>BGPR01000431.1:594071-604402 GCA_013235015.1 Araneus ventricosus | reverse complement strand
TAGGTTGTAAATTAAATAAAAATTTCAGTCTGTATCCTATTGGCAACAACAGGCATTAGAGGTTCAGTCTTATTCTCAAGATTTTAGAAGACAAAATTGGGTATGTTTTTTAAAGGCAATGCTAGGCCTTTAAGGGTTAAGACACAACCAAAATTTAGAACCATATATTTCTAAAATTTCCAAAAGTGGCATGCAGCGGCAGATACTGAAGAAATAAGTAATGGTAAATGAAAAGAAATGCAATCTAATTCGGAAGGTTTTACTAACGTTATTTTTATAAATAAGATTTGCTTTCTATTTTTAATAAAAACTGTTGGTAAGTCCAAAAGAAGAAGGGGATCTTTTTACAATTTCATTTAACACAGCTCATTGTTTCAAACGTCGGCCATTCCATGGGGTGGCGTTCTGTCAGCAGGAGACATTGCCCCATGTCCATCCAATTGGTGCAGTAGCTGTAATGGCTTCAGGAACAGGACACGGGGCGGCGTTCCGTCAGCAGCAGGCGAAATATGTAACACTACTAATAACTTCATCGTATGACACTCGACCTTAATAACCTAGTCTCAATACATGTGTCAGTAGGGCCGGATTATCAAATAGGCAAAGTAGGCAACTATCTAGAGGAACTTCAACTTTGGAGGTCCCCGAGGCCTGGAGATTATGAAGGCTGATTTTAATATAGCCAGGTGGCTGATAATTTTATCAATCTTATTAGCGTTTTGATGTTTGTGTTTTTCCTCTTTCTTTTGAAAATATGCTTTTTGGTGTACAGATCAGCTTTGTCTGGAAAATTTCGGGCTAATAAAAGCTATGTTTTCGTAATGCTAGCTTCTTACAGAAAAATTTCCCAATTATTATTTTGAGTCCATTACGAATAAAGTAGTAAAATGGATTCCTTGTTTGCTTTTGGTTTTATTCGTTTACCTCTGAATTTATTTTGTTTATTGGCTTTCTTTGTATTATCTTGATTTCCATCATTCTGTTTTCTGTTTTGCTGCTGCAATTCCGCGCTACTTAAACATTGCATACCTTTTATTTAATTTCATTTTTTAAATTTTATCCTATAAATGTTATTGTTTATAAACAAAAAAAATGTTGTTCTTGTTTAAGTTAAGATTCTATTTTAAATTTATTCTAATTTTTCTAGTTGATTATTTTTAAACTCTAGAGATTATTTTTGAGGTATTTTCAGAGTAATATACATGTGCTTTCATTTTATTTACGAGGACCATGTACTGAAACATTAAATTAAAAATCGAGCAACGTTAAAATTTCAGAAAATTGTTCTTAGGACTTTTTATGTTTTCAAATTCGCTCGCAGATTAATGTGGTCAAAATTTTTTGTAGTTCTTTTATAGACTCAAAAGTGAACAACTTTGTTAAACCTATTTTACTTGAGTTTTTAGAATGTGTTAAAAAGGTTTTGTGAATTTCTTACCATTTTGTTTCAAATTACATCTAAATTCATATTTTTTTATACGTGAGATATTCAAACCAACTCTCTTGAAGGTGACGTGCAATTAAATATTTTCTTATTTCAGTTCGTTGTAATATTTATTAATCATAAAATGCTAATATAGATATTAAATTAAAACAAATTAAAAAATCTGGTTTCAGAAGTTTGAGTGAGAAAATGGGTCCCGAAATTTGTATTGCCCAAGAGCCCTTATAAAGCTAGTTCCTCTCCTGGCTGCGATGCATGTATTCGATTGAGTCCATTAATAACGCTCATTGCCTAGACAGTAACATCTTCCTCTGGGTCAATAGCCATGAGGAGGAGCCGAGATGGACTTCAATCCCCTACAGAGCCGAGATTAGATCCCACTATCAACATCGAGCGACAGAATCGCCAGACCACATTGCCTCAATCGTCGTTGGAGATTTGGAATAATTAGACCCGCATTCAGAGCAGCTATATAGGTGACTGGCTCAAGTAGTAAATTATGTTTGGCTTCCAGACCGAGTTCATTTCCGCCAGCAGGTGATAGCTATGACACTGAGGATGAATACTGTACAAAATGAATTTGAAATACTAGCCTTCATCTGTGTAACGTAGCTTTGTATCGTAACATTTAACGTGCATAATAAAGTGCACGTGTATGAGTTGGTTGTCGTATCTTAAAACGAATTGGTCCTTCCGTAGGGCAATATTCCCCTAAATATATCTAGATCTTTAGCATGTGAGTCCTTTCAAACAGTTTTAATATGGTAATGCATAAAATTCGTAATTCATTTTGATAAATTATCCAGAAAATAAATAAGCCATTTTAGACTCCATTACAATTTTAGTAAGAGTAGTTAATTTTATTTAAAAAATTTAAAAGAAAATCAGCATTTTAACAACCATGAAGATATTTTTTTAGTTTATAGGCATTCTTATTTTTTGAATACTCTTTTTTATCAGCAGTGTTTCAGTATACTATTACGCATTTTCTCGAAATCTCTGTTTCAACTTACATAAATTGAGACAATATTTTTTGTGGGAAAATTTAAACACTGATAATGCATTTCAGTTTGTCCTTGTTAAAAACTATGCTTATGTATAATATTATATAGGGATAAATTGTTTACGTAAGACAAAACTTCTTTAGCGATGAAGTTTTCTAACAGTATACAATTACCGCTTATATTTTACCCGAAAATGTTAATCGAGTAACCCTCACTCTGCCTAGGTCCTTAGGCATCCAGTGTCCCTTTAGGAACGGCCGTCGCAACAGCTCCTATACTGAGATCGAAGTCCAAATAACCATCACCGGCCACGGCCCATCTCCTCCCGAAGGTGGTACGTTCCGTCATCGTAATGAGATAATTCAATTCAGAACATTATTATGTCCACCAGGGAAGTGAGAATCCGCTTACGTTCTTGTCCAAGTAATCATGCTGCTCCCGATTGAGGCATTTATATGATAACCAGAAAATCTGAACCTACCCCCGCCCTGCAAGTCATCTGAATGACAGCCACTGCAATAGCTTGAGAACTGAAGCCGGAGTCCTAATAGCCTATCACCAAGCCACGTCCCGACCCCTCCCGAAGGAAGTACGTGCTATCACTGAAGAGGGACCCAGAATCCCTCCATTACACCGCCAGGAGAAGCGAGTGCCTGCTTACATATCCTGCGGCCATTCATCCGTGAACTCGCAGTGATAAGTCACAATTTCAATAATATTTTATAGAAAACAAACCTTGTGAACAAAATTTACATGACGTGGCTTAACATAGAAATAGTCTAATCATATTCATTGCCTAATGTGTTGTCAATTATAAATCAAGTTCAGGCACTCTAGGAGGACACGCGCATAGACGGAGAGAGAAAATTCCTCACATACGTGGCTGTCTAATTGTATTAAACCATTTTATTACATATATATGAAATCTCAAAATTTCTTTTTAAAATTGGAAATGAGGACAATACCTGCGGCCCTTTATGACTGTCTATATGTTATATATTCCTTTTCAGTCATTATGAACAAATCTAGACAGTAACATATGATGATTCCGAACGATAAAAGAATATGGCTATTTGCAGGTGATAAAAGATATTATATGAGTTCCTCAGTGATGGGGAAGAAACGAAATCTTAATAGCTTAGTAGTAACATCATATGTACCAACCGATACACAAAAGAAAACCTTCAAATACTACAGCATACGCACTACTCATACGAAAATGTGAACAGGACTGCATTATAGTTGGACTGAAGGTTCACAGGAATGTTATAGTTGGACCGAAAGTGCACAGACTAATGTTCTAGTTGGACTTGCGTTAGAACAGGTTTCTGTTAAGAAGAGTATGTATGGCAACAGGTGGAACACACGTGCTTCTCCGGGTTCGTTGGACTAGATGTGATGGAGAGGTGAAAAATGGATGTGAAGTCATGTCGCCTTCCTTTTTTTGATTCCTGCTTTTACGAGTTGCTGCTTGGTGTACGATCCATGTCTTCGTAAGATCTATTGTAGACTTGCCAAGTGCTTTTAAGGACATATTGCCCCAAGGAATTCTTCATTACAGGTGTTAATACTAAAGGGTAGCGTGATGGAGATCTCTGTTTGAGCGAATAGTTTTTCAAGCTTCGTTTTCCTCATCCTGATGTTAAACATGCTTTGGTAAGACTTTTTTTTCAACTGCAGTTGAAGCTTCCTTTTTCCCAATATGTTGCAACATTTTTATACTAGTTAAAATAATATTTTCTTACAACGTATCACTATACTGAAACATTTTTAGAGTAACGATACATATTTTTCATACACGTGTTTTGATGATTTTTACAGATTTTTGATGTGTAGACAGTATTGCCGTGGATAAATGTTAATAAATAGTGTTTTTCTTGTCTACTCAATCGTGTGCTCTTGCCTTTTTGGTGTACTAATCATTATTACGATCACTGTGCCATTTTTCATGTATTTATTTTCAGCTATAGGGTTAGGCCCAACTTAACATTTTTAGTCACACCGTAACAGAAAAAAAAAGAATAATGATGTCTAGCATTGAAATCGTTGTATCGTCTTTCTAGATAAACTGGCTTGAGGAAGGACCGAGGAGGAAGGATTCCATCCCGAAGGGAAGACCACAACGGAACCAAGATTAGTTCCGACAATAATGTCGAAGAGAGTTACTCTCCCGACAACACGATCTCCATTGAGATTTCTGAAACAGAATAAATAGGTTTCCAGTCACAACAGGCACTTGTGTGACTTGCTTGAGTAACAGATTATAGAGGGTGTCTGAAAGTGATCCTTATTATTCTAGACATTAAAAAGAAAATCCGAAAATGTTTGTGGATATCCGGCAAGTGTCTTTTGTGATGTAACAAGGAGAATTCCTAATTGAATCATTTCCTTTCAAACTGATATATGCACAGGTATTTGATAAATAATGTCTTTCACATCACCCAAAAGGAGAAATTACATCGGGAGATCGCGGAGCTTACTGCACCCCTAATCCATAGTTCGTGAAACACCCAATCAAATAAATCATGTGCAGAATGTATGCAGTTAGGTGGAACACTGTCCTCCTGGAATAAAACATTTGGTTTTTAATGTTCCAATCGGGACATAATGTATAAGTAGATCCCGGTACAGATCACCGTTAATCGTTTTCTCCTCAAAGAATATACTCAGATTAGAATGCCGTGAAAAAGACCACAAGAAACACTATCTTTGGTGCTGTCTTCGTTCATGTTCGACTGAAATGTTTGGGTTTTCAGAATCCCATATCCTTCTGTTTTGACGATAAAACTTTAAAACGCATGGAATGTGCTCTAGTGGAGTTGCATTTAAGGTACTTTGAAAAAGCTGTTAAATTTCTTTATTCTTTTTCCGCAAATTGCATTTCATTTCACTTTTACCGATTTTTCTTCATGTTTAAAATAATAACGACCTTCCTCAGACACCTTGTAGTTGAATTCACTTTCAAAAACATTTGCAACATTAGTTGGCATTCGTAGAACATATATAGAGCTAAGTAGTATCAAAGGAATTTGGAACGTAAAAAGCATGATGCAATACACTTCTCATCACCTTAAACAAGTATTAAATTCTTTAACATTTTCTTAGTAAATAATTTTAAGAAAACTAAATTTCCTTTTTCTACAATGTTAAGAATGCATTCTGTTTTGCACTATATTTCTGTATTAGTGCGCATTTTGTTAAATTTCTTGTAATAAATCCATTTCTAATTCATTCTGTTGAACAAATGTATTATTATATTCCGCATAGATAAGTTAAGAATTCGTTATCTGACTAACATACAAAATTAATTCGGAAAATTTAAAAAACTTCGTTTACTTTTGTTCATTCTTTTTTCACAAAGTCCACTTGTATAAATATAATTTGTATATTATTTATATCGATTTTAAATAACTAAACATAAATAGTCAGGTTTAATTTAATGATTTGAATCTCATAAAATAAATTGACTAAAAATACGATGTGGCTTTGAAAATGCTGTAAAAGTCAGATTTCTCTTCTTACATAAAATTTCAATAATTTATGTTTCATTAATTAATATTATGATCATCGTTATGACGTAATGTAAGCCATAGATTTTGAAATATAATCAAAGCGATAATTTACTTTTCACATCGATATAAGATATATTTTACGGACATTTTTAAAATGGATTAAAAAAACAAAAAAATATTGTTGAAAATATTTATAAAACAGATGAACTTAATTGAAAGATTATTTGAAATTAATTTAATTCAAATAACTATCATATTATTGCTTAATTGAAATATTGTATTTAATTGAATTATTGAACTTAATTGAAAGAATATGTCGTTTTTCGTATTGATATAAAATATATTTTATGGACATTTTTAATCTGAAATTAAAATAACAAAAACTTAGTGTTTAGAATGTTTATAAAACGCCTAAAGTTAATTGAAAGAATATATGTATTCTCCAAACAAAAAATAATCATAAAACTGTTCTTTGTAAACTTAATCGTTCTGAAGTATGTTAAAGGCTTGAAAAAAATTATAATTTTTTCTTAAAACTAATTTCAGAAGGTAATCCTCATAAATTAGGAAATAATTAGGATAATTGCTAGAAAAAATATCATAATTTTCCATATTCCTGATTTAAATTAAGTTGTAAAATTTTACTTTTTTCAACTGTTAAATTATTTATTGAATAATGATTTTATTCTTTAAAAATCTAGACTATATTATTTAGACAAAAATTTAAAATTCATTTAAAATATCGAAATTCACTTGACGTATCGATGTTGTGGAAATAGGACAAATTTGTGATATTGTGAGTAAAATCTAATAGCTCTAATTTTTTTTAAGAAGAATTTATAAAATTTACATTTGAAATGGATATACTCCAAAACTGACCTTGTAAATATTCTGAATGTCGAAAAAAGCATGCGTATTCTATTTAAATTTGCTACAAAAATTAGCAATAGGAAACGTAACAAAAATTTGCGCACTATGGACAAAGTTGTTATACGGCAAAAAAAATTCTGGTTTATTTAGGCATTCAATTTCCACAGCTCTGACAGAATTTTTTATTAAGAGTATAAAGATTACAAATTTCAGCTTCAAAATATTCTGAATTTCAAAATAATATATTATATTGTCTTACTCTAAAAGAATAAATATTTCGCAATTTTTTATAAAATATAAAAGAAGACAGTTACTACCACAAAGTAAACTTTTCAGTTTAGGTAAGTTTTATATTGGAGTGTAGGAAACATTCTATTGCCGATGTTTTCTAGAATTGGTTTTTATATATTTTAAAGATCCATATATAACCAGCATTTTTTTCCATATATAAGATATATTATTATTTGATGCAACCCTGCTGCATACTATCTCTCGGTCCTTTGAGATCGGGTTCGAATTTTCAGTGCTCTAGTGCGCCACGGAGCTCATGTAGATTTCGATGAGTTCTGTGATTGGCGTTTCTCTTATGTTAATTTCTCACTTGTATATACATGTGTGCTGCTTTCGTGTGAGGATGAATGATTCCCTCTTTACTCTTTTTCTGTATCTGTACTGACTGACTATGTGTCTAGATGCCCTGTGGGGTGAGATATCTCGAGGTGAGATTGATTGACTTTATAATAAATACCTTTTATGCATTCTTGGTCTATTTCCATGCTCTGCCCTGCTCATTTGCTACAGCTTCTGCTTTATCACAATTTTATGCCTGACTTCTTCGGCATGAAATATATCAGGGTTATGGGCCTCAGCTAGTAGCTAGGAGCATATTATTTGAAAATAACTTTAAATTGACCAAGATGGATAAGTTGGAGTATCAAGCAATAGAGAAGTTGGATGGATCTAATTATAACTCCTGGTGTGATGATGTTCGAGTAATCCTGTTGGAAAAGGATTGTTGGGATATTGTGCAAGGAACCGAAACTTCACCTGCTGAAGGAGCTACTGCTAAGGAAGTTAGAGACTACAGATTGAGGAAGAGCCGAGCCTATAGTATCATATACCTAAATACAGAGAAGACTCATCGACCTTTGATTTCCGATACCGAGGATGCAAGACAAGCCTGGGAAATGTTGAAACAGCACCTTCGTTCGGAATCCCGTGCCAGAGTTGTCGCCTTGACGGATGCATTTTTCTCGTGTAAAATACAAGAGGGAGAAGCTATAGGACTGTATGCTGCTCGTCTACGCCAGCTTGTGAACCAGCTCAAAGATCCCGGAGCACCTATTGCGGAATGGTACCAGTCTTTCCAAGTCATACGTTATCTCCCAATGGAATTTTCAGGTATAGTTCAAAGTATTTATCGTTGGGAAGATAAAAAGTTTATATTTGATAATGTTGTAACTGAATTATTAGCTGAAGAATCCAGATTAAAACAGTGTCAAAGTGACCTTGACTTTATTGCATTGGAGAGTAAATTGGATAGGACTGAAAAGGTTAAATTGAATAAATGTGTTTCAAATAAATGTAAGAAATATATCGCAAAAGTGCGAAAATGTTTTGGTTGTGGTAAGCCTGGTCATGTAATTGCAAATTGCCGTATTAAATGTAAAAGTAATAAAAGTAAAGAAGTTAAACAAAATTGTGAAAACAGCTTTATCCTAGAAGAATGTTTTAATTCAGAAATCGAAAACAAAAGCTGTTGGGTATTTGATACCGCTGCAAGTACACATTTTTGTTGTAACTTGGAACTTTTTAGTGACTTTCAATCTATTGAAAATACTAAAATGTCTGTTGCAGTTAAAGGTGTAACTTGTCCTATAAAAGGTGTTGGTACTGTTAAAATGTTTCTAAAACTAATGGCAGAACAGAATTTATTAATTTATGTAATGTTATGTACTCGCCAAATTTAAGACGCAATTTGATGGCGGGCCCTATTTTTGATAAAGGAAAAGCATTTTTTATTGGCAAAAATGGTAAAATTGATATTTTTTGTAAAGAAGGAAGAAAACTATTTAATGCCTATAAGGAAAATGGTTTATATTATTGTTATCATAGTTACCCAGATAAAAATCGTAACAATGAAATTTTTGGTTTTTCAATTGCTAGTAATGATGGTTTAGAAGTATGGCATAGGAAATATTGTCATGTAAATCCCCATTACATAGTTAACACCAGTAACAATGATAGTGTACGAGAATTGCCTAATTTAAAAAGTAAAGCCATAGTATGTGAACCATGTCGGTTGGCCAAATCTAAGAGACGCTCATTTAAGCCTATCGGTAAAATAAGATCCACTAAGCCACTTGAACTGTTACATTTAGATGTATGCGGATCTTTACCCTCTAACTCAATTCAGGGTCACCGTTATTTTCTGTCTATTACAGACGATTATTCTAGGAAGGTAACAACTTTTCCTATGAAACGAAAGACTGAAGTTTTCTCTTGTTTCACAAAATATCAGAAAAGGGCTGAAAGGTCCACGAATTCTAAAATTGTTAATATAAGAACCGATAACGGAATGGAATTCTGTTATACAGAATTTAATAAATTTTTGGAAGATCAGGGAATCCATGCTGAACGTACTAATGTCTATCCACCTGAACAGAATGGCGTTAGCGAACGTTTTAACTATACAGCAATGGATGCAGTAAAAGCAATGCTTAAAGATAGTGGTCTCGGAAATTGTTTCTGGGTTGAAGCAATATTGTGTTTCATCTACGTTTGGAACAGAGTGTGCCACAAACGTCAAAAGAAAACCCCTTTTGAATTATTTGGTGGCAGGAAACCTTCTGTAAAACACTTTAAAATTTTCGGTACCACAGCGTATGTAGGTGTCCTAAGGCAAGCTAGAAGTAAACTCCAAATGCGTTCCAAAAAAGGAATAATGGTAGGTTATGCCTTACAAACGCGTGGATATCGTATTTGGATCCCTAGTGAGCGAAGAGTCGTAGAAACCATGAATGTAACTTTTAATGAAAACGAGGTACACAGCGGAGCAGTGCTGGACCCTAAAGGTAAAAACTTTTGTTATTATCCTTCTTATTCAGAAACTGATAGAGAAGTAGACTATGAAATTTCAAATCGTGAAAGTAGTGATGAAGTTAAAAGGGAGGTAGAACCAGAATCTCTAACTGAAATGAAAACGTAAAATTTTGACGAAGCGAATAATCTTCGAACCCCACTTATTGAAGTTGTATGGGTAAGGGAAGCAGCACCTAGAAAAGATAAATCCAGAATTGATATCTTTTATAAGGTTGAAGGAACAAATTCAAGATTGAATTCAAAGAAAGCTGTAGAATCTTATTGCAAATCGAATATTATTAAATATGACCCGACGCCTTTTAATTTCAGTGGGAAAAACACATATTCTGGTATTGTCAAAAAGGAAACTGAAGATAGTTCAGAAACTTTAAAGGAAGTGGATAATAATACAGAAGCATG
>BGPR01000431.1:436182-593869 GCA_013235015.1 Araneus ventricosus | reverse complement strand
GGATGAAAATGGCAAAATAATTAGACATAAAGCGAGACAATTAAAAGGGATGAAAATGGCAAAATAATTAGACATAAAGCGAGACTTGTGGCGCAATGTTTTAGTCAACAGAAAGGAGAACGTTGTAGGGTCTTAGCTCAGCACTGCTAAACTATGAAGGACTCACCAGACGACACAGCCATATTAAGATATTAATATTTTAATGACAAATTCTTGATTAATTGAATTTTTACAATTTATACAAATTAATATCAATTTACACAACTCCGCTTACTCAGGACGAGATAGCATTAGACAAGTCAGAATTCAATCTGGAAATACAGTTCGCAGATTTCGCGAGTTCACTCGAGGTATGGCAAAGTTCTAAAAGTTCTACTCTAGGCGAGTATGAGTCCGAAGTAATGATCTGAGGGAAGAATCCGCTCAGATTTCTAGCAGATAACCTCTCACGGGTTATATCAAGGGTTCCTAAGAACTTCTCGCTCGAGACGAGCGATATGCAGCCAAGGGTCGGCTTAGGTTAAACGGGGCAAGGCCCGGTACAGCAGCTTCTCAGCCTGAGAACTGCTTTTTCAAAAATCTCCGTCACGGGAATCTAATTCCCCGGTTCTTCAAAACGAACCTATCTTCATCTCTCGATCATCCTCTCCATTCCTCTCTCGTTCCAGTTTTAAAACCCTCCTTGGGACCTGCCCTTTTTAGGCGGGGTCAAAAGTTCAGCTCCTCATTTGCAGGAGATGGGACCTTTTCTCCCAATCACAAAAACTCTGTCTTTAACTCCTCAATCGCATTGGTGCTAGGCGTACGCAATGCATCTATCTCCCTTGCTCCGTGTGTGTCCACTCGAGGTCAAAATGGCGGTGAATTTCAAACGGAGACCCTCCGGGATGACGCAATCGGGGAAGGCTTTGTCGGCCCCTTTCTCTAACCGCTCTCTCCTAGCGACCTGGGAGGCCCGGTCACTCTTTCCGTGGGAAAATTTGCGGGTGCTTTTCAGGACCTCACAACATTATGATGACGTATTTAACCCTGTTGTAAATTTTTCTATTATAAGAATGTTTTTCTCAGTTTTAGTATGCTTACATAAATGGAAGCACTGTCAAATAGACATCAAATGTGCTTATTTGTATGCACCAATCAAAGAAACTATTATTATGAAACAACCGCAAGGTTTCATTAATCTCGATAAACCAAATCATGTATGCTTACTTAAGCGTGCACTTTACTGTCTACATCAAAGTGGCCGGGAATGGTTTTATAAAATTCATTCAGTTTTAGAAAGTCTTAATTTTCAAACATTGGACTGGGTAAATTGTGTATATGTGTATAGAAATAATATAGTATTACTTTTGTATGTCGACGACATCGTGATCTTCGGAAGAACTGAACAACATATTACTGACATTGTAAAACTTTTGAGTGACAAATTTGATTTAAAGGTTTTAGGAAAAACACGTAAACTACTTGGTGTTGAATATGAGGAAATGAATAATAAATTATATATTCATCAATGTGACTACATTTCGAGAATTTGTAAGACATATGAAAAATATGAAATTCCGATATCTTCTCTCCCCATTGCTCAGGGTGTAATTCTTTCAAAATTGCAGTGTCCTAGTAATAGTGAAGAAATAGCCGAGATAGAAAAATTGCCTTATAGGAATCTAATTGGATGCGTGGCTTACATTGCCGATCGAACTAGGCCAGATGTCTCGTATGCTATCAATATCTTATCCCAATTCCAGTCGAATCCTGGAATATCGCATTGGAATGCCCTTTTAAAATTGTTAGGATACGTTAATAGAACCCGAAACAAGAAACTTGAACCATCGCAGATCAATGAGTTTAAAATAAATTGTTATAGTGACGCAAGTTTTGCATCGAACCGCGATGATAGAACATCCATGGGTGGAATGATATTATTTATAGACAAATCGCCTATATTATGGAAAACTAATAATCAAAATTGCGTAAGTTTGTCTACATTAGAATCGGAATACATAGCACTTACACATGCTGCAAAAGAATTAATTTGGATAATTAGAATTTGTAATGAATGTGATAAATTAAAATTATTTAAAGTAAACAAGAGGATAATTGCACATTATATTCTGATAACATTGTCGCAATCGATATCTCAAAATCGCCTATTGAAAACTCGAGAACTAAACATATACACATAAGATAACATTTCTTAAGAAACTTGGTATATGAAGAAATGTTTATTCTAAAACACATTAATGGTGAAATAAACCCTGCAGATGTATTTACCAAAGCATTATCTAGGGTAAAATTGGAAGAATTTAACAAAAATATTTTCAGAGACTGATAATAGGGATCTTATAAGATGGACTATTTTCATGTGAATGTTTCAATAAAATATACATGTCTTCTTGTTGTGTTTTTCATATTCAAGAAATGATTATAAATATATTTGTTTGAATTTTTTAAAGATATTAGGTAAGTGATATTGATATGTACAAAGTATTATTGTAAAATGTTTAAATTTTTCAGTTGTATGTACTCAGATTAATAATGGATTATTTTTCTGAGGAAATATTGTATCTTTGAATTTTCGTTTTCAAAGAACCGTGAGAGACGGGCCATTGATGCAACCCTGCTGCATACAATCTCTCGGTCCTTTGAGATCGGGTTCGAATTTTCAGTGCTATAGTGCTCCACGGAGCTCATGTCGATTTCGATGAGTTCTGTGATTGGCGTTTCTCTTATGTTAATTTCTCACTTGTATATATATGTGTGTTGCTTTTGTGTGAGGATGAATGTTTCCCTCTTAACTATTTTTCTGTATCTGTACTGACGGACTATATGTCCAAGTGCCCTGTGGGGTGAGATATCTCGAGGTGAGATCGATTGACTTTATAATAAATACCTTTTATGCATTCTTGGTCTGTTTTCATGCTCTGCCCTGCTCATTTGCTACAGCTTCTGCTTTATCACAATTTTATGCCTGACTTCTTCGGCATGAAATATATCATTATTGATTCTTCATTAAAAAAAGAAGATAAGATAGAGTTTCCAGAAAAAAATAGTGTGAAGTTGTATAATTTCTTATATGAAACAAGTACAAGTAAAATAATTTAACTTGAGATATTAGAAATTAAACTTTGCGTGAAACAGAATGGCGTAAAAATGCAGCAACTTCCAATAAAATACAAAAGAAAGATATTTAATTACAAAAAGAAAATACAGAAGAAACAGAAGTAGACAATAGTGATAACAATATACCTTTTGCACGCAATGCAGCAGCATCCAGTGATTGAATTAACAATATTGTCTATAATCAACTAACCAATTAAGATAGAATAAAACAACAAAAATAATGCTTCAATAAAAATTAGAGCACATTAAAATTAAACAAATAAAATGGAAAAAAATGGAAGAGAACTCGAATGGCGAACTTTTTCAAAGTGCCACTTGCCATCGGAGTTCTAATATGGATAAATTTTCTATCAAGGGAATGACTAAATAGTCAAATAATATTCCCTGTGTGGCCTGAATTTATCCAATAAATGAAATAATGTAGGAAAAATCTTTCTTAAATAAGAAAAACTTTAGAAAGTCTTCTCTAACAAATCCAACAAAGAAATAGAAGATAAATTTAACATTACCTTCTGCCAAATATACCAGTAAAAGCAACGCAATCGTAGCAATTCATAAACAAAGGATTTTAAGTCTATTATCTAGCAAACACAGCTCCATCTATTGAAAAAAAATCGAACCAAATTAACAAAAATTTAGAAGCTCTTCAATCCTTTGTTGTAGTTAAAGAAATTACTTGGTAGCAGTTTTCGTTTAAATTATTTTTTAAATTATCAAAAGCTGTGACAAATGTTGAGTGGTTATTACAAATATTTTTTTATTCTGTTAATTTGTGAATAAATAGTGTTATTTAATTTTTTGTTGCTAAGATTAGTATGAAAGTCACCAAGTGTAATGGCTTTAAAAGTCTTTTCTTTTATCATAAATGCAAATAGATGCACCTGAATCCAAAATTTCAATTACCAAATACAAAAAAAATGCATTTGTTAATTTCATCATGGTTTTGTTTAATTTAAGGTCTTCTGGATAGCATTTAAATAAAGATTCAAAATCATTAAAATTAAACACAATCATGTCATCAATGAAATGGTAACCGTAAATAAGTTCATTCTTAATAGGTTCTCTTTCGAATGAATGTAGAAATACATTAGCCAATGCACTAGAATAACAGTTACCCATAGGAATGCCATAAGACTGCTTATAATATTCAATTCCATTCAGAGATAATTTTCACATGTATTAACATAGCAAATTTCTAACCAATTATTTTTATCCATTATATCAGTATTAAGGTATAAATCATATAAATTTGAGCAGGCTTCAATTATTTTTTTATGTGGGAGGCTAGTAAATAGATTCTCAAAATCAAATTTGTACTTTTCTTCCATTTTTTTCATTTTATTTGCCTTATGTGTTATAATTTTTCTGAAGCATTATTTTTGTTGTTTGATTCTATCTTAATTGGTCCCTTGATTATAGACAATATTGTTAATGCAATTACTGGATGCTGCTGCGTTGCGCGCAAAAGGAATATTGTTATCACTATTGTTTACCTCTTCTGTTTTTTCTGTATTTTCAATTTTGTAATTAAATATCATTCTTGTATGAAAACTGCATTTTGAAGGAAGAAAAGACTTTCCGATCAGAACTGATTTTTGGCAGCTTTTTTATTTAAACTAAATTTGAACTCAAATTAACACATTAATTTTGTCACAGTAATAAAAAAATCTGCCAAAATTACCTCAGATACTGACACAGCGTTGCTTATCCTATTAGCACAAGATGTCTTACATTATTCTAACAATACCTTTACGATGTCGCGTGGCCTTCAGAATATCGTAGTAACATGGTGGTGACATCGTTAAATATCTTGTTCTAATAGAGTATTGACGAACATTTCAACTATGTTTCTTTTTTGTTTTCATTTTTTCTCTTTTGTTTTAATTTTCATAGAGCGTATTAGTTGTAGTGTAACCTACACATGAAATTGAATATGAAATATATAGGGAATATGAAATTTGTTTCATTTGGGACTATGGAACCGACTCTAAAGCCTTCTCAATAGACGAACTTCAATTATAGCAATCCTGTGCATACACTAATTGTTTAAATTTTATTGCACGTGGTAGTAATACTTGCGTAATAGGAGGAGGAGATTCATATGAGCAGAACCCATTTGAATGTTTCCTTACTTCACAAACTTACTCAGTATTTCATCCTCCAAAGTACCAAGCAATTCAAATAATAACATGCCTGCGAGTCAATAATTAAATCGCTTTACTATTTCAAAGGGAAAAAACTTTAAGGGATATGTCAAAGTGTGACTAATAGAGACTAAGTTGTTTTATGATGATACTTTATAGGAAGGATCTCAATGATTGATTCACAAAGTCCTAACTTAAATAAGAATTTTGAATAGAATTATTTTAAAAATTTAACTTGAAATCTACTATATAGAAAAAGCCACCACTATAATACTCTGTCGCTTAACTTTAACAATATTTCTTGAATAAACCGTTTGGGCGTGATATATATCAGCTCCAAATTGTTTGGAAGACGAATAGTGTTAATGACTATTAGCGACAAATGAGCGCGATAACTTGCAACTCCACTCATGTCCAAGATGTCATCGCATCTGAGGTAGGTTGTCGATAGTTGAGTTGCAACAATTGATGAGGCACTCTCTCTCAATTAGTTCTGCTCACAGATCGATACTCGAACACAGCGGACAACGACATTGTGCTGCAAGTGTTAGGTGTTACGTGATCTTTGATCGTTGAGGAACAATTAACATGGGACAGAGATGTTCACGCATGTAGAACAGTTTGCTTGGTGAGTAGTTGTTATGGTGTAATTAGTTTGGGCAAGTTAGGTAAGCCCAAGGTAAAATGTGATGTATGAGAAAGTGCTTTAGAAAAGGGATTTGGGAGGTTTTTTATTTATTTATTGTTCTCATTATTTAGTGGATGAAATATTTTTGAGTCCAGAGTTTAAAATACCCTATTAATAATGGGGAATTAAAGATTATTATTGTTAAGGTGATTTTGCGTTATAATTTTTAGATAAACAGTCAAATGTATTTGGCTTTTGAAAAATGCATTGGTAACATTCGGTTATAACGTTCCAGTGAATAAAGAACGGAATGTTCAGAGAGAAACATTTGATTTATTTTTTAAAGTATTAAGTGTGCAATAGAAAAATCTAAAAATTCAATAACTCAAAACCATACCATTGTTAGTGGACAACAATTTTAATAATATTTATGAGAAATCCTGAAAATATTGCAGTAAACAGTAAAATATTCCTTTTGAGTTTTTAAGCAAAAATTTAGTTTTTAAATAAACGTTCAAATCACATATAAGCTAATATAATGAAGACAAAACTCAATCAAAAGCAGGATTATTCTTTGTGGTTGTTTGTTTTGCAAGATAAGATCAAATGCATTGTTTTAAAAAGTGCATCAAGCTATCTACTACATCAATTCGCGTGCTTCCAAATATTTTTCTTCGATTAATACGTAATCAGAAAATTGCAATTACAAATAATACCTTTCTCCCTTTATTATCGAATATAAAAATCAACTATTAATGTCACATAACGTTATTCTTTTATAATGAACTAAAAGTGCAATTTGAGTTATTTACCGTAATTGTATTCTTAAAAGTTAATTAGAGGCTGGAAGATAAGTAAAAATCTTCTAATAACCAAATTAATCACAAAATCTACGCGCCATAAATCTGAATTTTATAAGAATCATTAATCTGTGTCAAATTCTGTCATGAATATTTAATTGTATTGTTATTAAGTATTCATGGTATTCGTTGATTGAGGATTATGGCAAATACATTTTGATGAAGAAGTATCTTTAAGCTCAAAAATCTTTTAAGCTCAAAAATAAAAGAACGTAAAAAGAAAAACTGACTGATTATTAAATTTGTGGAAGTGATTATTTGAGGTACTGTACCTACGAATAAAATGTTATTCGCAGATACCTTTTACCTATAGATTATTTGCAGGTTTTGTCAAATTCAATTTACCCCTTATTAATTATTATTTTTTGAAATGTTCTTTTTGTGTTTATGAGATAATTAAATAAAAGATTAATGCCGCGTTCCGGGAACTTTCAGTGTTTCGTCGGAGACATGCGTCGGTTTTGTTTCACATTTAATCTGGTTTTGAGTGCTGGTTTCTAATTTATTTGATTGAATTTGCTAGAGAAGATATATTTACTGATTTCATCAGTCATAAAATTGAACCTCTCGGCAAGTTATCGATAAAAATCAAATTTTCAATCCTGATGAGCTCCAACCCAGATAGCACGCACACTTGCAGCAAATGTGATTTTTCTTGATATTAGCTTGTCATGACAAACTTGATGCGACAACTTTGCAGCAGACTTCCTGCAAAGTAACAAAGCATAATCACCAACCCACTTGCAAAACAAGTTTGCTGTGAAGTTGTTATGACAAACTTCACACCACAATTCCAAAACAACTTTGCTGCAAAGTTGATACGTCACACTTACACACCACCACCTTGATATACAGTTGTATATATCTGGTTGTGATCTTCATTTCTATATTAAAAAACATCCGATTTTAATAGCGTCTCCTACACCATCCTACTTTTTATTAATTCAATAAATCAATGATAATTTGTATAAAACGAACTAGGTCTTTTCATAAAAACAAATTGAAAAATTCTCCATCTTTATACTAGATATAGAACTCGCAATTTAAAGAAAATTTATATCGAATTTTACTTAATGTTGAAATTTTAACGTTCATAAACAAAATTAAACCTAGAAAACAGTCAATGTTTGTTGAAAAATAATACCTTACATTTAGCTTACTAGCTAAAGTCCCATACTTTTAAAAGTAATTACTTTTGTACCCTAATTTCATAATTTTTTCTACTAACAGAACGTAGTTATTAGTGTCAATCGCTCTCTCTCTCTCTTTGACTTCAAATAATATTCTCAACTCAAAATTTAAAAAAATAATGAAATCAAGAAAACAGTTTAAAATAAAACGTGTAGATGCACTATCTATTAGCTCAATCTATCGTCTCCTCTCAGAGTTCAGCTGACCGAGTGGCTAAGGCGACTGGCTCTGAAGTGTGTTGTCGGGGGTTCGAATCCAAGGCTTGTCTGCGAACTCTGTTTCTGCTATAGTTTGCAATTAGTCTGACGCGTGGTAACTTATTCGTTTGCATAAACTTGTTTCAAGCTTGCCGTGTCAAGATTGCTGCAAGCGCTGCAGATTAGCAGCTCAAGATTCCTGCAAACTAAAATTGCTATCTGGGGAAGGTCCGAAAGATGTCTCACGAAATTTTAAACTACACTTTCTAGCTGACGGAAATCCAAAGTCAAAAATTTAAATCTGCTATAATCCCATTCACAAAATGCAAAGTTACATTGAAGAAAATGCAAAGTTAACCGTCGTTAAAATTTTAACAAAGGTGGGAGGCTAAAAAGGAAAGTAAATGATCCCGTACTTCCACATGGCACGCCAAGTGGAATGGCCGTAAGTGCTTGCTTTCTAACCGAAAGGTCATGGGATTGAATCCAGTCTGAAAGTCAGGTGTTTTTTTTTGTCCTTGCAAACGTAAACAATCTCTTAAGAATTTTAATTTTTGCTAATCATGCTCAAAAGCAATGTCTATAAATTCAATATTTTATTTGATTTTGTTCTTTTTTCCCTAAACCTTGCTATTTTTCAAGCATATTTACAATAATTTTATTCTTATTCCTTTCGTCTAACCAATGCTCTCATGTGTTCTAAATTTAAAAATGTTTGAATATTTGTTTTGGGGTCTCTTCAATTACTTCTATAGAAGAAAAATTAAACTGTACAGAATATACTCTGCCCAATAAATAACGTTTTATTGAAAGATACAGTACCTGCTAATCCCATTATCTAAAAATAGGTAGAATTCCTGCAAGGACTCTAGATAATAAACATCATCTCAGAAAGGAAGCCAACAGAACACAGTGATCCCCTGGCCGCCGCCCTCCCAAGTACCAATCGATCCCAGTGTTATTTAATTAGGGTAATCTTGCAAGAACCAGCCGTTGGCTCACTGTACCTGCAAATAACGTTTTATCCGTAGATACTGTTCCTGTAAATAACGTTACTCTCAATTTTGTGAGATCAAGTTTTTGATAATTCTCTTTATAAGTTGTTATGTATGTGTACGTT
Organism: Araneus ventricosus; assembly: GCA_013235015.1. Taxonomy (NCBI): domain Eukaryota; kingdom Metazoa; phylum Arthropoda; class Arachnida; order Araneae; family Araneidae; genus Araneus; species Araneus ventricosus. The sequence goes on along the minus strand of BGPR01000431.1, from coordinate 584,609 downwards.
AACGTTTATTATTATTATCATTATTCACTAAATAATGAATATTAAATGTCTTAAACATATGCTTTTAAAAGGCTTGATTATCTCATTTATTCAAAGCTCTGTTTTAATTCTAAACTTAAATTTTTATTTAAAAAGTAAGTATGTCCTCAATTATTCGAGTCACTGTAAATAGAAACTCGCTTAATTGCAAGAGTTTTGGGAATTATTCGAAAGCGCTGCATATAAACAGCGGTTAAAATAGTCCGCCATTTTACATAGAAAAAGATACACTAGTATATATATATATATATATATATATATATATATATATATATATATCATTCGTAGGTACAATACCTGCAAATAACTCTATCCTAAATTCATAGTTAAACACATTCGAATTTGAAAATCCTTTTAATAAATTATTAAACTGTTATAATTAATTTTTTTGCAGTCTTCTATGGATATTGAAAAGAAAGAAAAAAAATCATTCTCTCTTTTCAATTCAAATATTATTTAAACCATCCTACGACATCTATCATTATAGACCTGATGATTCAATAACTTATTTCCATGTGTAAGTTAAGAAACAAATTTAATGATTTTATGGCACTGCAATGGATAAAGATATTGTTTGTTATCAGACAAATTTAAATTTAATATAAAATACGTAGTGGGACCAATAAATCCGAAAGCTTGGCAATTTTTTTGTGTCTTTGGAGATCTGATAGACCTTTGGAACAGCCATAATCCTATCATTTGTCGACTACAGTAGACTCTCGATTAACTGAGATTGTCGGGAAATGCTTCGTCCCGGATAAGCGAATATCCCGGATAATCCAATTTATGCAAATTTTGATGAAAAATTTTGAAAAAATGATAGAAAATGTAGAATTATTATACAATAAGACATTAATAGTTTAAAAGAATTAGAATTCAATAGAAAAAGAATTAACAAGAAATTTTAATGTTATTTAGATTTACAATTCGTACAATTAAAGAGAAAAACAGAGATGTAGCTTACATTACTGTTTTAAGAATGAAATGATGGAAGTCTGTTTTTGTTTTTCATTTACTCTTCGACCAATTATACTACGCAGATTTCTCAATATTATTTTTTCTGCAGGTGTGCTTTCATCTTCTTGCTCCAAGTAATTATGTAATGCCTCAGTGTGTACTAATGCGTCACCCTAACTTAATTTTTGATGAGTTACAATTTAATGTGTGCAATATGTTATGTCATGACATTCTTTGAAATTCCTTGTTTCTTTTGAACTACAACATTCCAATATCGAATCTTCGTTAATCCATTGTTCCACTGCTTCTTCATCTACATTTTCAGAACAGTCTAACTTTTTCAAATCTTCTAAGATTTTTCTCTGCAAAGACTGCAAAGATTTCTCTTCAAATCTTCTAAGATTTTTTCTGAGCACTACCGTCGTCATCTATAGGAATTTCATTTTCCTTATCCGATAAATTTGCCCTCCATGATCCCTTAACCGTGTTGCTTTTTACTAATTTCCATGCAGCATCAACATAATAAATTGCATCCAAAACTGAGAGATTTTTCCAAAAAGAACGCAAATCATCGTATCCTTCCTGTACAAACTTAAGGAGCAAATTTTTGAGGTATATTGTCTTAAGGTTTCGAATAACACCCTGATCCATAGGTTGGATGTGAGCGGTCCAATGACGAGTCCAATACAATAGGAAGTGTTCAGAAGAATGTGGTCTTCCCGCACATTCCAACGGCCGCAATCTGTGCTTATTTGTTTGGGGTCGTCCCGGATAATCCGCCACCCGGATAATACGATCCCTATTAATTGAGAGTCTACTGTATTTTTTTCTATGGCTTCGCTTGAAGCCGTTTGTGTTAGACGAGAAGCTTCAATCCATTGCTCATATATTCCAACGCAGCAACAGAGCACGTTTACAATAGCTTCAGATGCTCTGCGACGAGATAATATTATATATACGCCAATGCGAATCAAAATATGGTGCAAATTAGACGTTTCCACTTTAGCAATGCCTTCAGACTTTAAGCTACACACCTCAATCTACAACTTTATTTAGGATTTAATGAAGAAAACTTTACAAACTTGTGCATCTTAAAAGTTTTTATTATAGGAATTGTTTGAAGGTAACGTATTCAACATATAAACACAATTATAGCTTTAAATATTTAAAAAGAAAATTCACATGCACTTTTATTATTGCATTTCCCATATGCAATTCGGACACACTTATCGAAAAAAGAAGTACGTGTTAGGGAAACTTAATAAGGAATTTTCAAATTTCTTTTATAAATAAAAACTTGAAAACTCAGACATTCATTTCCTGAAATGTAAAGTATATTGAGAAAAGCTGTTTATATCAAATATTTTTATTCCAAGCTAAAGCATAACATAATGTTTATTCATGGTAAATCTTCTTTTGACCCGCCGGAAATGAATGAAATCAATCCAGGAAACCTAATGATCAGTCACATCTGTATTGGGATACTCTGTATTGAATATATTTTTAATGTAATAGATTCCAACAAAACACTTCAGCCTTATTTATGTGCTTCCACAGGCGTGTGACGAAAAGGTGGCGCCGATGCCTACCGACGGTTTCATTTTTTATTCTCCCCGTATCATCAATCCACCTGCCCTTGAATAAGACGCAACCAACCTGCGATGTCATGAATAATGGCTTGTTTTATAAACCACTGAATAAGAAGATCGGTCAATTCATCAAAGTTACACGATGACTGATTGCCCACGCGTCACCTGCGTTGAAGACGGATTACACTTTTGATTGTAAATGGACCTGCCCTATCTGGATCGTTTATTGAAATGGTTGCTCTTTGTTGAAAGGAGATTCCCATTCGTTTAAAGGTGGTGGGTAATAAGTAGTTTTGTTGATGTGCGTTCAAGAATAATCTGCTGAGATTTTGTTTTCTCTAAAGAAATGAAAGCTGAAAAAGATTTACATTTAGTAGAATGTATTTCAGATTTTGCATGTTTCTAAACAACTGCTGGAGAATATATTTTTCTTGTGTTATAGGAATGGTTTTCAGTTATACCAACCTCCCGTTTTGAAGATAAAGGCTCTATTTAGAACACCCTTTACAATTTTGAACCTTGATCAGGAGATGAGATATCATTATCATATAAGTTTCTACAGTTGAATGATCAACATCTACTTTTTATTGATACTGTTTTTTTATTCTTAAATTTCGATTTTTTTGGATTGATTTAAAACCAAATATGTATATCTTATTGTACAGAAATATACTCTAAAAAACTGCATACCAGAGAAAGAGAAATTTCCTGTATTAAAAATACTGTCATAGTATTGTTTGCTGCCTTTATTAGAACTAAAAGGAACTAATTAGAACTTGTTGGTTATTCCATGATGGGTTGTTAATTATGGCTTGAGTATGTTGAAGCAGAATATTAAATAAAGTGAAATGCAGTTACATCATTTTAAAGATATTATATGATTTTCACAATAATAAAAAATAACGAAAGATGGTCGAAATTAAGTTCGTTGTACAGCTTAGTATTGAGTTATCTTAGTATCTGCTTTGTCAGGTTCATATTAACAATAAAAGCAACCAACAGTAGTATTGCTAAAAGATGAATGTTATAGCTTTCTGGAGAAAGCGTGGCATGTTATGAATTATTTTACCTCCAAGAAGCAAGAATATAAATAACGAAAGCATTTTATTGTTTCGAAATAAAATTTCACTTGAATAAAATTTAGGTGGAAATTTATTAAACACTAAAATATATAAGTATATCCATTTTTCTGGAAAATCACTAATGTTTTCTAATATTTGCCCAAGAAATATCTCACGCATTTTCAAATAAGGATTGGTACAGAATTGGAGTTAATGGTCTAAGTTAAATTGTCACTTTCATTGATATAAATATTGAATAATATCCGAAATAAGTGCTGCGTATTTAGTTTTCAAAGGGCAAATAACTCCAATCAATACAAATGAGCCGAATATATAATATTAAAGTCCTGAAAACACTTAAAACTAATCTTTTATTGCTTTAATTCCACGCATGGAGTATCTTTAAATAACGGCGAGTATCGATATTCACACAGAGTTGAATTCGCAAAATTGTTCACATCCAATTGAATGCGACCGTCACTTTATTCAACACTTTTTTTCCTTCAAAACTGCGTGCTATTTTCTCTTTCTCTCTCTACGGATGGGTGATAATTGCAGTTGAAGGTCTTTTTTCAAAGGATCAAAAATCAGTGGGAAAATGGGCGCCAGAAGGAAGCATCTTGGATTTAATGACACATCCGAAAAAATCATTGGAAAAAAATCTCCATAGCAGAAAACTACATAAGTACAAAAATAACAGACATTTTTTTCTGTCTTATAATCCTTTTAGCATTAGATTACTTTTTGAGCCTTAATTATGGGCAGTGAACGTTTCAGAACTTCAATGATTTTTCGAAGTAAAACATCAGAATGTGTGTTAAAAAGAAACAGAATATGGAACTTTGAAACACGATAGGTCGCTTCACTTATCACTGAAATTAATCGCTTATTATTGAAATTTAAATTTCATTCATGTTTCGTAACTGATTTTGCCTCTGATAAATTTCGCTTTCATCTGCTCTTTTCCTTTTTTATGGAAATTAATTGCTAACCTTCTGTATAATTATTCTGTGTTAATGAAATATTTGAATAGAAAATAAAATAGTGTCGCTTTAGTTATTTTTCCGAGAATTTCGTATAGTTTTAGCCCATTTTCAAATAACCCATAATGTTAGCAACCCTTTTCAGGCACGTTTCTAAAAATGCATGATAGACTCACAGGAATGAATTTTTAAACATAAATTTTACAAAAATTATTTTTAAGAATTCGTTTCTTTTATATTCAATTGAAGGCAGCACTTATGAAGCGTTCGGTTGATAATGTAGCATTTTATTTTCAAGCCAGTCTCGAAAAAAATTGTCTGCCATGTCAAGAAGAAAAGGGTATAAGTTTTTTCAATTAATTTCACTGGAGTTAAGAAATATATCATTAAATACAATTGTGAGAACATGTTTCCTTATAATTTTAGATTTTGATAGTTTTTATAGCATTTTGCATCATATTCCTAAATATAGACGTTAGGCTTAGGATGACACTATAATGTAATTTTTTAAGACAGGATTTTTTTAGTAATTTTCCTGTTGATTTCACGACATACATTATTAATATACAAAATATTAAAAAGTTGTGACTTGGGCGTTAACGGGCCAATGTCTACATTTATAACAGAAAATTAAGAAATATAGAGTCGCAATAAATTTTATTGAAATAATATATGACTTGAAAATACTTGATATAAGACTTGAAAAATAAGACTTGACTATTAAACGGTTAATGTCTACATTTATAAATAGAAAATAAGACTTAAGATATAAGACTTCAGTTATAATACTTGCCTCTTTATTATTCATTTCTGAAAGTTCACCATGAAAAAATATTTTCTTTTCTTCTAAAAGCATTTGTGTTAAACATATTCCTGAGCACACGCGTGAAATACGTTAATTTTTTTTATCCATTTTAATAAAAACATTTCATTGCATTTAATCAAGTCTCTGAAATCATGAGAATACATTTTCTTTAGTAGTTTAAGAAATTATATAAAAAAAGTTGAATTATACGCTTTTGAACTGAACATGCCAAACGGAAAAATTAGGCTCAAAAGCTTAGAAGGTTAAACCGCATTGTTATTTAACTTTCAGTTATGGTTTTAACACATTTAAAAAATCACATTTAGTTTGATTATTTGAAATGTTTTGACTCATGGAACTTTGATAATCAAACCAAAGACTCAGTTAGTGAATATTTTTGTATTTGTTTAAATATAATTTTTATATTTTGTTCAGTTTTCATCTGTTTATTCTTTTTATTTTATGAGTTTAAGTAACCTTAGTTGTCCATCATTTTCCCTTTCATTCAATATAGTAACTATCGATTAGATATTGCTTCTGTAATAACGAAATTTCCATAATGGGAATTTTGTAAAGTACCATTATAAAATATGTATTAAAGTTATTTAGTTACATATATAGAGATGGTTTTCAGTAATTAGTAGATAAATTGTAATTAAAGAATTAACAGATTAATTAATGTGCTTTTTTCAATTAATGTCATAAATACCTATTTTTGCGTGAATTTATAAGTAATACATTATTAGTATACGGAACAAAAAATAATATCCATTCAGAAATTTCATATATTATTTTGACACCTTTTTAAAAAATTTTTTTGTTCATAGCATAGATTGTATAAATTTTAATTTCACTGAAATGAAAAAAAGAAAGATTTTCATCAACTAAACTCAATACTTTTTAAAGATAAAACTCCCATTTTCATAATTCAAGATAAGTAAGTTCATTTAAACATGCTTCAGTATTTTCAAAGAAATTCATTTAATAAATGTCTACCATTAAAGAGATTTAAACGTCTTTTTTACCTGTTAATATGATTTTTCCCTTCTAAAAGACGTTATTCAACTGAAAAAATAATTAAGGAAACAATGGGACACATTGCCTTCGCACCTAGAAAAAATAAAGCAGCAGAAATATTTTTTTTTCATCTTTCTTTATTAATAAATAATACAAAAGCTCTTGAGGTAAGATAAAGCAAAACAAAAGAACTTGGAATGAAGTAATTTTATCGTGCAATTTTCTGTTTGGATAGGAACCTGAGAAAAATGGGTTTCAATTAAAAAAATAATCGGCGGTGAAATTGCAATTATGATATGAGACTCTATACACAATAATTTAGAGAAACAGTAGTATTGTCATTGAAACTTTTCTTCTCTTTTGAGGAATCATATATATCTAGATCGTTATCGCATCGTTTCAATAAAATTTAAGAAATATATATATATGACAAAAGAAAGGATTTTAATTTTAGTTTTAACCAACTTTTCTATTGGTCTTCTAATATTTCTATTAAGATTTATAGAAACACAATTCTCACTCAATTTTCTCGTATTAAATCTATTTGTTCAAATGAAAATTCAAAATCGAGTCAATCAAAGCTTTTGTGTGATCAACATTTAAAAAATGGTATTCCCGATAACTTTGTGCTAAGATATCTCAAGCAATGAATTAGGGGCTATCGGCAAGGCCTTGTTCTCCTTTTCTTCCACTGTTTGGCAACAACACTAACTGGTTTGGCGACATTTCCTCGTGCGACTTAAAGTCTCGTGTGCTTATTCCTGGTCGTGCACAGTCGTGAAATATGCGAAAAAGCTGGCCAAAAAAGGTTTCTAAACACTTATTGGAAAAGCAGTAAAACTTAATTAGTATAACATATTACGTTACTTTTTGTGTGCTTTTCGACATGTTAGCGACATGCATGTTGCCATGGCACTTCGGTAAATTTCTGAATTCTTTTCAAAGCTGCAAGTGTTTCTACATTCGTATCAAACTTTTCTACAATTTATTTTTGTTCGATTTCATCTAGTGGCTTGTTTTCGATATGGAACTTCAATAAGGTACGTACAAACTTTCTATCCCCTATTAATAGGAAGCAAACAGTATTTTTAAATAAAAAAACTCGTTATTTAAACACAAAAGAATTTTTTATATGTTCTAATAGAATCATTGGAGGAAAAAGTGTAGAATTCCAAGAAATTCTGGCATTATAAATAATTTTAAATAAAGCTTATATTAGGAGCTCTCTAGTTAAAACATATTTTCGTGCTCCTTTTTGTTACTTTTAATTTTGTTATTGTTTCATTGCATTAGTAAATGTATAAGTTTTTTTTTATGTATGTTCTTTTAAGAAACTCTTTGGTTGCATCACGATCAATTATTCGACGAGAATTGACACAGTTTATAAAAATAATTCTTCTAAGGACAAAATTGTCCAGAACAAACATTTTCCTTCTAAATTTTGCGTGGTTTTATACGCTTATAGCGAACTAATAGTCTCCGAAAAAAGAAAATTATCGAAGCTAATTTCTGATGACAATCAAGTAAAAAAGCTGGTTTTATTTTAAACATGCATCCTTAAAATGTGCCATTAAAAGCTTTTGAAGAATAGAGAGAGAGTACAAACGAGAGAAAACAGATACAGAAAGAGTTCGATGCATGCCGCTCAAAAGAAATGGAGAATAAAGGGACTATCTTGCGATTTGAGAGTCAAAAATAGATACAATATCGGAACACAAGGCCTTACCTCTACTGATTCATTGTAAATTTTTAAAAAATTCAATACAATATAAGAAATAGGGTTCTTGGAGAAAGTTCCGCTTAATGATCTAATTTTGAAGTCATAATAAAAGCTGAAAAGATAATTTGTGTGGAAAATATTTCTGTAACTGAAGCTACAGCATAAGTGGCTTTACAAGTCTTGCTTAATCAAACTGTAAAACGCCTGATTAAGTCTCTATAAGAAGATTTTTATCCTTCGAGGAAGATATTAATAATATTTTAATTAGTAAATGAGATTTTGACAGTTCCTTGAAACAATTTGAATTACTCTTGTTCCAGTAAATTAATTTTTTGCAGAATCGAGGTGAATAACAGCATACTCTATTGTGGATTATCTACGACTGTCTTCTCGTTATTGTATAAGCAGTACGACTCCAGTTCGTTCAGGATTTTATCCATTGTATTTGATATTACTAAAAACCAATAAAGGTTTTGCTTCTGCATATTTTCTAGAACTTTAAATAAAAATATTTGATAATAAATTAAGCACTAAGATTTATGATAAAAAAAAACACTTTTCAGTTTAATATAAACAAGTGACCTTCTTGGAGGAGCAACATTAGTCGTCAAATACATAGAAATATCGTTTTAAATTATATTCATAGAAGGACTATTTTAGTCACAGACAGATTGAATCAGCAGTCTCATATTAATACATTTCTTGAAAATGCTTTGAGATATAGGTATCCTATAAATTTCATGTTTGTTTAAGTTAATAAGAAATATTTAACACCATTAAATTAAAAATCTTTTAGATTTATTTTTGATGTGATCATATATAATGGAATAAACAAAGATTTTAGTAAATCACTTCATAGGTAGCTGGCGCCCCTAGATTAAGAATAAGATTGCATCATATATTCTTTTATTTATTTCTTATGTACATTTCTAATATATATATATATATATTATTACAAAAGGTTAAATTTAATTTATAGTTAATATTTTTATAGTGCTTTATTATAGTATTAAAAGCTTAATTTAGAAATAATATTTTTATATTAAATGCGGAACTGTTTTTAGGATAATGCTCAAGTCCTAACAATATTTATAACTATTAAATGTTATAAGTTATATACTTTCTCGTTTCTAATCATGAAAAATTTTGGAGAGTCATTCCCCTATTTCGTTTTTCCAACAATTGGCTTTCGCAGAGGGTTGGCGCCACAAAATTCAGATTAATGCGACACATGTCAGTTCCCAAGGCCGTAGGCATTTGATTGTTGCAATTGCAATTCTAGGTTGTCATTTTGTATAGTGTAATGGTTTAATCAAACTATCTTTTGTATTTCATTGGTATGATTATTGATGAGGTAATTTGATTTTAATTTTAATTTTTACATGGATATTTGTATATATTGAAAACATAACACATGTTTTGATTAATTTAAATGTTTAACTATATATATATATATACAAAAACAGAAAGAAATGCAATAACCAATTAAGAAATTAGTTTTAATCAAATAAATACTGTAAGTACTTAAATATTATTCTAAGTTTTATAGAAAAAGAAAATTTTACTTGGATAATTAAAAATTATACTAAAGTGATTGATTTTACGAAGAACAATGAAATAACTTACATCGAGACATATGACTTTCATGACCTGTTCACTAGATCCCACTTAATAAATTAAAAGAGGTTTTAATGCATTATTATTATGATTTGAAAAACTTGTTAGAATGAAAAGAAGAGTATTGGTTAGACATAATTAATTTATGCGCATTCAATAATTTCATCTCGTATGGCGAAAATATTTTCTTACAGATTAACCCTATGAGCCCTATCCCGCCTCAAACCGCCCATTCGACAGAAGCCGGATTCGGGCGCCTGGGTGAATTTTTTAGGAAAATGTAGTTCCTTTCTTTGTTGAAAACTGATCGGGCAACCATAGGTGTCGACTTCCTGGAATTTCTGTAAAGAACGTGACGGTTACATTCTGTTTTTGTGGGCGAAAATTCACTCCAGGTTTTGAGGCAATGGAATTCTCACTCGAGCCGGGTTCAGAGAGTTAAAGGAATCCTACAGGGGTCTTGTTTTTCTTCTTTAATTGCAAATCTATTTCTTCATTTTTACTAAAAGCATATAGTTTTAAGTATAAATTCAGCTTTTAAATATATAGATGACATCCTGATTTTTAATTTTAAAGATTTCTCGACAGTTAGTGGGGATATTTATCCCGAGGAACTAAAATTAACAAAAACTAACGATAATAATATTAAAGCTATTTTTCTTGATCTAGATATTGACAGTTATAACGAATTAAATTTAAGCCTTTACGACAAAAGAAATGAATTTAAATTTAATGATAATAGGTTTAATTTTTGGAATTCTAATATCTCTTTTAAGATCTATAAAAACACAATATTACATCAATTACTAAGGATTAAAAATATTTGTAACAATTCAGAATCAAAGAAGAAACAAATTGAACTTTTCAAAAACGATCTGAATTCCAATAAAAAAAACTTACTATATTTGCCCTTATTCTATTTGCCTTTGATCTGTTGTATTTTACAGTTGGTCTCATTTTGGTTAATTGCCTATTGTTTACTTACTGATACTCGTAGAAAGTTCCTAAGACTTCACGGACAGCAAAAGGTATCAAAGACTCTTCACTTCTCACTCCTAGTAAAATATTTCCCGAAACTCACGACGTTAACCGTTAACTGTCAGTCATCACAACGGAGTTCACGTCAGCACTTTTGAATGTTGTTCGTGCCGCTTGCTTCTGATCTGATTCCCTTGTCTCTCCTTTTGTCGATAATTGGGTGAGTTTTGACACCTTTTTCATCATTTTTGTTTCGCTTTGATGGTTATGAGGCTGGGTTTCATGTGTTTTATTTCAAATGGACCTGGAATTTTTAATTTTATTTCCTTCAATTGGACATGGCTTTTTGCTTTGTTTGCTTATTTCAAACTTTGGTTTTTGTGCGGTGTTCCGGGGAAACAAACTCTTTTCAGCATTATTGCTAGAGTTTGTGTTTAGAAAACACCAAATTTATTTATATATACGCCCGTTCGTGATTTCCCTTGCTGATGATGCGTTCTGGACGTTGGCGTTTTGTTCCTTTCTGTTGTTTTGATTTTCTTTTATGACGTTCTTTTGTTATTTTTGACTTTCATGACATTGATATATATATATACAATTTCTTTGGAAATCTCTCCGGTTAATAACATCCGGCTTTAATAACAAAATATTCTTTACAGCAATTTATTTGGAATATATTGTCCCTAATTTCGAAATGTTTTTCTTCAAAGCATACCTAAAGTTATCAAAACATTCAACTACTGAAATAAACTAATATTTAAAAAAAATCCCAGAAACGAGTGTAAAACGGTTTTTCGAAGATAATGCTACCATTAGATTATTGAAAAATTCATGAATATCTCTTTTAAACACACTTGAAGCTTTCACAAAATTTACTTTATTAATAGTTACTATTCAAGAGACTCGAACGTCTTTTTCTTCTTAAAATTTATGGCTTCTTAACCAAAGCTCGCTATTCACTTTATAAAAAAAACCATTAAGGGAAAGACAATGAAGCATATTATTCTCAACCTTAGACATGAAAAAGTTTCTGAGATTGCTTATATCCCATTTCATTAAACACTAAGCCACTGATGCTTTTGTATAGCGTAAGAAAAGCAGTTTCAAAATGACGTAATTTGAACATGCAATTTAGTGTTCGAAAATAAAAGTAAGGAATTAAAAAATATGTTCTTTGATATAGAAGATATTCGTGGGCGGAAGGTTAATTACATTTAACACCCATGTACAGAATTTGGAGAGTATTAATAAGTATTTCCATGCAATTTAAAGAGACTTTTAACGTTATTATAGAAGCGAATAACTTCTTTAATAACGCTGAACTTAAATGTAAACAGACTTTTCTGCAAAGATCATTATATTTTGCTATTGAAAGAAAGGGTTTCCAAAATAAAGAAGAAATTTTATATAATGATGTTCATTTGACAAAGCGAAGTGGCTTTGCTTAAAATCATTTGATTTATGAATATGCAGTGCATAAATTGAACACGTTTACCAATATTTAAAGTATTAAAAAAGTGCGGGAGTGTTTCCCTCCACTTTATTCTGCATTTGCACAATATGGTTCATTTTGTGCTTAGCTTTATTGTGCAATGAAAATAATATTACAGAAAAGAGAATTTCGTGCCTCTTCTCATTGATAGAATAGGTGTTTTGATTAAGATCTACAATTTTGGTGATAAGAGTACATACTGAACTTCATTATCTTGCTTGCTATGTTTCCCATTCATATTGCAATAAATGACAGTCACTGCTTTTGTTTCAAATAATTTTAATAATCTTGATAAATGCATGGTATATACAGGCGATGTACTTATTATACAGTGTGGATTCATTTCCATATATTAAAAGTCAATAGCATAATTCAGTTCAAATTCATACGCAGACATCTCCGAGATGTCCAATCCAAGCTACCACTGTCTGGAAAGTAACGCTTCCCTTCAATCAACTGACTTGGCACCCAACTCTTTTTTATTCTTCTTCCTGCTGGGGGGAAGGGGCAGTCTCAAAACGGAAAAGCTGTAACTTCTAGGCCTACATCGAGGTCAAGTTAACTTTACGGCATGTGCAGAAGCGATATTTATTAATATAATCGCTAAGGTATTTGGTACATAGAACGATTGACACTCAAGTGCTTCATATTAACTCGTACGATACTACACTATTCAACTTCTCAACCTACCATGCCCGATTCATATATATATATATATATATCGGAAGTATTCCATTGTGAGAAACCACAGAGCTGGCGACACAATCAAAGCAAGCTACTCGATAACAAAATAAGAAATTGAATAAAACAACAACTAAATTAAAATCCTAAATCAAATCATAAGATCATTATACATGCTAGCTATGAACATGCTATACACAAAGAAGAAAAGTATAATCAGTAGCAATCAGTCCTGAAATACTGCAACAGGCTCGTCGCTATTGGTCGATGGGTGACATCACAAAGAGGGCGGATCCGATCTGCATGTAATTACAATTCAGGATATTGCCAGATGCCGCGATGATGCGACAAAGTCATGTTTATGAGGGGTCGCCGATGTTGGTCGCATGAGGGGGTCGTCGATGTTGGCCGAAAGAGGGTCGCGAGTGAACCGTTGCACTCGGCTCTAGTGGGTGCCGAAGGAAACTTTGTAGTATGGATGTTACAATGTATTTCACATGCAGACTAACAGACAAATAGAAAGAAATTCTAACCGCTGACAGATTTTATTCAGAATGCAACACACATCTTAATTTAGAATTTAAGAGAAAAATCGCTTTCTGAAATTCATCACTCTATCGTACTGTGGTTTTGATTTAGAGCGTTTACACAACGAGTAGGTAGACAAAAAAATCATTCCGTTGAAAGGGCCGCGGTGGCCTAGTGGTAAGGTCTCGACCTCGGGACCGGAGGGTCGCAGGTTCGAAACCCTATTCCACTGAAGATCCGCCGTGTATGGGGCCTGTTGCACGCTAAATCATACGTAGTGGCAAAACGTCCTCCCGTTGGTGTGGCGCGGAAGTTTGGAGAGTGGGTGCCAGCTCAGGTGTCGTCCTCGTCATCCGACCGCGGTTCAAAATTACGAGGTCCGTCCCTAAATAGCTCTCGTGTTGCTTCAAAACGGGACGTTAATATAACCTAACCATTCCGTTGACTTATTAGGTCTATAATAGAGCTATATTATTCTCGTGATAAGGGCATGTGCCAAATTTTATCCATCTAGTTCATTACGCATTTGCGATATCATATTCATATGCATGCATATATTATGGATTTGATAAACCTTTATAGAATCACTCTGTAAATATTTCCACTACCCAAGTCAACCAACTCACCAATAGGCTTAGATTCTAAAAGAATGGACGCGTGTCTGAAAATGCTGTAAAAGTTAATTATGGAAATTTCTAGATAGTTTCTTATTTCATAAAATGTTTTTTTTATTTTTCGATGAAAGAACAGGCTCTCTTTGATATTATTTCTTGTCTTTAATTTTAACTACAATTTCTGTTCTCCTTGGAATAAAAATGGAAATTTCATATGGTATGCATTTTCACAGTATATTTAGATATGGATATGCATATGAATACAATATACATATCTGTATGCGTCCAGATATACGCAGTTCCATTTGATAGATTTAGTCCAAAATAGTATATCGGTCGACAAATATGAGATATAAACCATATTTTAAGTTTAATTAATCTATCCTATTCTGGTTTAGAGTCGTCGTATTCACAAGTAGATAATTCCAAAAATGCTTTATTTTTGCGCTCTGGGGGAGGTCTGAAACGTGGAGAATCAACAAATCTCAAAAGTCGAATTTTTAGATAATTACAAAACTTTCTATTTGTATGCTTTGCATACTATAAAGGAAAAAGTAGTAATTAAAGGAACTTTAAAACAAAGTAAACTTTAATCTAATTGAGTGCGCTGAAATCCAGCCTATTTAAAACATCATTTAAAAAGTAATTCTCATTACGGAACTGACTTCATCATCAATTTTTAAATATGATTCTTTGAGCCCCAGGGAACTATTTTCTATTCTTTGAGCATTGATGAGTTCGAAATTTCAGCTTCTGTTCCAACCTGATAAGCCATTCTTCGATTTAGCTTCTTTTTTTGCCTTTATGGTTCTTTAAGAAAGAAAGAAAAAATTTCCTTCTAACAATGAAAGTAATTAAGTCTAACAATCGATCCCATAAAGGGATGGACCAAAGGGAATTTTCAATTCATCCAGATATAACTTTTTTGTTTATTGACTTTCTTTGTTAGCGAACTGATAAAACAGTTCAAAATTTAAGAATTCGGTGCGGATTGTGTGTATATTTTAATGCATTAAAATGAATTACTGATTCGGTGAAGCGGAGAGAGGTCTTTATAGACCTCGTTTCTGAATTTAATATATCTCTTTCAGTGAATTTATCAAGCAATAAGTTAAAAATCGTTCAGAAGAACCATGGTTAGTAAGATGTTTAAATTTTCATCAGGTCGTTTTCGTTAGGTCTGATTTCCACAAATTTCACAGTTCTACAGTAATCATTAAACTCATAAAATGAATTTTAAATTATCATTCCTTTGCAAATAGAACCTTTTGAGTATTTTTGCCTACAGAAAATAAGAATATTTATCTAAAATGGTATTTTTCCAAAAAATAATATTCTTCTCATCAAGAAAATAGTTTAAAGAGACATTTCTAAATATGTTCTCTGTCCTCCTCGGTAATATTTTCTGCCCTCTTGAGCATTTATGTTAGTCAGTATGTTCAACTTCTGATCCAACGCGATAAGGTGGCTTTTTCTGTTATCTCCACGACCCCAAAAGGGAAAAAATATTTTTCTAACAAGAAAAGCAAATAAGTTTAATAATCGATCTTTTAATATTTGGGTCTAAAAGGAAAATTCAATTTGGCTAGCTAGATTATTAAAAATATTTTATTTTCGGAGTAAAGACGATCTTAAAGAGTTAAGTGTAGATTGTTTGTGTCCATAAATTATCTTTACAAATTTAGACTTTACTAGATAATAACCAACGGTTTTCAACAGGCGGCAAGATACTACCTCTTGTCTTCCAGGTAACGCAGCGTTAACAAAAAAAATGTGGACGCCACAGGAGGAAGCTCAGTGTGTAGCCTGTTTCATCGAGACAAAATCAAATACCCAAGTGTAATGAAACTTTCGAACACAGTATGGATGGAAACTATAATCCCTACTGGGCTTCGGGACCGGGGTTTTGAGTTTCTTATAAGTCATTTATGGAAACAAATAGTGTTCTCCATAAATAAGAGGGGTGGGTCGTCTGTTTGATCCCGACGCCAATGCTGCACTTTGGTATCGTTATTTTCCTCTAGAACCAGGCTACACAATGAGCTTTCTCCTGTGGCGTCCATGTTTTTCATCAAATCTGCGTTACATGGGAAACAAACAACTTCATGAGTTATCTTGTTACATGTTGAAAACCGCTTGTTATTATCTCGTATAGTTTTAAAAATATAAATGTCTAAAGTTCTAAAGAAAATTTATGGGCAACCTGTATATTAATGCTTTGAAAGTAAACCCCATTTTCCCATGTAACCAAAGAATCATATTAAAAAATGTGCGATGAACATACTTTCGTAGTGATAACTGTTCCCGAAAATGTTTTTTTCATTATCTCATCTGCAATGGTAAAAGTTGCCATTTTTTTCAGAATTTGAATTCTCATTCTGGGGAGCATATTTAATTTAAATATGTTGGTTTCAATAAGAGAAAAATATAAACATGAAATCGAATAACGCATGACAGGTCGTACCAAATCCTACCTCTTTTCTTTTACCTAGTGTTTGCTATTTGTAATACTTTGCTTCGCTTTTCAGAAAAAAAGACGTGATAAAACAAAGTGCGTGGAAAATGCCTTATCAAATCTCAAAATATGGTAAAGCGATTAAAATAACATTTTTTATGATATAAGTATCCGTAAATAACACGTTAAGGCGATACAGGGCACACTTTAAATCGTTCGATGAAATTTTACGTTAGCGTAAGATCTGATTTCGGGTTAAGAATTTAAACAATATCCATCATTACTCGAATCCAAATTTTTAAAATATGCATCTCATGGTTGTTAATGGAGACAGACGCTCAGTGTTGGTACGATACACGAATATCGAAAGAAAATGTAGAATCCACAAGCTCTCGAGGAAGTGCAACTGGACTTTTCTGGACCGAATGTGGACTTTTCATTGTCAGGTAGCATGGTATGAGCCAGAAAAGAGCTTCAAGATCTGATCGAGTGCAAAAGGCTGACATATATCGGGTGCACTGAAGTCATCTACAGGCCGAGCAGCCGTAGGCCGTAGCCAGGATCTGAGACATTCTGTCGAATGAGACATATTGCATGTCGGAAACAAGCACAAATGTCATTAACATTCCAGTTCATAAACATGGGTACATTTTGGACATTCTTGTAAATTTTAAAAATTCGCATGGATCAATGCACCTAAGATATGAAACTTGTATTAGTGTCGATAGTCTCTCTTTTGACACTATACTGCAAAATCTTCAAAAGATTTGTCATATTTCTTCTGACATGTGTTTAATTTCATCCCTTAAATCCTTCCTTTGAGGCCACGGTGGTCTAGTGATAAGGGCTCAACTTCGGGACCTGAGGGTTTCAGACTCAAATCCGATTCCACTGAAGATCTGCCGTGCATGAGAACTGTTGCACACTAATCATACGTAATGACCAAACGTCCTCCCATTGGTGTGGCCTAGAAACTTCGAGAGGAGGGG
Source organism: Araneus ventricosus (assembly GCA_013235015.1). NCBI lineage: Eukaryota > Metazoa > Arthropoda > Arachnida > Araneae > Araneidae > Araneus > Araneus ventricosus. The sequence continues at coordinate 567,084 of BGPR01000431.1, read as the reverse complement.
TCGGTTCAGGTGTCGTCCTCGTCAACTGATAGTGATTTAAAGTTACGAGGTCCGTCGCAAAATAGCCCTCGTGTTGCTTCAAAATGTGATGTGAATCTAACTCAACTCAAATCTTCCTGAGTCACCAACCTTAAGACGGTGCATTTAAAAACACGTAATCTATGGCAAATAAGCATACTTTGGTTTCTCTATTCATTTTCTTAATTTTGACAGATACTTTTTGATAACGCAGTATATCTGAAAATATATCAGGTTTGATAATAAGATCTATGATCACCATATAAAGGGTTATCCTTAAGTCCGTAGAAATACTTAAAGGGCAGATTAGTTATAAAGAAACAAGTTATTTTTACACCTAGAGTTGCAAATGTAAGAGGCCACCACCACAGGGGGTTCTGGAAAATATAACATCGCACTACATAAATTGTTTCAACAAACTCAGGACCTAAAATATGTAAAAAATAAAGATCTAGAAATTTATAATACTGAAACTAAATATCTAACTTAGTTTATATTCAAAACGCTGACATAAACTCAAGAATATATTTTCTCTAATGTCTCTCTGTAAATAATACCCGTTTATTCTATTACATACACTATTCGTTATGTAGTTACAAATCAATCATCAAATATTTCTGTATATGATTTATTCAAATTCTGCTTATGCACGATCAACTCAAACAGCGCGAAGACATCCGGAATTATCATCCCCGCAGACAGTGAAAATGAATCCTCAGTAGCTTCCAACACATCGACCGTTCCATTTACATCAAACGTTTCCATTAACTTCCAACAGAAATTCTTCTCTGTTCGTTTGTGGGTAATTTATGACTCAAATTCCTAAGCGAAATCTCTCTTTGCTCATCTCATACACTAAACCGTCTCCTGACTCCTCTGATGCCTTTGTATTCCCATCGAGGTCAATTCCTACGACCGGAAGTTTAAACAATCAATCCGACTGTTACTTTCAGCAACCATTCGGTGAAATGCATCTGCTTGCTGGAGACACTTAAATATATGGCGACTGGAGTTGTACATCGACTATCTGTGAGCTTAAATGATGGTATTTCAATGTTTTAAGTATTTTGCAGGGGCTGTTTGGAAAACATTTATCTTCCTTGTACAATTGATCCAATTGATTTCGAATAAGACACATTTGTTAAAATTGAAGTGAAGAAATATCAGTTCAGATTTTGTATTAAGATTTAGAAAGATGTTACTAGCGAAGGTTTGTTGGACAATAAGAATGCAATATAAAAATAATATTATCTTTTAACTCCTTAAACAAATGCATTGTATCCGAATATTAATCATGAATTTTATTTTTAGAAAATGTTATCTTTCTTTATCAAAAAAAGAGAAAAGAAGTCATTAAAACAAATGAGATTCAAGAGTAATTAAACAAAGATGTTGTTGCAGAGAATTCTATAGTTTAGCAAACAATCAAAAGCTTTAGCAATTTTAAATCATAAGCATGTTCTTTGAGATAGCTTAATAATCAGTAAAAGGAAAGTAATACAAGAAATTAAATAACAGATATTCGAAATAGTGGAAATGATTCTAATCAAAGTCCGTAAACTAGTCAATGGACCCTAGCGCAGCTCCTAACCTAGCTAGCTCTGATTTAGTTCTATATGAGGATAAGTTGCCTTCCTTCAGAACTTTCAGAGGAAATTCACCCGCATTTTTGTTTCGCTCGTAGGAAGTCTCCAGTAGATAGCGAACACATCGAGATATTCTAAAGCACACAAAGGTTTACCAGATTTTATTGATAATGCAGATTAGGCGCACAGCTAGAGGATTGAACCCATAATCTTCTTCCTGCAATTCTTGCACCACCCCACTAGAAGAATAATAAATAATAATATAATTTCAGCACAGCAACAAATTTGAATGATTTATATGCGAAAGTCTTTCTTCAAATCTCTTATGTTATTTTCCTACAATGAGATAAAAAAAATTGCAAAAATTTTCTAATTATTAAAATTCTCATTATAAAAAGTTTCTTTGAAACGCGATATCATTTGACAGTCACTAAATACTATGACAAAACAATAATGACATGCGGGATTTTTTGTATTTATCAACTTTTTTTTAATGATGTGTTCACACAGATTCCTTCATTTTAGATTGCATCATTCAATAAAATAAAGGTTGAAACTTATTAAAACAAATGCATGGAATGCAAATATTTATGATTCTTATTTCTGGAATTTCTTGGACTTAGTCCACTTTGGAAAAAAAATCTTTTCCTCGTTTCTGCTGCTGTGCTTCAAGTTACATTCACACGCATGCTATTGAATAGAAATCAAAGAATGCATCAGGATTCAGCAAAATACGAAAAGTTAATTTGGTATGAAACACACGTTTGTGAACCTTTATTGCGATTCTCTGAACAATCCAGGCAGCCAAATCACGTACTTTTTCAATCGTTAAAAGATAGCGACTGATAAAAACATCACGTACAGGCCCCTTTATATACATGAGAATCATTTCCGATTTTTATTTTTATTCTAGGTTATTATATTCAGATAGGTTTCGAAATTGTTACTTATATCTATTCTAATCATACTTTTATGTAACGGTATTAATATTTCGAAGCAACTGAATCTATGTAATTGGCAATATTCATAAAAGATAAAGAATTCCTTTATTCTGGGTAGATACATTGAGATTGCGTTGACAAACAATGCTTATATCTGTATTATTTATGCATTTGTGTAACGGTATGAACCCTCTGCCTGCATATCCCACGATTTATGTGTGTTGGAAGCAAGTCTATTTTCTTCTGCATCTGCGATTTTTACTGGCTAATGTGTTTACTTAGTATTTTTATAGCGTTGAATGATATTATACTAATAAAGCTGTGCATATAAATAACAACTCGCCAGGATCAACGGTGTTTGTAAACGGTGCATCTATAGTGATTTTAAAATATTACACTCAGAGGGTTAATATTTCGAAGCAACTGAATTTATGTAATAGGCAACATTCATACAGGATAAAGTATTCCTTTATTTCTAACATATATCTACCATTTTCGAGTTGAATATTCCATTTTTTTTAAGTGAGAAAAGAATTTCAATGCTGGTCATTGTTTATAGCCGAAAGATTGCGATAAAACAATTGGTTTCAAAATACTAAAATGTTGTGTTTCACAAACGAAAAGTAACATTTGTTCATTTGAAATTAGATTATATATTTTTTCCATTATATTTCGTAGTGAATTTAGTACGCGGAATAAAATTAAAAAATTATTTTTATTATTTTATTTTATTTTTTTATAAAGAAGCATTTATTTTTGTAGATTTGTGAAATATGCTAATACATTGATACTGTCTTTTTCAGGGATGATTGTGAATTTCGGAGTAAACAAGATTTTTCATGAGAGAATTTATGATGAAAATATGTGTTATATATTCGACTATTACGTTTCAAAATAACCGGATTTCTCTTTTTAGCCATTGGGGATTTTTTTGAAATGTTTTTAGTGATTTTCTTAATAAATGGTGAACTGTAATTCAGATCAGTGGCAAAATACAAACGTTGTTCTTTATATGTTATATATGCCCTCTTCGGAAGTACTGGATATTACTAAACAGACGAAATGTTAAAACTGAAGGAAACAAAAAAGTAATAATTCTTTAAACGAAATATTACTTAAAATTTTAAAAAATGATTACTTAAAAGTAAAAAAAATCTTCTTGAAAATAGGTCAACGTGCAAAAGTTAGAATGTGTTTTCATGCGAAATATTTAAAATGTTTCAGTAGAAATCGTTGAGCTGGGACGCTATTAAATTTGGTATCAAAAGTTGAATCTTACCATTGCAACAATGAGATTCACATTTTTTAATGAAGAAAAGAAAGTTAAAAGAACTTAATAAAAGCGTAATATCATTTAAAAGAAAAAAGAAAACTATTTTTGAACAGTGAATTTTCAGTCGCAGCTACATAACCTCAAAGAAAATTTTCATCTAAAACTTTAATAAAATTTTAAATATTTTAAAATTTTACTGATTGTGCTTAGGGTATAAAACTGAAATAGAATCTCCAGGGAAATGTTTATTTCGATTATAATTCTATAATGATTTTTTAAAAAAAAACACACCTTTATTAGTTTAGTAAAAGGTTGATAATTTATTTTAATTTTTCCTACATTCTAATTATGTAATTCTTTATTATAAATATTAAATTATCTGAAATTAAAATTTCCAAATTTCACTACCAGATTGTAAGATTAGTAGGAAATCAAAGTTCATTTAAATTAATCGATTAATTGACAATTACTTTCTAAAAACACAAAAGTGTCGAATATTTAAAAATTCTAGCACATCAGGAAGCATCCGGGAGCCCATAATATAATTCAAACTTTACAAGCATGAGACAAAAGAAATTAGATGGAAGTGAATAAAAATATCGTTCCGCGTGTTATGAATAGTGAAACACGAATTACAAACAGTATTTAGGTGCTGTAGCTTTTTTTGGAGAAAATTCGTCAAAACATCCCCTTAGTACTGATTTACAAATAGCATTTAAGGTTGTCATTTAATTCTTCTCGTATACTTTTCGGATTGAGCACAGATGAAAAAAAAATGAAATGTCCCATATACTTATCATACAAACCGTACAGGCCAAAAGAAATATATGTAAAGAATTATGCATCCGAAGGTATTTTCTTTGTTGATTATTAACACTCCGTAAAGTCCAAATATATAAAAACTTTCTTAGAGCTAAATCAAATACCATAAGGCTATTGAAAAAAATATGTTTCCGCGGATCATCTGTAATTTAGAATTTGCACATAAAAGTTAACTTAGTTTAATAATTTATTTTTTTCTGATATTTTCCATTATTATATCTTAATTTTCAATTTTTGTTATAAAATTGATTATCAAATAGCACAAAAATATTGCAAAGTTTTGTGTGATATTCTGGGATTTTTTCGATTTATTAAACAACAGCTCTTCATCGTATAAAAGATTTCAACTTCTTGTGATATTCGGTGTAATAGAAATTATTACATTTAATAAAATATTCATATAAATTTCAAATTGAATTGCTAGTAAATTTTTCCTACATACAATTAAGTTAGTCAGATGAATTAACTTGTATTTTGAGACAGATGTGATATTCATATCTTGATAGAAAATGCGTAATATAAAAACTCAGAGATGTCTGCAACACAGGGCGGAGTTAGAAATATTCTCGCCCCTTTGGTCTGCGTCAGTATGAGACGCGCAAATCTCAATTTCAGTTTTGGTGTCAAGCAACTCAGACAGGCTTTTGGGGGGCAAAATAAAATGAAACGAGGAACGAACCCGCAACGTTGGGCTTTAAGTGCTGCGTTTTGAGAGCTGCGCGAATGGTTTTTACAGCCGTTGCAATTTTTTATGTATAAATTGATGGATATATCAGCGTCAGTTATGGGATTGTAAATTTCACTTCATCTAACCAATAAGCTAGGTTCAACAGTTTCACTTCTTTTTTTAAAATTTATGCTGCGTTATCAAAGTGCCGGAATCGCAGCTATGTTAAAGTTCGAATTAAAAAATCCACAAACAAGGAGTATTGTTAGGAAGCAACAGATATTTCACAAATAATGTTGTTAATGATGAAGTATTTTAGTTGATAGAATTCCGGGACTTTTTTGTTTACTTTTAATGTTACTATATATTTACACCTAAAGTGTACTACAAATTGTATATTATTTTAACTTTCTTAAGAGCTCCGCCAATGTGCATGCGATTTTCAATACCTTTTTTTTGGTAAATCTGTGACAATCGGATTGGGGATGACGATTATTTCAAAAATAAGCAATTTTCGGTTATTCAGGTTTTTTTCACCTCCGGTTTAACCTGGCGGTTATTTATATTTTAATAACAGGTTATTTTCACTCAAAATAACCTGTTATTAAAATGACCGGTTTTCGGCATTTTTTATAAAAAAAACAAACGTCGTTTGTAGACAATTTTTTATTAATATTGTTTTCACGGGAAATCAATTCATTGACCAATGTTTATCGGTCCAGAAAAACTCTCAGAAATGTGTTGATCTGTGAGTCGACATCTCTCATCGGAAACATCATCATTCAACGAAGATACTAATCTTTCAGAAGCCACGAACTTCCAACTAAAGATATATATTTATTGGCTATAAATCACAAATCCGCATGCATATTTTATTCTGCTCCCAAAAGCAATTTTCTAACTTAAATCAACTATGTCTAAATTTGTATACAGTCCCTCGGTCCTGTAAATCATATTTAGTAAAATATTTTTTGCACACTAAAACTTTAAACAATATGTCCCACTCTTCTGTCACTAAAACTGATCGAGTCATTAAAGTTTCACTATAGTCACTTTCAGTCACTTAAATTTCACTAGTTATAACCGGAACAAAAAATAGCAGAAAAAACCGGTTAACCGAAACAAAAGAAAAGATAGCTTTTTCCCATCCCTAAATCAGATTTAAGATACTCTTTTCAAGATTACTTCCCGTTTAGATGGGTGTACATCTTCTATTTTATATAATATTTAAACACCTATTGTTTCAGATTTTTTTGTTTTTAAAACATAGTTTTTCTTGAGTATATTTCTTTCATTAGAGAACAGAAAATGAAATAATAATAATAATAATACTCGGAAACAAAGAAAATGGGAGAGTTCTGTGAAACTGAATGTACAGAACAGAAACTGCTGCGTTGAAACGATATGTTTTTGTAAGAACTACTCGTTTAGAAAGTAGTTTCATCACATATTCTTAAATATGATTCTCTGGTTTCCAGGGTAATATTTTCTGCTCTTTGAGACATTGATAAGTCTCGAAGTTCAGCTTCTGTTTTAACCTGATAAGCAATTCGCAATACGGCTTCTTTTGTTCCCAAAAAGGAAGAAAAAGTATTTGTCTAAAAATAAAAATAATTAAGCTTAACAATCGATCTTATGAAGCGTAGGACCCAAAAGGGGATTTCATATTCGTTCAGTTAGATATTATCATTTACATCTTTTAACTTTCATTATTAGCGGAGTGATAGAAACGTCTTAAATTTAAAGATATTTGCTGTTACATTTTGCATACATTACTAGATTAAAAATTCGACTTTTTTTCTAGTTCTGTTTTAGAATATGAAAGTTCCTTTTTAATGGATTTATCAAACAATTGATGCAAAAATTGGAAAAGAAATTCTATAGATACTAATGTTTTATTAGTTAGTTTTATTCCATATAATTTTATATTTGTATCATCTCGATACATAATATATATGAATGATTTATTATGGCAATCTGTATGGTCAAGACTAAATTTTTTTTTATTTCACCTACAACTGTTATAGTTATCTTTTTATGTTTCTGTTAGAATGGTTTGATTGTCGGTTCAGAAAATTGGGGCAAAATGCTGTTGCAGAAGGTTATAAATAAACAACCACTTGTGTTTTAAAAAACAGAAATCGTCCTTTACATAAAGTTTCCTTCAAATAAAATCGATTCAATCTGTAACAATTTCACGGATTATGTATCTGATGAAAAATTGAAAAAAATAATCTTACTTTATCTAATACTTGTAATATAGTACAGTATGAATATCGATCTTATATGGCGAGTAAGGCTAAATATAGGAGTTTCGATGGCTAAAACATTCTGCAAATGCAAATAAAACAAATTTAATGCATTCTTAAGTTTGTTTCAAAATAAGTGTTTATTGTTTGTTTTAGAAGAAAAAAAGGCTTTCCAAATGAAATTTTAAATTTATGCAGTCGAACACTCTGAAAATTTAGAATGCACATAAAAGAAAGACAAATAAATTACAAAAAATTATTCATTGAGATCAAAATTAAAAACATATTCTGTCCTTAATAAAATAAAACATTACTCTTCAAAGTAAACATATATTTAACAAACGTAAGTGTTTTTTAAATATTGATTGATATGTAATTCAAATTTATGATTTTGTGATAAGAGACAATATTTAACAAAGAAAACTAGAATTTATTCACGAGTGATATTTATATGGAAAGCAAAATCCCAAATACGAAATAGAAACGAATACGAAATAATTATAAACGAAACTAAAAATGCTCTGGACCTTTATTCTAAGTAAAAGAAAAGTTGTAATATGTTTTTGAAAAATGTTTAGAACTAATAAAAATAGGTTATATTATTTCAAAAAAGTATTACGAGGAAATTAGATGAACATATACAAAGAACTTTAAAGAATAGAGTTCCTTAAATCTGCGGTTATTTAAAAATACTTTTAATCACTATCTAGGTTACATTTAACACTACCTTGAGCACCCATCATCTTGTTAATAGTTTTCAAAGACAATAGACTGCACCAGTATGAAAATGACATTTATAAAAATGGAAGTCTTTGCTGTTCTTATCTGGTGATTAATTTAGGTCAGCAACTACAAAGCAATGTATTATAATCACAAGCCGCTTGCGAATAAATTAATTTTTTAATAGCGACAAGCAATGATAGAGCATTTTTTTACTATCTTCTTAATAAGTAAAGCAATTTAAATACCTATCTGACTCTTACCCAACCTAGTTTTCTTTAAATTCAAGAGCCTCATTCGTTCCGATGGAAACACAGAATTTCCAAAACCTACTATCTGTTTAGAAGTTTGGCAAAGAGTTTGTGAAATAGATAAATAAAAGTCACTGATAAATTTTCAGTAAAAATAAACGATCTCGGTCACGTCTCTGGGAACTTTGTCGTTACAGCAGAAGCATCGTTAAAAATGAGGAAAAAAGAGGCGGACTAGGCCGTTACGTGAGGAAAATATAGGACAGATTCAATAAAGGAACGTCGTCTCGACGATGCTTTTATATCTACTGTGTAGTTCACCGAAGACAATCACTATGTGCTAGAGATGCCCGTTCCATAAATTGAAGGTTTATATCTTGTGGAAGAAATCAGTTGTGTACACCAAGAACGCGAATACACTCTGAATACGAATTTATCTTTTGTTCGTACACGGCGCAAATATATACATGGAATTTACAAATTTATTGCTGCATAAAAAATAGGTTCTGTGACAATTTCATATTACTCTCAGTTTCTGCTCTTTAAACAAATTAAGGCTTTTGATGAGTTTTATTATCCATATAGAAGAGGTTATATGAACTAAATGATTTTTATATAAATTGAAGTTGTATATATTGTGGAACAAATTGATGAAGTACACCAAGAATACAAATTTTTGCTTTTGTTCTGATACGACTCAAATAGGTGCCTGGTATTTAAAACTTTATTGATTCATAAAAATAATGGTTCTGTGTCGCTATCAGGTTTGTTTAATGTTCATGATACAACAATAGTCTTATGATCCGTAAGGATGAAATTATATGTGTGGGTCTTACGATGAAAACAATCCCATATAGCAATTTTAGTTTGCAGCAGACTTGCACTGCAAATCTGCAAGCTTTCTGCAAATTTATCACGACAAGTGTGAAGCAAGCTTGCAGCAAGTTAACGCAAGCTTCGAAGTCACCATGGGACGAACTTGCAGCAAGCTTGCATTGAAAACTCATAGCAAATTATAGCAGAAACAGAGTACTAACACAACCCAGGATAGAACTCGCGACCTAGCGCTCGGGAAGCGGGCGCTCTAACCATTCGGCCAGTTAAACTCTGAGAGGAGAAGACAGATTTCGCTAATACATCGTTCGATTCAATTCGCATACGATTTATTTTAAACTATTTTCTTGATTTCGTTAATTTTTTGAGTTGCGAATATGATTTGAAGTCAAAGAGAGAGCGACTTTCGCTAATAACTACGTTTTGTTAGTAGAATAAATTATGAAATTAGAGTTCAAAAGTAATTACTTTAAAATGGGACAAAATGTATAAGTTTATTTTTCAACAAACATTGACTGTTTTTTCGGTTTAATTTTGTTTATAAACGCTAAAATTTCAACATTCAGAAAAAGGCGATATAGTTTTCTTTGAAGTGCGAATGCTATATGTAGTAAAAATACGGAAAATATTTCAAAATTTTTTTTATAAAAAAGTTAGTTTTTTCACAAATTATCATTGATTTATTGAATTAATAAAAAGAAGGACGGTCTAGGAGATGCTATTAAAAATCGGATGTTTTTTTTAAAACAGAGACAAAAATAATTATCTCTTTGTGCTATCTTTCCATCACGCTTGTTTTGCAAATTTGCTGCAAGCTTGCAATTTCAAGCGAGGTGACGCTATTTGTCACGGTGAACTTGGAGCAGACTTGCAATACAAGGAAGTTGGCGCTAGTTGTCACGGTGAACTTGCCACAAGTTCGCTTCAAGTTTGACGCATCAAATTTGATATGACAAGGCAATATCAAGTCAAAATCAAACTTGCTGCAAACTTACGTGCTATCTGGGATGAATCGACTATGAAACTGAATCTAAAGGCACCCACCTACAAAATAGAATATTGTTTTAAAGAGCATAAGATGTTTTATTCTTACTTTTCTACTTTCTCGTGTACCAAATGTACAAAAAGAAAATATCCCAACCATAAAATCTTCGAGATGTTAATGAATGTCCACGGTGTAGGTCCCTGAGATAAAAAAACTATTTTGGGAATTATGTATGTATGTCGGTCAGTCCTCTGTGAACAAAAGAATGGAGAAATGGAAATCATTAATGGAATGAAATTAATGAAATTTAGTATGTGGTCTTAACACCACAAGCAGAGACAATTATACAATTTCTAACGAAATCCATCTATTTCTCTGTCCACCAGAGTGTTAGCGAGCAAGATAAGTCAAAAATTCAAAGAAATTAGTCTTATTATCAGAATTGCATGCTTCTTTAAAATTTTCGAAGGTATTAATCAATTGGATCAATGTCTCTCTGCCTGTCTATTCAAGTGTATGTGAAAGCTATAACTCAGAAACGTATTACACTAGAAATCTTATTTAAAGGATTTATATATAAGAAAAAGAATTTAAATTTCGATATCGTGAAATAAATATTTATTACAGGATTTTAAAAGTTCCTTTAGATTAATAACACGTATTCATACTTGTTTCAAAAAAAAATCAACAGAAAAATGGGTTCTAACATCGGGCTTGTATTGGTTAATAGTAATTAAATATTTTTAACCAGAATGTGCTTCATCTTTTCCTTTAAGCCTTCTTAAATTTTACTAATGAATGTAACTTATTTTTAAACTCAGAAAAAGCTTCAGGTAGAAAAATATCTGTCTTTTTTATAGCAATTTTTGATCTTTTCTCTAATTTCTGTAATTCTAACAAGTTTTATGAACTGTTTGGAATTATTTTTTGCATGAGTTACATGTGCATCAAGTGAAAAACAATTAGCATAGCAAGTATAGTGCATAAAGAAAAGAATAAGTGGGATAGATGTGAGGCTCACAATATTGATAAGGTTAAAATGATAGATAAGAACAACAATGACTAAAAGGGAAACAAAGTGAAAAATAAATAATGAAACCAAAATAAGGTATATTTATTTTGCAAGAAAGGGGCGATTTACAAAAATGAGTAAATGTGTTTAAGAAATACAGTGAATAAATTGTCATCTACTTTTAAAAAAATAGAAATTTAAGGAAAGGAGATATATTCAATAAAAGGGGGAGCGATCTAATACTAATATCAATAGACGAGTTACAAATGCTAAAAGGTTGAAAATCTGGATGAAAGAGAAAAACCCCCGAATATATATATAAGTAAAGCAAAAAAGTAAATTGCTATTCATAATACAAAATGCAAAAATTCAAAGGAAGGTGGTAGTAGTCAATAAAGAGGAATTTTCATTAAAAATTATATCAATATATGAACCTTGGATAATCAAAGGCTGAAAAGCTGAATTAGAAAGCGCAGAAAAATTACATCTGAAACTTTTTTCATGCCGAAAAGCGCTAAACCTCCCGAAACCCCCTGTAGTTCAGATGTCCATAAAATCCTTTAAAAAATAATGATAAAAAAATCACTGATAAATTTTTAGTAAAAGTAAACGATCTCCGTCACGTATTTTGGAAACTTTTTACAACGATGAAGCATCGTTAAAAATAAGGGAAAATGTATCAGACTAAGCCTTTACGTGAGGAAAATATAGGATAAATTCAATAGTGGAGCATATATACTTACCTTTTATATTAGGCAGTTTTCCTGAAGACGCCTATACCACGATTTGGATTTAAATCTTGTACGAGAAATCTGTTGTGTACGCGAAGATCCATTGAATATGAAATGAAAAAGAAATAACTTTGATTTAATGCTCTGATATGCACGCATTTTATTCCTACTACTAGTATTTCGCTATTCTTCAGTTGCGTAAAATGAAGGTTGTATGAGAGTCAAGAAGCAAATTAAAATATGAAGGTAAGAAAGGTCATGATAGTTATGAAAATTAGATACGTACTAAATCTCTTTTCACCGCTTAAGGAGTCAAATATTCTGGTGGTTTTATTTATGATTAGAAATAATTTAAGAAAAGAAACTCGTTTAAATTCATTAGAAAAATACCAAGTAATTTTGTACGGACATTTTTCGTAGATGACGGAGAGTGAACTTGCGTTTACCAGTGAGCAGTATGCTTCTTATTATTTCTTGTGAGTTGTATTATATTTTAATCTTAAATTAATTTAATTACTTAATGCAGCGTATATTCATTTATTTATTAACTGTGCTACAATCCTAATGATGTGCCTCGTGAAAAGTGTAAGGATTAACATGGGAAGTATGATGCAAAAATATAAAAGCTGTAAGGAAACATCATTTCACTATGTCATCATAACATGTAAATAGTGGGAACAGTAGTAAATCATTCATATTACAATAACAAAAAGCAATTTTATCATCATCCACAATAACAATTAATCTTTATAGATGGCAGATTCAATTGAAATCATATTCCCGACGAAACCGCTAATCGCCTAAGGCGGCTAGTAGAAAATAAAAAAGAGAGCAATAAATATATCACGATTATGATGCGGGAAGCCTTTTGACAAAACATATTTTATACTGCACCGATAGCTGCTTCGTGTTCATCTGCGTAATATTCCTTGATTTTTTTTAGTTTATATCACACGTTTGGCTGCAAACTGACCAATTTTTATGGCTCAGAGCTATTTTCTCATATGCTGAACTGACTTATGCTAGGTAGAATCAAAGTTAATATACAGAATAAAAGTTAATATACAGTTCCAGCGAAATATTTATAATATTTTCTCTTTATTAAATCAATTTCATTAAATTAATTAAATTTTAATTACAAATTAAAAAATGAAGCATAATGAACAAGAATGAAATTTTAGTTTTCTCAAATATAGATTCAAAATAGTTAATGGAATATTTATTTTCATGAAGTAGAAAAACGGGAGACAGAACAGAAAGACAGAGAAACATAGAAAATACATCTTTGACAGTGTAGAGACGCAAAATCAGTTCATACACTGTGCGAAATCATAGTCTTTACGCACACAATTTATTTTTTCCCCACAAGAACTAAACTCCAAATTTAAAAGTATCGACGTTCATACACAGCGATTGTCTTCCATCAAACTACAAAGATATGAAAGTATACGTACAGGACGGCCTTTAGCTCAGTTTCTCTTACATTAGTCCAGTCATTAGGTGCTAAAAAGGGATGGTTTAAAACAAATTCTGGTGGAGTCGTAATTTTTTGCTCCTATATGTTTTTTGGGGTGCTGATTACGAATCTGAGGTTTCCCACCAAACATTTTTGTTGGAATTTTAGTTATAGACAAAAAACATAAAAAAAAATGGACTTTCCTCTAGTTTTTTGCTTATAACTCAAAACTATCAACATTTTATGTTATCATCATATATCAAAATAATCAGTACAAAATTTCCTACAATTTATGTCAATACTATTTTTTTCATTACGCGTACCGTTTAGGCGCTATAACTGGTTGAAGTTTGGCGAAAGTTTGACTTACCTGCTAGCGCGGCTTTAACAGCAACAAATCATCCTATCTGTATGCGCGAATTTATCTATCTTACTAAATAAATTTCTGCTTAATTAATATAATTTTTCTATCGTAAAGTTCTTTGCACAAATAAAGATTTTATCACTTATATTTTGAATATACTAACATAATCTGCACAAAATTCGTTCTAAATCTTTTTACCCCTGGTATTACCTGGCTTTTGCTTTCACGGTTGCGAAGTAAACAACAGAGTAAATCTCAAGAATTTTTTAATAAGTTAAGAGACTTCAACATAGCTATATCTGTTATTGTCCATACCTGCTTTACATTTCGTATTTCTCCCCGTCTTGGCAAATGAACTCGTCTGTCTGAAGCCCTGTTGAACAGCCATTAATGAAAACTTGAAAACATTTGCGGGCCTCACTCATGGCCGTGGTGTCACTGATAGTACACTGGCTAGGTGGACGCAGGGAATGACAGCGCTCCAACATATTTGTTATGGAATTGAAGAATTCTCTGGTGTTGATTTGGCCAGCTCTGATCAACATTTGAAAATCAGTGACTCAAGAGTTCAGCGAGATAATGATGATTGCAGGAAAATGGTGGAGTGGTTCAAGCACTATAATCCTTTCCCAGAAACTTCTAACTTGATTTCATTAAGCACTGGCTTTGCTGGAGACTCAAGAATCAATTGTCACATGGTCAAGGAGGAAGGTATTCTTGGTATCAAAAGAGTTGAAAGAAGTTTCTGAATTTTCATGAAGTTCAGAAGAAATAACCGAATGCAACCACTAGCTCTAAAAAGGCACGAAATCCTCTTAATACAAAGCTTTCAAGCCATGTTCACCATGTTCACAGGAATTTAATGTTGAAAGCAATGTGTATATTATTGATGGAGGCTACTTGCTGCACAGAGTCATCTGGAACAGGGGTTCAACTTTTTCATCAATTAGTGATAATTATGTAACATATGTTCGTACAAAGTACAAATCAACTGCTCTAGTCATTTTCGATGGGTATCCTGAAAATGAAACAATAGGAGACACTAAATGTGCATAACGGGCCAGAAGAACACGGAAACAAATGTCAAGCGAAGTAATATTTCATTGATACCAACAGTTTTCCAAGAAAAATTCCTGGCCAATCCGAAGAACAAGGATCGACTCATCTCCATCCTGGTGAACAAGTTCTCCTCATTAAACATGGCATGCAAGAAAGCAGACGAAGATGCTGATTGTTTAATTGTGAACTCGGCTCTAGCCTTGGCCCCAACACATCCGTCTGTGGTTGTCATAAGTGAAAATATTGATCTTTTCGTCATCTTAATAGGCATTTTAACCTTTGGCCATGTATATTTCCTAAAACCAGGAAAATTGAAAATTGCTGAAAAGATATTTTCTCCTCACACTGCTTTAGAGAAAACAATCCGATAACATTTTATTCATACATGCCATGAGTGGATGTGACACCACATCAGCTCTATTTAATTATGGTAAAATGAAGTTTGTGCACACTTTGAAAAACAATCATGATCTCCTCAAAGTAATTGAAATTTTTAAGAAACCAGATATAACCCCTGAAGTGTTGTGGATGCAGGGAACCGCTTTCTTGTGGCATTCAGTGGCTACCCAATATCTGCCTTGGATATTAATATTACATGAAATCTTCATTTAACAAGAGTAGCAACATGGCTTCGCTTCCTCCAACCGAAGCAGCTGCCCACCAACATTCCCGAAGAGTTTACAATCAGATCCAAAACTGACTTGGCAATAAAAAGAGACCTGAAGACTGGGGTTGGGAAAGAACAATCAGTGGGCTCCAGCCTGTCAAAACTCTGAAGCCCCCTGCATCTGACTCTATCCTGCTGAAGATATTCTGCAAGTGCACGTGAAATTGCAGCTGTAGGAAGACCAGACTGTTTTGCTCAGTTTTGGGTCTTCACTGTTGGGACAACTGCAATAACAGGAAGATTCAAGTAATTAATAGTGATGAGAATGATGATGATGAACCAATACGGCTCGATGATTTAGTTGAGGCGTCTTTATCTTTGCATGTCGAGGAAGACACAGATGATCTTCCAAAAGATATTGGACCATAAGCTTCAAAGCAAACAAGATAAAGTAAGAGACTGGGATGTAGATACCAAGATTATGTTTATAATTGCAGGTTGTATTATTATTATTAAGTTATTATGACTTGTAAAGTTTAGAATGTTATTTTTTTTCGTGTCATTTTTTTTCTTGGTTACTAGATACCAAGTTATTCAAATTAATTAATAGAAATTAATAAAGTTTAATTAAAAACTACACTAAGTACTTTTAGTTGTTCCTAAATAACATTTATTTTGAAAGTGGCTCTAAATTTCCATCAATATCAGCCTTTTTAGAGGTAATCAAGGAATTTTATTCATAAGTAGTACTTATGCCCTGCATTGCTCGGGACTAAATTATTTTCATTTCTAATATAACAAATGAAAAAATTATTTGCACAAGGAACATTACGGTAGAAAAAGGGTATTAAAAAAGTGAAGTGTATTAATAGTAGGATAGTAAATTTTAGTGCATACAAATAGGAAGATTTGTTATTGTTCGAGCCGCGCTAACAGGTATGTCAAACTTTCGCCAAACTTCAACCAGTTATAGCGCCTAAACGGTACGCGTAACGAAAAAATAGTACATACATAAACTGAAGGGAATTTTGTACTGATTATTTTGATGCATGATGATGGCATAAAAAAGTTGATAGTTTTTGAGATATAAGCAAAAAACTGGGGGAAAAGTCAATTTTGACATGTTTTTTGTCTATAACTAAAATTCCAACAAAAATTTTTGGTGGGAAACCTCAGATTCGTAATCAGCACCCCAAAAAACATATAGGAGCAAAAAATTACGACTCCACCAGAATTTGTTTTAAAAAAACTACCTAATGACTGGACTACATTTCCGCCATGTAATGACTTGCAACCACAGATTTTTCTCTTATTGTTAATCATGCTTCCACTGTGAGCAATGTCCACTACGAGTTCTTAGATACGTGACACTGCTCACTTTTCTGACTAAAAATTTTCAGTGCGTGTTATTTATCTGTTCAGAAAAAATTTGAATTTCCAAGAAACGCAAAATTTTGGAAATTGCATGTTTTTACAGGAAGAAGCAGAATTTTTGAATTCACTTATAATCAGCTCTAGAGAAGGAGGAGAAATTCTAAACTGGTTAAACTAAACCGGATGTCCCAAGAAGGTGGAACAAGCCTTTAGTTCTTTAAGTATTGAATTTACAAATATACTTCCAATTACAAAGTCTCATCAAATAAGGTAAGAATTTGTGTGAACGCACTTTGGCTTTTGTGGAAGTTGGAAATAAAAAGTTAAGAAAATTAAATTTTAATACGTGCCCCATAGAGCAAAACAGTCAATAAGTGAAATGTGAAATGTTCTTTTTAATGTTAATTTTTAAATTCCAAAGGTCTTCTCACAAATTTATATGGAGATGTTTATTGCAGAAATGCAAATTTATTCAGCACGAAAAACAGCAAAATGCAAATATTTGTCAAGTAGTATATCAGCCAATCATCACGAATTTAAAATAAATTGCCAATGACGCATACTGTTACTCAGATTCATTTGCAGATAGTTGCAACTATCGACTTGATAAAGAATGGAGGGACAGCTTGAGAAAATGAAAATTTAAGGTATAACAGGAAAATAGCCTAATATTGAACCAGAATACCGAAATATTTGCTCTTAGCGTTGTTCGTATTATTACGCTTTACCTAAAAGCAGTGACTCGTCCCTTAGGTTTGCATAGTTGCAGAACTCACTAAAATTATTTTAAAAATTCGTATTTTTGTTTTTATTCTTGTTTGCTTAATTATCCAATCTGAAAGTTCGATTCTTTACGGAAAAAGATAAAAACGAGAAAAGAAGACACAAAATGAATGCAAAAAGTAAGACAGACACAGGACTGAGCTGCACACTAAATACTTTTGGAAAGCACTAAAATTCGCTCATTGTGTACAACTATGTGACATAATGGACGAAGGCGATTATCTATTATTTCTGTCTTAGAACCTAGCCGTTTCGGGTGCTACTGTTTTGCGATAAAAAGAAACTAATGTTCTTTTTTATTCCTTTTTCAATATCACCCATGGTTTCTCCTTCGCGTTCTTGGCTTTTTTCATTGGCTGTTATTAGATTTCAGATTCATTTTCATGTTGCCTCAACGAGAACTTGGCTGTTTAATACACATTCGATTTCTCTTATTAGAACGGAACTCAGCGGAAAAAGGACTGTAATTATCTAAAATACAATTCACATAATTACAACTACAAGTTTGAATTATTTTAAGGTAAAGCTATTTTTGAAAAATTGTATTTCAATTGCATTCCAGTAATATTTTTATAGCGCTGCTTGTTTCTGGGAAGATTAGCCGCACCGCTGATTAGTCAGCGTGAATATTTTTTGAAAATTCAAAAAATGAACTATTTTTGTAAATACTTCAATAAATGTATTATTTGACTAATTTCTAGATTTAACAAGAGTTAACAAATACACTGTTATTTCATGCTTCCGAACTTTTAATAATTTTTTAAATATGTATATTATCCCTAAATTGTACGTCGAAAGACTGGATCGAACAGCAGTGAGAGGTGTGGAAAAGTGCTCTATGTCAACAAATTTGTCTTCTTGTATATCTGTAAGTTTTGCCGATGGAAGTGTGCAACTTTGTATGTGAGTATATGAAATGTAAAGGAAACATTTAACTAATTGACATTTTGTTTTGTGGGGCCGTATAAAAATTTAATTTTTATAACTTTTTGTTTTTAATCCCTTTGGATATCAAAGTATTTTCATAAAAAAATTTCCTTATTTGATGAAACTTTGTAATTGGTATAATTATAAAAACTTGTTCCACCTTTTTGGAACACCCTTTATAGTTGAACATAACGGATTTTGTCGTTCTTAAAGATTTTCAAAAAATTCAATAAATTTAATATTTGATAAACATTGCAATTTCAGAGTTATAGCTGCTGTCTTAAATCAGTATGTGGGAAATTTAATAGAATTTGAGTGCTTCCCAACTTAAATGATTTTTATTAATTTATGATTTACAAATATTACTAAAAATATTATCTGTGAAGTATACAGTCATTGAACAGAACTACACATGACAATGAGCTGTAAACATTTAACTGAATTTATAATTTTTCACATGCCCAATCGTCTCCGACGTACTGATGTGATTAACTTTGTTGGTATTAGTATAAGATCAAGGTCTCCTTTCTGAAGCTATATACGAAATAAGGGTGAAAAACAAGTAATTTAAATTGTCAACAAAATATTAGGATGATAATTTAATCTACACATCGAAATCCTAAATAAATGATTAATTCTGAAATTTGCTGTTTAACATAAAGTTTGCATTTTGCAATAAATGTAAAAGAATAGATTTGATTGTATTTCTCACATTGAGTTCATTCGAGCCTTTAATTTTTATGGAGTGTATTCATTATACAGACAATTACTAGAAAATTTATTCAAAAATGTACATTTACATCACCTATAAAATATGTAAAAATCTAAACAAAGAATAAAATATAAACATATCGAAGCTAATGACACAAAACAACTAATTAATATCCAGAATGAATAATAAAATTTAATGACAAAATTTCTCTCTTGTTACACTTATTTTCAAATACAAATAATACAAACTGATTAATTTAACCCTTAAATGCCCAGTGTTGCATTTAAGCAACATACCCAATTTTGTCTTCTAAAATATTGAGAATAAGATTGAAGCTCCAATGCCTGTTGCTTCCTACAGGATACATGTTGAAAATGTTGTTAATTGAATTTACAGCATATAGATGGCTGCCTGAGTGCTGATGAAAACATAAAAATAAATTGATGCTTTTCACTTGCGTTTCACTTTTATTCTTCAATGTTGAAGGAAATTCCTTATCTTTATTATTAGTTCTTAAAATTCATCTGTGTTTAATACTCGTATTATAGAATTTTATCAAGGAATTTTTTTCTCAACTAAAGGACAGTTTTGACGATTGGTAGCAAACAGTTTTTTTAGCCGTAAACCATGCTTAAAACAAAATAGGATTTTTAAAGTATTTTTCCCATATTATATTCAAGAATCAAAAGATAAAAATCATTTTTAAATCAATTTTTAAAAAATCGGGCATTTAAGGGTTAAGTACACACTTATATATTCTGCAACACAGCAATCTCTTAATTCAGCACTTTGATAATGCATTCCAACATTATTTCTGCCATTACGTATCCAACTCAAATATTGAAAATTAGCATTACTATAGAAAGTGTTAATTTATATCAAATGGCTTCCAGCCCTATATTTTCATTTACATCCAATGATTCTATTAAATGCCTGCAGTATTCCTTCCAGTTTCCCTTCGAGCTTTCGAAGTGCGATTGATGACTAAAATTACAAAGCATAATCTCCATCCTGTTCCTCTCAAACAGCTTGATATGAACGACATCGTGATGCTTTTAATGAATGGCTAGAAAGCTTTTGACGAATGGTTTATTCTTTGTTTCCTCACAATATTCTCTTAAAAGGGAAATTTTTACAAAGACACAAGAAAGGACTTTCCCATCTTTTTTTATTTCACTTGATGGAGTTTTTCACTGCAAAATTCATTTTTGATTATAATGCTTCAAATATAGATCATAGACTAAAATTTATTTCAAAATTTTAATTTTCTTTCCAAAAACAATAAATATCCTAAACTGAGATTACACCAAGAGAGAATTTGGTTCATATATCATACCAAACGATAATCTTAATGGTATAGGGTATTTTCTAAGATTTTATGTCTTTCTTTAAAGTAGCATTTTAAATTCATACACACATAATAAATTAATAAAAATTGGGGACAAGCAACCCCTTAGTTGAGATTACAGGAACCCAAGCTATAAGCAAAAAAACAGGCAATATACTCAGGCAATCTGTATCTAAATATTTTTTTCCAGACCTTAAGTTGATATAGATATATAATCGATAAGAGGTTAAGGCCTGGAAATAAAATATTTAGATAAATTTTAGTTATAGAAATTTTTAAGGGTTTTTGTTTCATGAAATTGCAAAATGTATCGTAAATTCTACGATGCTAAACGTCAACTTTTAGCTCTGTTTCATATTTTTCTAACTCTAAATGCCAAAATAATGTATATAAAAGTTCATTTCCATTGGAACTGAAAACAACCCCTTTCATTAATATGGGTGGATTTGTCTTCTTTTTTATATCCCATCACTTGCAGTACAAAATGTCCTTCCTACGAGGGCATTTCCAAGCGTTTTGGACAGTATCATGAAATTAACAATGACGTCTCTCTGATATTGTTCTCTTGACCTTACAGCATTTAAACATACCGACATTCTTTTAATTTTTTAGCTGTAAAATCCACGTATTTCCTGCTCTCAAAAGACCTCTTGTAGTTTTGGAGAATTTTTGGTTTCAGATCTGCAAATAAATACACATGAATAGTAGATAAGCCATTTAATGGAGAAAATGACAAAAAGTAATGATATCACTTTCTTGCTTTCACAATGAAAAATTAAAATGACTAATCAAACATGAAGTTAAATGCTACTTGGAGGCACTATCCAACTGCTCACAAGGAACCTCATTTTTAGATTATTGGCACACAGTTTGTTACTAATAAATTCTACTTTGTTATGTGATTCTCTATTTTGCTGAAACAACTGCTATTTTGAGAAGAACTACGCATAATATGCAAGTTTTTCTTTACCTTTTTATTAATTCCAGAGTGAAAAGAGGGATAGATGAAAGTTACGAGGTCTCAAAAATTCGTTCTTTACCAGAAAACAACATAAACTCAATAAGAAACGTGCGGAAGAGCAGGAATAAAGTTTAGTGCGATTGTGTCGAACTCAAACACTAGCACGGGCCAAATGAAAAAAAGTAAGTTTATGTGGGTCGAAAAAAAAATGTTATTTTTTTTATAGAAATACAGATTTATTTGGAAGGCGATGTTTAAAAAACAGCAAGGACAGTGGTAAATTTAATGTTTTCTTCCTGACATTTCGCATCTCTTCTCTGCTGCCGTCTCTCCTACCTCAGGGATATCTTGTTCGCAATAACTTTTTTTGAAACCCACACAAGGTGAGTATAGTTAATAATAAATCTGATATTTAATTTTATAAGCGAAAGTAACTACTCACACCTGTAAGTACATCATGGGTATAACATAAGCAACATGAACAAATACATGGATAAGTATAACATGGACATAACTTCATATTCTAATTTTCGAGTGTTTCCAAACCTGGTTGGCATTTGCTTAGGTACTGCTTCCGTATCTATAGGAAAAATCGAAGGAAACGAAGAAACCTTTTCTTCTAAGGATTTAAAATCTTCAAACTTTGTTTCAAAATCAGTTTTAAAGCATATTTTTTATCAATGATTTCTTAAAATTAAGCTATGAATGTTTTATAAAAAATTTGTTACATATTGTTACGTTTGCTGGGCACAAGGATACTCTCTGTGGGCCACGAGTTTGCCACCCTTGGTTTAGCACATCTGGCATCAGATAGCATTGCTATATGCTGGAGGAATTGTGAATCACTGTTTACATACAAATTCACAGATTCTCGAAGATATAATATAATTATTTGTTGTTGTTTTGTATGCAAGTTAATCCCAGAGTCTCAGTAATCTTATTTTAAACTATATAGAAACAGAGTGTATTTATACGTTTTGTTTATACTAAATATTATAGAAATTATAACAAATCCAGAAATCATTAAAGTAAATTTAATGATTTCAGTTTGATAATTAAAGAATTAAGGTAGAAAACTTAATTAAAGAGTTAAAGAAAATTTAATATAAACAGTTCATGAATCCATCCTCGTAAGAGTAATGAAAAAGAAGATTTTTTAAAATTTTAATTTCGTTCAATTTTTCAGCCTTTAGTTGATGACTAATTATTATAAATGTTATGGAATCATTCTATTCTAAAATTCCCTACCAGATGGCTCTATTGATATGAAATTAAGATTTAATTCATTTCCTCTATTAAATGATGCTTAATTCTGAAAATATTAAAATAATGTATTGAAATCCAAAACACGTAAGCAAACAGAATTTGAAATCTCTAGCAAGTCAGAAAGTGAGTGAAAATTGATTAAATAATGTTATCTTTGCAAGCATGAAGCAAGTCAAGTTAAATAAAAAGATATAAAAACTTCATAAAATATAAATGCTAAAAGTTCTTACGTCAGGAATTTATGATTTTTAGTCCACTGCAGTGCCAAAAACTTTTCATCATCATCGCACGTATTGTTACTGTTGTACCACAACTTATGTTTACAAATAGAGGCACATTGAAAGGAAATCGAACAATATAGACTGTTTCGGGGGAAATTTAATTTAGAAGGAAACTCGCGTTTGAACATATTTATCTCGGAGGTATGAGCAATCAGCACAGCAAAATCACGTACTTTTTCAATTGTTGAAAAATAGCTTCTGAAAAAATAGAACGCTGGGGTTTATTTGTAAGTAAAAGAAACACGTCTTGAATAGTTTCGGGGTAGAAGAGGAAAATATTCAACTTCGGTTTTCAATCGTTGATACTTTGTATTCCCTAGTTATCTGACAGAGACAAATCATCCAGAAATTATTAAATAATGTGACATGTTATATTTGTTGGAAAATACCTTTCTTGCAAAAATGTTAAGAAATATCAGAAATATGTCTTAAAGAAAAAGTTTATTATTTAACTCTTTATTCCCAAGGCGACTTTTTTCTTCTAGCCCCTTTAAAACCGGGAGTTTTTTTGGTGGAAGCGACATGAATTTGACTCTCCCAACCTGGGTGGTCATTCACCCTGCCACCCGACACCTGCTATAATCCTTTCCTTGCCATATTTGAAGCACAAAAAGATCTCCATTCTTTTAACGACTTTTTATATGCATGTTTCTGCTTCTTTATTTAGTTTTTTTCCTTAAGCTATTCTAGATTTTGTTGGAAATTATACACAGATAACTTTCCTTCAGTCTCCTCATTCAATCTTCTAACCAATCACAAGCTATTGTGATGATGTCATGATACAATACGTCACTGCGTGACGTTA
This sequence comes from Araneus ventricosus, assembly GCA_013235015.1. Taxonomy (NCBI): domain Eukaryota; kingdom Metazoa; phylum Arthropoda; class Arachnida; order Araneae; family Araneidae; genus Araneus; species Araneus ventricosus. The sequence continues at coordinate 543,052 of BGPR01000431.1, read as the reverse complement.
TATTCATCCCATGATTCCTTTCATGGAGACCCGGTATAAGGCAGTTAGTGATGTAGTTTGAACTGTGCTTGTTAAACGTTCTTTATGTCTTACGTGCTATGTGTTCAAAATAAACGATGATTAAACCAGTTTCTCGAACTCTGCTAATTGCACTCTGCTAATTTCCCCTTCAATGGTTATGGGCCCAGGCAATCTTTAACTGCGCCTGTTAATTTTATGCATAGTTAAATGAGAAACGAAACTGCGCACTTCGATTAAACTACGAAGTTGCTAAGACAACAAAAAGCGAAATCGCTGAATTTCCGCTGTGTCTGCATTCATCAACGAATGATCATGGCAAGTAATATCGCTATAGAGAGACTTTCAAAAGACAATTACGACAGCTGGAAATTACAGATTGAAGCTATTTTGGTGAAAAACGATCATTGGAACTTTGTCACCGGAGCTGAACGAAAACCAGAAGTCACTGGGAATGCGGATAATGCAACAGCCGTTGCGAAATGGATATCCGACGATCAAAAAGCGAAAGCTGATATAATCCTATCAATTCATCCTTCGGAATTAAGCCAAATCAAAAACTGCAAAACTTCACATGAACTCTGGACTAAACTGCAAAACATTTACGAGTCAAAAGAACCAAAGCGAAAAACAACGCTCCTGAAACAACTTTTGTTTACAAAAATGACTGACTCTAAAAATATGAACGAGCATATCAACGAATTCTTCATGCTTGTGGACAAATTAAAGGAAATGGAAATCGAAATCGCCAATGATTTACTCACGATTCTACTGTTATACAGCATTCCCGAGTCGTACGAAAATTTCCGAATCTCAATCGAATCCAGAGATGAGTTACCCTCTTCCGAAACGCTGAAAATCAAGCTAATTGAAGAGGCAAGCGCAAGAAAAAAATAAAGAAATTCCGAACATCCATGATTCGCAACGAGCTTCACAACATCGCCAAAGGAACTGTGACATTCGATGTTCTTGTCGGTAATCAAACAAAAGGAATTACTCTTCAAAATGTGTTAAATATCCCTGACTTAAAGAATAATTTGATTTCAATTTCTAAGGTTACTGCCAACAACTTTACTGTGAAATTTCAACAAAACCATGCTAGTGTGATTAATTTTAAAAACGAAACTGTGCTCATCGCTAAACACGAAAAAGGTCTTTATTACGTCACTGCAATGGTGGAATCCGTTTCAATTGTGAAAGAAATTGAACTGGCACTAAAAATTCTGTCATCTGAATGAAAAAGATCTGAAGAAATTGGAAGCGCAGAACATGGTGTATGGAATGAACTTTAAGCCAAATGACACTTTGACAGACTGTAAAGTTTGTATCCAAGGTAAGCAAACTGTTACTCCATTTTCAAAAGAGCCGAAAAACCGAAGATCACAATTATTAAGTGTAATACATTCTGATTTATGTGGACCTATGCGTGTTGAGTCAATAGGAAGATCATTTTATTTTGCAACTTTTATTGATGACTGTTCCCGATTTGTACATGTCTATTTCCTTAGATCAAAAGACGAAGTAAAGTCTGCATTTCCTGAATTCAAAGCTTACATCGAAAACAAGCTGAACTGCGAAATAAAGACACCCCGAACTGACCAAGGGCTTGAGTATGTTGGACCAAATTTCGACCATTATTTAGTCGAAAATGGAATTAAAAGAGAACGCACATGTGCGTATACCCCACAAATGAACGGCATCGCTGAACGTGAAAGCCGAACTTTGGTCAGTATGGCCAGATGCCTACTCCTTCAATCTGGACTCCCAATGAAATTCTGGGCAGAAGCAATAAATTGTGCTGTGTATATAAGAAATCGCTGTCCTACTCGTGGATTACAAGATGAAAACCAAACCCCATTCCAACAATTATTTGGTAAAAAACCAACTGTGAAACATTTCCAAACGTTTGGGCAGAAAGCATTTGCTTTAAATAAGCAACCTCAAAAGGGCAAATTTGATGCTAGATCAACTGAATGCATCTTCATAGGCTATTCAGACGAAAACAGAGTTTACAGACTGTTTCATTCTCAGGCGAATAAAGTTTTAACTAGCAGGGATGTCAAATTCATAAACGAATTTGAAAACACGAGCAACTACGAAGAATTGTTTTTCCCGGAAATCGTACCGAAAGAACAGCAGCACCTACCTCAAAAGTATAAAATTCTTAGCTCTGACATCACGGATAGCGACTCAAAAGGAACCATCCAATCAGAGACGCAGAAAGAAACACACCCACCTTCAAATGATCAGATAACAGATTACCCCTACCTTGGAGTTGGAAGCTCACCAAAAGATTCAAAGGATTCTGATATTATTAAAATAGATTGCACAATCAATGTTGACGCTCTAAGAGCACGTGGCAGACCAACCAAAACTTCTACAGGGAAACCTGGACGGCCGAGAAAGCAGTATAATATCAAGGAGAAAATTGAGGAAGCTCAAATCGCTTTAGAAGATGACATTCCATCCTTAAAAGAAGCTTTAAATGGACCAAATTCTGAAGAATAGCTTGACGCCATGCAGACAGAATGCAATGCGCTCTTAAAGAATCAAGCCTGGAGGCTAGTAAAACGCCCTGAAGATAAAAACATTATCGGATCAAAATGGGTACTGCGTACAAAATACAACGCAGACGGTTCTATTGCTTTACGGAAAGCTCGTCTTGTTGCTAAAGGATTCGCGCAAATACCTGACGTTGACTATCAAGAAACTTTTGCTCCTGTCGCCAGACCTGGTTTTATCAGAACTGTAATGGCCTACTGTGCAAAAAACAATCTCGAAATATTTCAACTAGACTTTATCATGGTTTATGTCAACGGTGATCTGGATGAGGAAATTTTTATGGAACAGGCTGATCATTTCATCGGCTCGAAACATCCCGATTATGTGTATAAACTGCAAAGATCTCTCTATGGCCTAAAACAGGCTGGTAGGCAGTGGTTCTGTAAGTTAGATAAAAATTTAAATCTTTTGGTTTAAATCCACTATCTTCTGATAAATGTGTTTATAAATTAAAGAACTCTAAAGGTGAGTTAATTGTAATTATTTATGTCGATGATTTAATCTGTTGTATTAGTAATGTAAATTTATATCTTGAATTTAAGAATTTTTTGTCAAATGAGTTTGCAATTAAAGACCTAGGAAAATTAAGCTTTTGCTTAGGAATACAGTTGTCACAAAATATCAAAAATGGTTAAATTACCATGTCTCAGAGTAAATACATTGAAAATGTTCTAGAGAAATTTAACATGCAGGATGCTAAGACAGTGAAAACACCTTTGGACCCTAGTGTCAAATTAACGAAAGAAATGTGTCCTAAAACGGAAGCCGAAAAGGCTGAAATGTCATTGTACCGTTATCGGTCTTTAATTGGATCTCTCATGTACTTAGCTATTTGTACTCGACCTGATATTTGTCATACTGTTAGCTATTTAAGTCAATTTAACGAAAATCCAGGTATGTCTCACTGGACAGCTGCTAAAAGAGTATTAAAATATCTAAAAGGTACAAAAAAACGTGGTTTAACTTTCCGTCCTACAAAAAGGCCTTTAGTTGGTTATGCAGATGCTGAATGGGCATCAATTATTACGGATAGAAAATCTTACAGTGGTTGTGTGTTAAAATTTGCTGACGGAGCCATCTCTTGCCAGCACCGAAGCGGAATATATTGCACTGTCTGAATGTGCCAAAGAAATTGTTTATTTACGCCGTTTTCTAAATGAGTTGTATGACTAGGCAGATGAAACTCCAACTTTTGTATTTTCTTACAGCCAAGCAGCTCAAAAACTTGTTCAAAATCCTATTTTCCATTCACGCACTAAACACATTGATATTCGATGTCATTACATCTGTGAAGTTTATGAACGTGGTGAAATAAAGATAAATTATATTCCAACTGATGAAATGGCTGCAGACATTCTAACTAAGACTTTAACATTTCAAAAGCATGACAATTGTTGTGAACTAATTGGGGTTAATGTCATTAATGTTTGATTTTTATTATTGTTTTGTATTTTTTATTTGTGGAAAGTTAACAGCGAAAGGGGGATTGTTGGAAATTATACGCAGTTAACTTTCCCTTCAGTCTCCTCATTCAATCTTCTACACAATCAGAAGCTATTGTGATGATGTCATGATACAATACGTCACTGCGTGACGTTACATGCATCCCATGATTCCTTTCATGGAGAGCCGGTGTAAGGCAGTTCATGATTTAGTTTGAACTGTCCTTGTTAAACATTCTTTATGTCTGTGTCTTTGTCTTAAGTGCTATGTGTTCAAAATAAACGATGATTAAACCAGTTTCTCGAACTCTGCTAATTTCCCTTTCAGATTTATTGGCGACATAGTCTAAAATATAAACTTCTAGAAACTTCTGTGTGTTATATAAATTTAAGCGCGTGCATTATTTCTTTCTTTCAAGCTAGACTGTTTATTTTACTGTATTCTCTTTATTTCACATTTTTATAATAATTAAAATTGTTTTCAAAAATTTTCTTCATGTCAATATTGATACTAAGAGTTAAGGATAGAAATGGAAGAAAAAAAAAGAAATAGTGTTAAATAATTTCCATTTTCTTCGCCTCTTAATATATTTCAGAGAATTAAGAAACTGTAATAAAACACCATTTTTTAAGTTTTACTTTCAACATTTTATAAGTGTGATATGTAGCTGCTTGTAATAAATACATTTGAAGTTGTTGAATGAATTTTAAATGAAGAAAATAAAATTCTTCCATTCGTATTTTGAGATTTAAAGATTTTGATTCTAATTCCGATGAAAGTGGTTCCACATTGGAACTGATTCACCTTTCTCTTTTATTTCGATAATTTATAAACAGATGAAGTTATAGACGAAACGCGATTGTCAGTCACTATCTCACGTAATCTCGCTCCAATAACATACGCCCATGGAAAATATAAAGCCTCCAAAATACATGACATAAGACTAGAAATATAAATCATAGTTTTATGAAATGCAAATTTTTATGAAATGGAAGTATACTTCGTGATATAATGAAATTACAGCAAAAATAATTTTAAGTTCAATTACCTTATGTCAAATTTTATAAGAAATTACTGAAATTACCCTACAGTTGAAGTTGGAAGAAAGTCTACAGTCAATATTTTTTATTTTATAGCAAGTGATGTGGGAAAGCCTTTTCCGATTACTTGTACTAATCGTCAGTTCACAGAACCAGACAGAGCTTGGAAGCTGACCGGGTCAATGTTGTTAAAGCCATTTTTAATTACGGTTATTAGATCAAGCATGCTTCTGTACTGTCGTCCATTCTTGTAAACATCTCGAGCCAGAGTGCTTCAACGGTTACCATTGGATTCAGGTCGGGACTCCTAGATGTCCATTGAAAAGGTTTTACCTCTTTCGTCGTCATCAAGGATTTTGTAGAGCACGAAATTTGCACAGATGCATTGTCTTATCCTGTTGTAATCAGAGAGCGACTGACAACAAATTATCTGTCAGCATGTCCAGATATGAAGCTGAATTCATTTTATTTTTGACAAAAATAATTTCAGTTCAAAGCCAGCTGCAAATGCTGCCCAAATCATGACAGATCCCCCTCCGAATTGATGTTTTGAAAACAGATGGTGTTCCTTATCCAGATCTTAACAGTCATACTTAAATATGCCTGGCCCATCTAATAAATTTCTTTTCGTCCGAAAATACCACATCATTCGAGGTATTAAAAACACATTTATGCTATTGAATGTGTTTTTAATACCTCGAAAAATAAAAAAAATAAAACAATTGTCTATCCACAAAATTTGTATTTGCTTTGTGAAAAGGGAAGAAATACTTTCTCTGTTTATTTATACTTTCAGATGATGTAATCAGCAGACGACTTTATACTTTTTTCCAAGCTCCCATACGACGATTTTCATAGTTTTTACATAATCCAAAAACAATTCAGAGTTTTTTACAAATATATTCTAGTTTATTACTCGGTAGCATAATTTCAGTCGTAAAAGAGTTGTATAGTTTGAAAACGCAGTAATGTTCCATGATTTTTCGCCTGACTTGATGCTTTTTTCCCACGACTGTATCTCTTTACAGAAAGATGAAGCTTTCAGAAAAGAAAGCCTTTGGTCGAAATGAAATGTACTTGATTCTTTAGTTTTATACCAAAAAGTATTATAAATAAATTTATTATCGATACAAAAGAGTAAATATTAGAAATTTAAAAATAATTGAGTTGAGTGTTCATACAAATGTGTAACTGAGCAATAGCATTCTAATGAGGCCTCATGAATTATGCTTATCGGAACAAAAAAATTCCCAATCAACCATAAGACACTGGACAAACCATGTTGAATCCTATTGAGTGGAAAATACTCTGGGTGCAAATTCTAAATTCAGATGATTAATGGAAACCAGTAATTAATTAGAGCTGAAATGAGTGATAAGGTTGGATAGGATGACTTGTGCAGGATGAGTTGTTTGCTCATTAGATCTAACAAATGACCTACCAGTTTATTTGCTTGTATATAAATCTATCTATGCGGTGTTTCAATCTATTCAACTTATTCGTCAAATGAAGCCTACTCTGATATTTATAAATATTTCTTCTTCTTCTTCCTTCTAATCCTTCTGATATGAATCAGATCAGATCCATGAGATCGTTCACCTTCATCACCTCCAACACGAAATCCGGTCGCTTAAGCAGGTCATCATACACCAAGGCAACACAGTCAAGTAGATGTTGCGGAGTGCCTCAATCATGTTGCACTTTGTGCAGATATTGAATTTCTTATCACCACGAGAGAATCTGAGGGTTTTTAAGTCACCGGATGATAAGCGAGCCAAAGCTGTTTGGTCTTTCCTATACTCCTTAAAACGTATAGCAGCACCCAGGCATTCACTACGATACCATAAATGAGGTGTTGGATGCCTCTAAGAAATGTAACAAGGGTAACCTTTCTTCTTGAGTATAACTCAAGGTAGGTCAAGGGTTCTACATAGGCATAAGACAATAAATATTCAATTTATTTATTATTAAAGCCAACAGTGTGTTATTTTTCTGTGTTGAATATCTATATATTACTTATCCGCACAAGTGCTAGAAACTTGCAGGTGAGGGAGATGGCAGCAATATCTTAACGAACATTTGGACAACACTGGATCGGGTTTGATGATCAGGTTTATAGGCTGATAAACAATCATTTGCTTTCGCCTTCATCTACGGTTATATAGAAGCAAAAAAGAATGATATCTTCTCTTAATTAGTTGAAGATCTTGTCGTTCATTTCACTGTAGCTCTTAGGGTAGATGAAGTTGCAGCAGAGTTTTTCAGAATTTTAGAGATTCCAAAAAGCGCTGATATTAGCCCTCAGACTGCATATCCCTCGATTTCCACGGGTTGGAAGCTCGTCTGTTTTCTGCTACATCCTGGGATTTTCAAAAGCTAATGCGTTTACTTAGTACTTTTAAAACTTTGACTCCTATTGCACTAATAAAACCCTGCATGTAAATAACAATTCGCTTGGTTCAACGGTATTTGAACATGTTTTAAAGCGTTGCATCTAAATAGTAATTCAAAAAATATGAAGTCGGAAGGTTAAGCCTGTGTAAGAGCTTGTAGTCGAAATTTCAAATACTCCCTCTAGCATTTGTGTTGTTTTCCTAATATTTATCTCACGATCAAAACGCTTTGTTGCACTTAATGTTATTAAATAATTCCTGCATTCGGTTAAATTCTTTTTGTCCTTGCTCTTGAAGAAGGCATTGCGGACCATCGAATTCCATATATTTCTGACTTTTTAATATATGTTGTTAAACTAACTGCCGTTAAACGTATGGATTCTTGAGACACCTCAATCATTTAAAGACAAAACAAAACAGACTAAGCTCGATGGAAAAGAAATCTTTCGGTATAATTTTTCCCCAGAGTTATGCTTTCGTCTCGCCCTTTTATCTTGCAATCTCTTTACTCATTTCCTGCAATCTTCTTTCTCTAATCCTATTGTTTTGCATCCGCTTTGAATGATTAATTTTTAAATCGTCTGAAAATTTCAATTCAATCTTACTGATAGGTTTTTGCTTTCGACTTTTGTCAAAAGTTCTTTTTTACAAGAGTTTGTTCTTATTTATTTAGGAGGTATTTGAATTTTATTCAGCCCATAAAAACGCCATGTAAAATATGCATTAAAGAGATAGCTTCCATGTCTTGTTCATTTGAAAGGTAATTCTTGCTATATATATATATATATATATATATTTGTTTTCGTTTGAATAACTTTTCTTGATTTTTTTTCCAGCAGAAATGTAAAAGAAAAAGATTAAACTGAGATAAAGTCATTGCTGCTATTTATTATTAAATATTCAAATTCAGACTTCAATTGTTTGTTTGGTTGGGTGGTTATTTGGTGTTTTTTGGAGCAAGATTATGCTGCAAAAACACAAGATAATTTACAAGACAAGGCTTTGTCATGTAAATTATCAATTAATATTTCATTTAAAATCTAAAACGAACTTTCAAACGGTTTTTAATAAAGAGTATGTAATTGTGTGTTAATCAGCACTAATTGAAATTTTAATCGATTCGTGTCGCGTTTCAGTTTAGTAACTATGTGATGACTGCTGAACTTCATAATATGAGGAGAATTTGAGGATTGAGATTTTCAATAGTTTATTGTTAAATAAACGGTAAATTGTGCATAGCATATCACTGAATTGTTGTCGATAAGTAGTCGGCCGTAACTGACGATTCTATTGGTTGAGTTTCATTTCACTTCGATGATTATATCGAGACTTCATTTGGTCGTTTAACAAGCAACACCATCTATCACAATTTTTTTAAAAATTCAAAGAGGAAGAAAATACTCAATTTTTTGCAACCAGGACCTAATATTTTTGAATTGTTTTCAACATCTCATATAAACATGAGACTACTTATAACTACTGGAAATATAATTTCGCCTGGAATATAATTTCAATTGAATCTATTATGCGTGATTTGACATTCATTGTTTCCTTTAGAAAGCCATTTAAAATTGTGACAGAAATTTAATTATGCTCTTTTAATGGCATATGTTTTGTTCAGTGTCTACATGAACGTCCATAATGGAATCAAGTAGCTGTCCGTGTCATGTAGCATCTAACTGCACCCTGTAAACGCCAGCTTCACTTTCTTATTCTTCATGCAAAAACAGTCACCTATTAATAAATATCCTTATCCAAGCAGGGTTTTTTTCTCAACAAGGTTTTAAAATTTTTATAAACCAGTTTTGCAAACGATAAAGCATCCATTTTCAAATCACAAAAATGCGTTTTCAGATTACCGAAGACACGATATAGCAATATAAAGACGACAAATGCATGTCCCGGAAAAACAAATAAATATCCCAACATCTTCCAATTCAGAAGTTCACAGATTTTCCATTATTTCCAACATTCACCATCTAAAATTTCGAGATCTCATCAGAAATACCTTAGGTGCAGATTCTAAACGGGGCGTTAATCTAACCAAACTAAATTAAACTGTTCTCCATCTATTTGAGAATTTCCGCCCAGCAGATTTATTTGTCCGGCTGGCCACTGGAAATAACTACCGAATTAATTACCAGCGCTTGGAAGACTGCGCCAGTGTCCAGTCGGATATACTGACCTTTAAGGAAATAGGTATGCAAGGGTGGTGGAAGGTGGCAGTTCAGTAAATCAGATGTAGGAAAGGGAGATTCCGATCGGTAATTTCAGTAATTAGTTACCTTCGAACACAATGACGGTGGAAGTGGAAGAGTTTCTGCTGGAAGTTAATGGAAATGTTTGTTGAAAATGTAATGGCTGACGGGTCGGATGCCATTAAGTATTCATTTTGGCTTCCTGTATCGATGAATACAGTTGATTCTGCACGCTGTGAAAGAAAATGAATTCATGGCACACTGAAATATTTCTATGGCTGTATTGCAGAATTTGTATTTTGATGAATAAGGAATGAATTATGAATTATTTTTGTCAGAAAAGGAATTTAACAGTAAAGAAATTGAATTAGAGAATATTTATATGCGTTGTTTATATTTCGATGACATTTCGAAACTTTAAAAAATTATATTTCTCTAAGTTTAGGTTTGAGAAAGCTTGCATAATGAATATTTATATATATAGCTGAGTAGCTATATATGTATAGTATAGTATATCAAATTCTAGCTGACCGTTTTAGTTGTAGAAATTCCAAAAATTGGATTGCCTTTCTCAAGATCTATTAGATTTATTTCTAAGTACTAATTTTTATATTTTTAGTCTTGAAATGACTATAGATCTGTTTACATTTATTAGTATTCATATATTATTTGGCTTTACATTAATTATTTATATTACGAATAAAATTAATGTTTTCTGCAAAAAAGATTACAAAATTTATCTTTGTTTTGTGTTAGAACATTATTTTTTAATTTACAATTTACTTATATATGTTAACAAAAGAAAACATCAAAACCACGTCATAAAAGAAAAATCAAAACAACAAAACGGAATATAACACTAACGTCTGGGACGCGTCATCAGCAAGGGAAATCCCGATTTAGCTTATACTTATTATCGGTGTTTTCTAAACACAAACTCTAGCAATAATGCTAAAAAGAGTTTGTTTCCCCGGAGCACCAAACAAAAAAAACCAATAGTTTGGAACAAAGAAATATCAAGTAAAAAGTTCATGTCTAAATTAAATAAAATAAATGAGACCAAATTTCAAACCTAAAATGTAAGAAATTCATGTCTAATTGAAATAAAATACATGAAACTTTCAAAACCAATAATGTGAAACAAAAATGAAGAAGAAGATGTCAAAACTCACCCAAAAGTCCACAAATAGACAAACAATACAGTAGCGGGATTTTTCATATTTAAATCTTTTTCTAGCATTTATGTTAACCATAAGTATCCGTTTCCTAACGTTTACTTCATTTGAAATAGTATTACTTCAATTAAAGAATTAATTTCTTGATTGGTTATTGCATTTGTTGCTGTATTTGATTATGACTGTATATATATATGTAATAATCTCACTTAATTTTATTTCAAATTTTAATATTATATATTTTTAAATCTTAATGTATTCCAAAATCACTTTTCTAAAACTAAAGTTTCATTCTTTTCCCGCTCTGGAGGTATATTCAATCTCTCTTTTTGGCATGTTTATTACTAAAAGAATATTTAATCGCTTTCACGTGCCGACAGAAAATCATGACGGCGTCTCTTTGCCAACAGACTTTTTCCCTGAAACGCCTACGTAACTTATTAAAAAACCCCAATATTCCCTTCACTTTGATCACGTGTCCATATGTTATTCCCTTATCCTGAGAAAAAGCAGGGATCTTCTGTTCTCTTTCGGCTTGAAAACTTAAACGAAGATGTACGTACATTCCGTCACTCTCCCATAATAAAAGGAAATTTGAATTTAACTCGGCCTGTTTTTTCAGTTAACGACTACAATTACGAATACATTATATATATATAATGTATTCGTTGTTGTAGTTGTTAAATAACAAAAACAGGCCGAGTTATTAACTAATTTTCATTTTGTTATGGGAGAGTGACGGAATGTATGTACATCTCAGTTGAAGTTTTTAAGCCAAAAGAGAATAGAAAATCCCTGCTTTTTCTCAGGTAGGGATTTAAAAGATAGACACGTGATCAAAGTGAAGGGAATAATAGCTATTTTTAGTATATTACGTAAATGTTTTAGGGAAAATGCATGGCGGCAATAAGTCGCTGATTTGTGTTTGTAAAAAACTTAGATTTGGCCTATTAAAATTTTATATTTGTTAATTAATCTCTTGAATATTAACTTATATACGGCAATTTAAATAAGGTATCAGACTTTTTTTTAAGAAATTAAAATAATTTTATATTTTATGCTGACGTAGCATAGTAGTTGTTTTGGCGTTAGACTGTAGTTGGTTTGTATAGGCAGGTAACATGAAAAATGTTTCACACACTTTTTACTAAATTCCTTGTTAAATTTTCTTAGATGTTAAATTCTTTGTTTAAGTGCAATATTGGATAAGGTGCAATATATTTTAATGTTTATTTTAGATACATGCTAGCTATTTTTCATATAGTGTTGCAATAAATGAGGCAGTACTCTACTTTCTTTCTTCTTATTTACGGTTAATTACAATTTCTATTTTCTCAACAATTGGTTTCAAGGATGGTTTCGCGCAAATAAAATCTTATTTTAGTTTGATAAGCTCGTCCAAAGACGAAATACCACTTTAATTGTTGAAAAACCTCCATATCTTGGATTGTCTTTTTAAATTATATTTATTGTCTTAATTACTACAGAGTTCATATGATCTGTTCACATTTTCTATAGGTTCTTTTGGCACTTATTTAGCATTTTTAATTATTAGATTAAATTTAGATATAGTTTATTAAAAATTTAAGTTTTTGTATGGGATTATTGATGTTTTAGTTATTTACCTTTTGAATATAATGTTATGACAAGTTATCTAAATTAGTTATTGATAATATATACAAAAACTATCAAAAAACAATCGCCAATTTTAAGCGTATACATGCTGCTTCCGGCTCCTACGTGCATTGAAGTCCCACGCTTTTTGTGTTGTCCGATTTTTGGGTAGGTAACTGAGAATTTAACTCATTTTTCTTTTTTATTGTTTATTTTTGTTTAAAATAAATGCTTTTACCCTTTAGTTTTCTGACATTGATTTTATTACAGTTTTCTGTCAATAGACATGAACTTATTGTTTCATATTTTGGTTTTCAAACTTTTTCAGTATTCAGGCTAAAGTTTGTGTAGGAAACTCCGATTATTGATTCCACTCTCGTACGGAATTTCCCTTCAGACGTAGCGTCCCGGACCTTAGCGTACTGTTTCTGTTGGTTTGTTCTCTTTCTTTTTCTAAAATAGTAATGAGTGATTTCTTTTGTTAATGTATATATATATATAATCTATATACTATATAATAGGCAATGTTCGTATGTCTGTGTCTTATAGACTAAAAAACTACTGGACCAATTTACGCGCCGTTTTTCGCAAAATGATACGCGTTGTCCGGGGAAGGTTTAAAGCTATTGAAATCGTCGATCTGACCATTAGAAAGAAAGTTAGGCGCCTAATAATATTTTAATGTTTGGCTACCGTCTGCGATGGTTGAGAAAACGATTGGCGCCACTTCTTCCTAACGCGGGCGCAGGATTTCTTTTTGTAAACAGGGTTGTTTTTCGGTGGCGTCGCGTTGACCTCGGAACCAGAGGCAGGGTTGCCATATTAGCCTTTTTCTGGCTTTATATTTGCTTATGGTATTTAGAAAGATTTTTAATAAATAATTTTACGATTTTTTAAAATAAACTATTGATATGGCACTTTTCAAATTGCCCACAATGAGATGTCAAACGAAGTAGTTTTAGAGTGAAATTTTAGGGCTATTTGTACATTTGCTGTTGATAAAAATGCCGGCAAAATAACAAAATATTGGTCGTCGTACTAAGGCAGCCAAGAGAAAACGAGAAAAAAGACAAAATGAAACAGAAGACGAAACAGCACAACGAAATGAAGGAAATAGGTTACATATGCCACAGACACATGCTACTGAATCACCACAACAACACGAAACACAGAATGAAGCAAGTAGAGTAAGAATTAGATAATTAAGACAATCTTTGTTATATAGTGATTGAAATGAAAAATGCATGAATGAATTACGCATGCAAAGGAATCTATTAAATCAATTGGTAAAATTTGATCGTATTGCATTTCCAAATAAATCGGAAATAGAATATAGTTGCATCCGGTTGTGGTTGTTGAGAGTTTGAATAAAGTTAGCACAAATTGCAAGGCATTGAAATTCAAGAATGAAGCACCTGGGATGTGTTGTTTGAATGTTAAAGTTAAATTACCAGCATTGAAGGCACCACTTGAGCCATTGTTCTCATTGGTCGCTGGTGCTACAACACTATCGAAGTATTTTTTGAATAACGTACGAAATTATATTACATGCTTTCAGACTTCGTTTGGTGCAACTAATGTAATAACTGAGAATTATATGCCAACATTCAAAAATCAAGGACAAATATATAATACAGTAGGCTCTTTGTTACCTTTTACGGGTGCTCACCACAAATTGTTACAAATATATTTCATTGGAAATTCAAGTGATCAAGTAAATCGATAAACACACATCAAAACACATGTGCTAACAGTGTTCAGCTAGTTTATATATATATATATATACGTTTGTATTATAGTTTGATTAAGTTAAGTTTCTTATATTAAACTAATTTTTCCTTTTATCCTCATCTTGAAATATTTTGTGACATACTCTCTTTTCTTATCGAACAATTAGACTTCATGGAGGGCTGGTAACATACGCCTAAGGGTAACACACGATTTGGAGGTCCCCAATGCTCCAGGTCATTATAATTGTTGGATTTCCATCTTTGATTGTCTTTTCATATCTTTTTTATGCCATTTTAATTTTAAAAGAAATAGTTTATTTCCATGTCTCATTATTGTTAGGGTAGTGCATTTTCTCTTAGATTCTATTTACTTCTTAGGGCTTTCATTCATGATTCATCCTCTGTTAGTATTATTGTTTTTAATTATTTTTGATAATTCTAATTAAGTGAGAGATAATTTTGATCAAAGATCCAAAAATAGTGTAGCTTTATTTCATTTTAAAGTTTAGGGATATTGCAATTTTTGTGCTTGGATTTTGTATATTACAATAAGTGATATTATTACTTACTGAAATATATTTATTGATTTTTACGTTCAGAAACTTTTTTGCATTTTCCTTTACACAAAGTTCATAAGATCTCAAACATAAAACACTGTACTTTACATCGAAAACTCTGAAAATTACACTTTACTGACAAGGGGAAAAGAGTTATGGATTTCACTAACGGAAGAATAGAGAGATTGACAGGCTGTCAATCTCTTTACGTTATTATAATATTGTATACGTTTTATAATATTGCTTAATATTATGTTGGAAAAAATTATAAGCATTTAGAAAAATAGGGCGTATAGATATTTTATTGCTCATGCTACGTTCGAGGATTAAGTAAATGATCAAATAATTTTTATTTCTGTTAGTTTCGAAATAGTTTGAAATTTTTTAAACATAAATCTTTAAGATGCGGAATTTGAGAATAATATATTGTTCTGTAAAATATAAATGAATAAATTACTTTCGAATTTCTCAATTAGCTCTTGTTACAGGAGCAAAATATCTATATTATTATTTTAAGCAAATACGGCATTATATTTTTAAAAATACTGGAATAAATTAATTCAAAATATCCTGTACGACAATTTTTTTCTGATTTCCTGTATTTCTGCAATCCATTATTACTAATAAAAAAAAACATATAATTGTCTCTCAATATTGCAACATTAACACAATCAAAAAACTCTACTGACTAATAATCGTGAAATATTAAATTATAATCGAGAATAAAAGTACAAAAAAATAAACTCTAGCAATTTCTATTACCTTAATTTGAAGATTGCGAAGTTCCATGATTGTTTGAATCATTTTCTTGATATTGAAATCTGTCAAAATTCCCATTAATGATGCTAATAAATAATTCCAGACGTGTCTCGTCCTCTAAAATACAATTTGGACGTAAAACGTTTGTTGAATTCGAAGCTATGTTCTTGACGCAAGATGTATTTCTGCAGACGATTTTTTTCCTCCAGATACGTGACTTTTAAGGAATAAAAACAACTTATGTTTGATATTTAGAATGTTACTGAAAATGCAAACGATAATGAGTGCCATTAGGGAAAGAGAAATGATTTTTTTTAAAAAAATTACAAGTTATTCTACAATGCAAGCACAAATTTATTTATTCAGTCACATACCTTTCAATTCAATAGTGAGGTCAGTTATTGCAATTATTTTTTATTACCAATGTTAAGATTTTTTGCTTCTCAATGGCAAAGTGGAGAAAGATATATATATTTTTTATTGGAAACCCATTACAGCTTTTTGCTACCACAGGCTGAAAAATAAATTATTAAGAAGAATAGAAAGGAAACATATAATTGTGTAACGATTTGATGTACTACATGCTAATGAGGCATTTTTCAAATAGTAATATGACACTAATATCTTTAGAGTTCTCTTTATTGTGTAAATAATAGATTAGATTTTATTTTTTCGGTTCAAATTTTTGTGTAGAGTACAATCTAGATTATCCGATTAAACAGAGGTTACCAAAAAAATCGAACTGTGCATTTAATTTTTTAATACATTCAAAGGATTTTTCAGAGAAGTTGTCAAAATCGGTGTTCAACCCGATTTCGCAATGCGAAGTCATGTATAGGGTGGTTATTTGGAAGTTCAAAAATAATTTTGTTTCTTTACATTATATATTTTGCTCGTTTCAAGTTTCTTTAATTCTCTAGAAAATTCTAAAACCAAATACAATGATTTGTAGAGAGTTTTATTAACCATCTGAAATTTATATACGAATTTTGAGTCTTCATTTACGTTGAAATATCAAAGCATTTGCAGCGAGAAGATAAGTAAATAAAAAACTTGACTTTTTCTTCAAATCAAATGTAATCAGTTACTGGTAGTATATTCACAAGAACATATGTTTTTGACAAATTTAGGAAACTTGTATTATAACTTCTTAAGAAATACATTCAATTACTGAAATTATACATACTTCCAGTTATTTTTAATGTATCATTCCTCTTAATAAATACATCTAGAGAGTACATAAAATGTGTTTCAGAATACTAGGCGAATATTGCTTTTTACACATATGAAAATAAATAAAAGACGTGATTCTCATGTTTAAATACGAAGCTGTACGTGCTGTGTTTGCCAGTGGATATATTTTAACGATTGAAAAAGTACGTGATTTGGCTTCTCTGATTGTGCACATACGTGTGATAAAGACCTGCAAACGTGATTTTCATGTTGAAGTAGCATTTCACATTTGGTAATCTACAGATGCATTGTTAGATTTCTATTTTGTATGGGGCGTGTGTAAACATAAGATATAGAAAAAAATAATATTTGAATGCAGAATAATTGTTTCTGACACAGTGTCGTATACTTATTAATAAATGCAATTACGTGGCTAATAATTATTAATTCTTCTAATTTATGAAAATGTGTTTACTAAATTTGAAAGAAAGCTGTTGTAATTTACTGTATAATGTTCAAAACTATCTTTAAACATTATACACTTACTTACATATATAAATATTTGCTAAATTACAAACATAAACCTTTTTTCCTTGTATGCGGGATGTCAACTCTAATCATGACCCACTGGTTAATTTCTAAACCTTTAGAGATAAGCATATACTTTCAATCGAAAAAATGCTTTAATTGACAGTAGATGTAATGCTGAAAAAATTAATAAGTTTAAATTTTTATTCAGTCCTCCGTTATTCTCTCTCTATTTGCCATATTTATAAAATATTTTTGACACACTACCATTTTAAACAAAGAAGTTCCACTCTTCTGCGACTAACACTGATGGAGTTATGAAGATATGAATGCCACCATTTTAGATCATTTTAGACCATTACAATGACAGTCTTGCGGAAGATCCTCCAATCAACGGGTATTTTCAGTTCAGGCGCCGATTAACGGAAACAGCTCTAGACCTTACCTGTTTTATTTCTTTATACTACAGAACTAAACAAAGTTGCTGTATTTTGTAAGTATATGAGAAACTCTAGGACTCTACCAAGTTTTAGACATCGCATCGTCTTTCTATGATTCTTTAAACTAAAAATTATGTAAATGATGCGAATATTGTAGAATTAAAACGGAACATATGTCCCTTCTGAATCTAAAGAAACAAATCCAGCCGCTAAAAGAAGGCGAATAAACTTCTAGAAAAGGTATAATGTATGCGAATGGGCTTCCATAATTAACTCTTTCATTACTTTCCAAACGCCTTTTGAACGAAAGAAAGACGGACGCCTGAAGAACCCGAAAATTCCAACGAAATTTCCACCCCATTTCTTAATAATTGATTGATTGAATGATTGTTGTAAATAATTGATTGAAAATCCGAGTCACATACTTTTTTCGTTACAATGGGTCACTCAGGTTGGTTTGAGGGACAGAGCGATTTTCTTTCAGCTCTCCTTTCAACCGAACTAATTTCCTCATAATAAATCCACCTAATGGCCATCGACTAGTCAGAGTCACCTTTTGTATTGTGAATTCAAGCTGTCATTGAGGGTTTTTGTAGATGGAATTTCTGTTATATTTGAAAGAATAACTCGTATATTGAGTATTCTGAAGTCCCCAAATTCCAAAAGTCTTAAGAATTAGAGCATTAAATTTCAGAAATCTTGTTAAGGTTCTTCCTCCAGTCACCATCCATTTGTTTTAAAATCTATCTTTATATATTACTTCATTTTGATTGTACCGAGATCATCATGGCACAATATTTATATTGACACGTTCCTCTTATCTATTTTTTCTAGTAAACACATGATACATTAATCACAGTTCCTTATTACATTGTCTATAGCTATTTAAAATACGGATTTTTTTAGATGAAAAATGGAATAGCTTTTGCTCACATTTATTATTCCATAATTTTACACCATTAATCAGGTTAATCAGAGATTTTATCTCCCAAAACAATTATTTTTCAGCCACTTCTAGCAGCTCCTTAACCCTTAAAACTAAATCTGTAATGTTTCAGGTCTTCAAAGGAGAAAATCCCTTTGCTGACACCAAAGTAATCAGTTTAGTACCAGACGGAATACGAATGCATATGCTGGAAAAGACATAAAATATTCGAATGGCTTCCCTTACTGCAGTTCATAGATTGTGAAGGTATTACTCCGTTCACTATCTGGCATACAGATTAATTTCTCCAGTTTGTTCCATAGAAATAACAGCCAGAATAATTATCCGCGCTAGAGTTGAAGCGCCTCTGTCCAGTCATGAGAAACTGTCCTCGCTATTTGATTGGTGGCTGTTTAGTGCATCAGATGGACAGGAGGGACATTACGCCCCCGTAATTTGAGAAATAAATTGCCCGAGAAACTAACTGAGGCGGGAGGTGGAGGATTTCTACTAAAAGTTAATGGAAATGTTTGGTATAAATGGAATAGTTGATAGGTCAGATGCTGCCGGATATCCATTTTCACTTTCTGGAGCGATGCTGTCTTTCGATGTTTCAGTTGTTGGGTTTGGCTACATTGACATTACTATATGAGTGAAGAGGAAGAAACTGAATTAACATCCACTTGAATATTTAATATTTGAAATGTCACTTGTGTCTACCAAACCAAGCAATTCTGAATCGAAGGGAAATTCTCGTAAACTCTTCAGGATGCAGTAAATGGTACCATCGATAAACTGTTTGCCGGAATTTCAGTAAGCATTTTGTTATTAAATATAAATCAATTCCACCGGTTGTTTCTCAAATATGGGGGGAGAAAGCCGCCGGACAAGGAAGCGAGTTAGGGCCGAAGTGGCGTGGTGGTAAGATCTCAGCTTTGTGGCTAGAATGTTTCAAGTTCGAGACCCTATTCCATTGAAAAACCGCCGTATAAACGAATATGGTGCACATTAAATCTCTCGCGGCCAAATATCATCCCATTATATGGCGTGGAAGTTTGGAGAGAGCTCAAGTTACCACTTCGTTATCTGACCACAGTTCAAAATTGCGAGGTTCATCCTAAAATTCTCCTCGTAATGCTTCAAAACGGGACACAAATACAACTTAACTAAACTCACTTCTCTGGTGAGAACAATAAATGTGTGAGGTTGAAATGCTCCCACTACGATGATGGCGGGAGGGATCTGGTGAATGAAGCTAGGTTTGGTTTAGTTATATCAACATCCCATTTTGAAGCAACGCGAGGGCTATTTTGGGACGGACCTCGTAATTTTGAGCCGTGTTCAGATGACGAGGAAGGCACCTGAGCTGGCACCCCCTCTCCAAACTTCCACGCCACACCAACGGGAAGACGTTTGGTCACTACGTATGATTTAGCGTGCAGCAGGCCCCATACACGGCGGGTCTTCAGTGGAATCGGGTTTCGAACCTGGAACCATCCGCCCCAATGCCTAGACCTTACAATTAAGCCACCGGGGCCTCGTGAATGCAGCTAGGACTCCACCCTCAGTTTCGGATTAAAATAGCGACGAGTATCAATCAGCTTTCGCTGGATACTTAGGCAGGGAGGGGTAACTCGACTTCTGGTTATATGTAAATCAATTGATTAGATATTTCCTTGAAATCTATTTCAAATAGTTTTTTCTTCCAAATTAAGAATTTTGTAATCATTAACATACTTCCTTCGACCGAGTCGTCCTTTAATTAACAGAAATATACTTTCACATCATAATCTTATTTACAGTGTCTTTTCTATTACTCTGTTAGAGGTATCTTCAAATGTGGGAATGGAACGGTAAGAAATGACTGTCAAAGCTGCCAAAATGGTTGAAAATTTTATGGACGTTTTCCTGACGGCTTGTGATTGTAACAGATATGTTATATCAGTGCTGGCAAAATTAATGAAACCCTCAAAAGAATAATAATCAACTCAGGATTCGAAACAATGTTGGAGCGAAGCCCACCAGAAGCGAGAGAAAACCAGTTTACGTATTGGTCACACACCGTATACTCACAACCATTCTCTGCTTACCGAACCTGCCCCTGTTTGATACATATGTGGATGACAAATTTCTGTCAAATGTAATTCTTGTATAAGCAAACATTAAATTGAAATGTAAGTAAAATTTCAAATCCATTTCAATCATCTTGACTGAACTATTATATTTTAATTTCATTTCAATTTTATACTTGGTTTACATATTCAAAAGAATAAACTGTTTTCAGCGCATAACAATTATTTTTGTTCAGTATAGAAATTACCAAGTATTTATAAACTAATACTAACTGAAACTCAAAAAAATCCTTTCTGATAAAATTTTAATACTTTGAAAAAACATACTAAGAATATCTCTATCTCAACTAATAATAAAAGAGAAAGTATCTCTGTGTGTGTATGTGTGTTGGCGGTCTACAGAACAGACGACCATTGAACCTGGAGCTACCAAATTTAATCCAGGTATACTTTGGAAGGTGTGAATGTGCACCTCGGAGCCATTTTTTTCAATTTTTTATTCAAATTTTAATTATTGATAAAATTAAGCAAATTTTGTCCGTTTTCGGTCATTTTGTCGTGAATAACTTTGGAAATAATTAACGCACGAAAATTATTTTATACCATTTTAAAGTGCGAATTCTCACCTTCTTAATGTTAGTTTCAACTCTGAATATTATTGCGGAGAATTTTAAAATCTTTTTGAAAGCATCGCCTATTGCTCTGAAATCGGTGAAGGTCACTGAATGGACAACACCCCTATTGGACATTGTCACGGAAAGTTGTTACCTCTTGGAAGGAAATGAGAAAGGTTACCCCCTTTTCTCCTTCTTCGGGATGACATGGAAGCTATTCGCCTTTAACGAGAAGATTCACAGTTCACTCCCGCGAAAAGTTTTTTCCCTCTAAATTTTAAATTATATTTTTAATTGATTAGGCTAAAATAAATGCTAATTTCTTACAATTTTCAAACGATTTAAACACATTTTACGTGTAAGCCATTTCTAATTTGAAATGTAGAAAGTGCCCTTTCCTCTAATATTAAACCTAATGATATGCGACATTTTTGGGGAATTTTATCAAACTTTTCTTCCTGTTTCATATAATACATGTTTTACAAATCCCTCAAAAAACCTCAATCAGAATACCACAATCAGAGCGAAACAGATAATGAAATATCAAATTAAGAAATAATTGAAATAGCTTTTCGCTGTTATAAATGTTTTTCATACATAAATTTATAACGTTTCCTGGTTGTATATGACTGATTTTGTTTTAAAGACTGTCTAATATTGGCTCGGATTAAAGGAGTTATTACGTTTTTTTTATTTCAAAAAATTCTTTTTTTTATTCTAATAACTTTTTTTTAAATTAAAGGGCATTTTAGATTGTAGCAAAAATTTCAAATTAATATTTGAGAAGTAGCAGCTTAAAACTACATTCATTTACTGTTCTCTAAACTTTAAATTTCATTTAAGAACTGGTAAATTAGAACTTTCAATTTATGGATTTAAAGATGATCTTCTTTTACTATTTCATTTTAGATTAATTTCTGTTTCATTTTTAATTTTTAAACTAATTATTTCATCTAAAGAAAATCATCAAAAATTCATTTTTTCATGACATTTTACTTATGTTATAATAGTCATTTGTTTGAGTTGTCAGTTGTTTTCTCTTTCAAAAATGACAGTTTATTACGTTCAAAAATAAAATGTAAAGCGGAAATTACTTCGTCGATAAATTAAATACAACAATAACAACTATTTCAAGTATCCTACTATGTTGCATTTTGTTGATATAACTGAATCACTTTATTAGTTCTAATACGGCGACCCAGCCAGTGGCGTAACTTTGGTTGGCAGGTAGGGCACGTGTCCTGGGTGCAATTTCCAGGGGGTGCAAAATTAAGTAATAGTTGCATTTAAAAGAAAAGTAGGTTTTCTGTAGCTGTTAATCCCAAGATTCTTAAAAATTGAAATAGTTTCAACAATTAATATTTTTAATTCATGCTTGAATCAGCATTTCCTCCTTGCAATAGAGTAACCTGCATGCAATGAATTTTAACTTTGTCATAAGGTGCTAGATAAAGCATTATTAAAATTTATTAAATGTAATATTTTATTAATATATTTAAAGATATGTATGAAATTATGTGATGAATTATGTTATGAATGTTATTAAGGTATCCGCATACGTTCGAAAACCCATTTTTGACCGAAAATCATAATTTTTTTTTATTGTCTTATCTGAAAGCCTATTGTTTTTAGTTTTCAAAACAGTTTTTATTTTACATATATGATGATCAGAAGTGAAATTAGAGACATTTTAGTAGAACTTGACAGTTGAAAATGGAGTGGTAAATAATACGATAAAGAAGCATTTTTCATTGTTTTTACTTAAAATATTTAAATTTTATTGTTAATTTTTGTTTTATACTATTTTACATATACCAGGTATTATTTTGAAAGATTTTCAGTGTGAATTTCTTTGTTTTCTATGACATTGTTGCAAATTTAGGTAATTTTGAATCATTGCAGTATCTTGGTTCTCCGTTAATGATGTAATTTTTGATAATAAACGTAGGAAAAGTACATAAATTGTACTTATGATCAATATCAATCAATAAAAGTAGCTCTAGATCAACTAATAGGCATTATAAAGTTATTTGACTGAAAAATAATATTCAAATCTATCGATGGCGGCTGAATGATAGAAAACGATAATGATACATAAGGCTCAAGAAAACGACTAAAAAAAATTTCCAATCAGAAAATTTTTAAAAATGTGCTAAGCTGGTAAAAAACTAAGGACTAGCCTACGAAACTGGGGAGTATTGAAGAAAAATTCTTTTTTCTTCTCATTGTAAATTAAAAACATAAACTTTAAACTCATTTTTCTCGAAATGTGATTTTTTGCAAAATTTTAATTTTTCAAACACGATAACTAAAATTCAACTTAAAATATCCGTCTCAAATTTGTCATACATATTATTTATTATATTGTCTAGGTAATGAACCAAAATATAAGTGAAATATTGCTCCATTAAAAAGTTATGTATCTTTTAAGGTTTGAAAAAAGACCAAAATTCTTTAAAAATTCATGATTTCACACTAAAACTCTTATAATTTACATGTTTCTAGATATATTGCAAAACTTTTGCTTCAGGACCTAGCCAATGGTTGAAGGATTATATATGCTAAAGGATTTATCATTCTGATCATTTCTTTTTGAACGAGGGTGTTTGAAAAAAGGTCAAATTTAGTGCAAAAAAATCTAAGTTTTTTCAAATTTTTAAAAATATATTTAATCCATTTAACTTTTTTCTATGATTTATTAAGTTTTAACATAAATGTCATATAAAAATACAAAAATATTGCTTCAAATACCATTATTTAAAAAAAGGCCTCCGAACGTAGTCGGATACCTTAAATATATTTAACTAAGATTTTTGTATGCTTTTATCTGTGTTAGCAAAAGGTTTACTTCAATGTTTATAGTTATATACTGTCTATGGGAAAAGAGGGGGTATGGGATATACTGTCTATGGGTTTAAAAAATTTTCATTTTTTTGTATGTATCTGGGTTTTTTCCATTGATTAAGAGATTTCTATCCATATTTTTTATTATTTTTAAGATGCGAGATAAATGGAACACACCTTTTATTTATATTTTTCTAATATATCACAAGTCTCCTACAGAAGACTTTGCTTTTCTAATTCCATCCATATTTAAGGAATTACCGTTAAAATGCACCAACTTTTCTGTGAAATTTTAGCGAAATTTTGTTAAAAAATTCTTAATGTGTAAATCCTATCAACTCAAAAATGTTTGATATGTTATTTTTTAACTTTATTTGCACTTTTAATCTTTTCACACCCCGGCATAAAATTTCCGAAAACAAAATGAAGATCGAATTTCAAAAGAAAAAAAAGAGTGGACGCGGCGCAGTTTCGGTATTTTCTCTGGGCGCCATTTTATGTAGGTACACCACTGGAACCAGCTGGTCTCCGAAGGCGGCTAGTTACAGAATAAATTAAAATTTTAAATTCCTTCAGTTATATTCAGCTTTAAACGAAAATGAAATAAACAAGAAGAAATTTATTTTAATGATAAATACTTACGCAAAATTCTCCTTCCTGAAAAAAAATTATAGGCTTTCTAAATCGAAAAATTTATAATGTCGTCATTAAATAATTATACATGTTGTATTAAAAAATTAGAGACAACACGAGGAAATATTAATATATTGAAATTTCCCCGGCGTTTACCATTCCATTAAACAGTAATTTACTTCCTTGGATGTCTTGGTATTTATTCTGAAGTATGTGAAACTCACACGAAGCTAAACGTACTTATAAAAGATCTTGCGAAATGAATTTGCTTATCGTCTATCCGAGCTTTCATATTAATTTTGAGAGCAATCGCTGAATCAAAAACCAGCATTCATAAGCTGCTTATAAAGAATTTAATTTATTCAAAATTTCATGCCAGTCTTTAACAAAGGTACAGGGGTTTTGCTCTGTAGAAGTTAAGCAGCTTAAAAATACGTATCTAACTTTTAGAGATTCTGACTGCTAATAAGTTCAGAAACTCCGACCATACCTGTTTACAAAAGTTGCTTACAAAGCTGTTTCTCGACGAATAAATGAAAGTCTGATAAATCTTTAGCAAAAATAAACAATATTGGTCCTGTGTCTGAGAACTTTGACGTTATACAGAAGCTTCGTTGAAAATGGGGAGAAAAGTGGTAGGGGAAGACGTTACGTGAGGAATATATAAGAGAGATTTCAAAAAGGAAAATCCTGTCTCCACCACTAGGCTCTCTTATCCAAAGTGTTAATTAGGCTCTAACTCAGGAGCGCCGTTGATCGAAGGTTACCTTAAAATTTACTATAATGTTTAATTTTCAACCAAAAATATATTTAATTATAATTTTAAAAGTAATAATATGATTTTATTAAATCCAAAACTATGGTTAGGGCTTTTAACTCGACAGCCATCTATTTTGTGATGTTACATAAACATGTATATATGTATTAACATGTTTATACACACCATGTATAAACATCTTCAAAAATATTCATACAGACAGAATCAGTGAGAAAATCCTTAACTATGCATGTAATAGATGTTACCTACTTTAGTAAGGATAAAGTAAGTAACAGCACGTTGATACCTAAAATACAGGGTGTTTCAAAAATATCTGGCAAAAATGAAAGGGTAGGCCAGGCATAAGATAAGCATACAAAATCACCTAGAAACATGAGTGCGCAAACGCCATCTAGAGGCAGCAGATAGCATTTAAAATAAAACAAAGATATATGCAAAACGGCCAAAATGCATATATCTTTTTGAATCTTAAAGGTATTGAACTGGAATTTTTTTTATATAAGTTGCCTTTTATATCTGGCTCTGAAGTTGAGAAAGAAAAATTAGGCTACCTTCAGAGCATGCGCAGTAAAAAAAATAATTTATTACAAATATTCATACCTTCTCTAATATTCAGAGTATTTACTTCAAATTTTTAGACAATGCTACTCTAGCATACTGCCACGCATTCTGTATAAGTTTAATAAAATTTGATTGAAAACGCTGAAAGTTATAAGCAAAAAACATGCGAAAAAACTGGGATTTTTTAAAGAAACCTTTATATCTTCCCGAATATTCCAGCTATTTTTACGAACATGCATGTAAATATTGCGCATAACACACAAAATAATCGACGAAAATCTCAAACCATTATCAGATTTCTATGAAATGGGATGAGCTAAAATCCCTTTTAAAAATCATCAGTTTCTGGTCGGTCCCCAAAATGCCCTCGAAACCGAATCTTCAATGTAAATTGTAAGTTAAAAACTATTATTTATATGGTCGAAGTTCGAGGAGATATTTGAAAAAAAATGTGCAAATTTCAAAAAGTGTCCGCAATTGCGGCAAGCGCTGTATTATTTTAAATGCCTTCTGCTGCCTCTGGATGGCATTTACGCACTCATGTTCCTAAGTGATTTTGAATGCTTATCATATGCCTAATCTACCCTTTCATTTTTGCCAGATAATTTTGAAGCACCCTGTATAATAGCAATGCATCAGATTTAGTTCTGTCGTCACATTACTATAGGGTAAGGTTGTTTAAGTCGTACCCCCTAAGAAAAAATGTCTACAGGAATTGCAGGTTACTACAAATTGCAGGTTTTATTAAATAAAGGATTAAATTTTGCATTATTCACAACTTCTGTGAATATTGTACCTATTTATTACAATAAAGTTTAAAATACACGCACTGTGTTGAATTAAATAAACAAATCTTAAAGTAGTAACATCCGTACGACTAAATAAACCGGTTCTAAAGTTGTACCACCTATGTCCTAAGCCGTACCTTCAAAGCAAATGAAGCAAAAACACCTAATATTACTATTCTTTGAGTAAATTGAGTACATCTTAGGTCAAATCTTTCGGTTTTCTAAATTCATAATGTTTATTTAGTTCTAGAAGGTGACATCACAGTTTCGGTTCAGGAATATTTTACTTTCATTGAAGCCCATATCATCATTGGATAATTTTAATAACGCCTCGTCCATGTCCTTTTGTCTCTAAGTATTATAGATACTTTTGCCACGTTTATGGACCCTGCCTAAAAATTGGAAAACGCACATTTAACATTACATATTAAAAATAACATACATATAATTTATAAAAATAGAATAATATTTGGATGTGCCAGAGAACATTAAGGCTTACCTGGTACGACTAAAGTACCGGCACGAGTAATATTTTAATTATGCATTATAAAAGAATGAATTAAACCAGATCGCCATAGTTAAATAAAAGCAATTATTAAAATATCACAGAATGATACCCTAAGAAACAACAATGTCTTATTTATGATATTTTCTGCTCTACGATCTTACGAAATATGTACAAAAAGTATACGAAAACAACCGAAAATTTATTTTTCTTCCAGGTTAGGTTGTAGCGTATCGAAGCTCCATTCTAAATAAAGGACATCACCGATCCTAGTAGTCATCGCACAGCCGTCAGTGTTGCTGATTCGACGAAAACAAAGTCAGAATGGACGACAGAATGGAGACAGGAACGGGATGTGGTACGACTTGAGTAACCTTGTCCTATATTGAAGAATATTTTATGAGGAATTTATTATCAAAGGTAAATATATCCGTTTTAAAAAGTTGGATTTTGTTTAGTTTCGAACGAAGTGGATATTATTTAGTTCCGATAAAAATTAAGAAGTGTAGGTTTACAATGGAAAAAATAAGTTTGTGTACAAAACCAGACTATACCCTTATATTACTGAGGATAAGATCAGAAAATTGTGGAAAAAAAAAACGTTTTCTTGAAAGAAAGAAAAAACGGATGTGTTCACTTTTGGTAAAAATCTCCTCATATGTTGTAATACAGCTTATAAAGCTTGGTGTGATTATTTTAAATGCAATAATATAGTTTATACTTTATACATATAACTCAAAGTTCTAATTAAATTTCCTTGTTTCGTTGAGCCATAGGCTCCCCAGTTTCGTTTCTGATGGGGAGCCAAATTACTCAAACCCAGGACGCATTAATTTATCAAGACGTCCTGCTCCACTACATTTTTAAATTTGTAGTTCAAGAAAACAACGGATATGAGAAAGTCGCTACCGATTCAATAAATTTGAGGTTTGAATCTTTTGTTACGTACACGCAGAATGCAAAATCACACTGAGTAAGAATATTTTTTCGCACACTTGTCAGGCGCATTTCACGTATATTACTGCTTCACAACAGTTCCGTTTCATTAAGATAAATGTTCAGTAAGCTGAATTTTGCTTCATGATTCCTCATTATCATCATTTACGTCATAGAAAGTAATATTTTCAGTTTCGTAGTTCTGACATACGCATAAATAGATGATCATATCATGTCTCAATCCGTGAATGTCAGTTATATAGATGTTTTTATTTCACATAATTTGAATTTACGTAAAGATATTCATGGCGATGGCTTTTTAGATTTTTAGAAATCCTTCTATATTTTATGCATAGATACTTGATTCGACACCGAACAGTTCGGCAACAGGAGGAAGACGGTTCACATCGAAACCAGACGGATACATTTCAAACTGTACTTAAAACGATTTAAAATGTTTCAATGGCTTCCATTATTAAAGTGCATAGATCGTTGGGGTGAATTTTCATTCTCCTCTCATTTCTAATTTTTGGCAGTAGATTTATTCTTACCCCTGCCCAATAAAAAATTATAGACCGAATCATTATTTGCGCCACTGTGACCTAGGTTGGGAATGAACGAAAGAAATTCTGCCTGGAAACATGAGCCATCAACTGCTTTAAGAACTAACTGATGCAGAAGAGAAAAACAAGGATGTCGGCCTGAAGGTAATGGAAGCATTTTAGCAATATCGAATGCTTTATGAATTAGATGCTAACGGGCTTTCACTTCAGCTCTCTACAGTGAGTCTCCAATTCTGCAGCTTCGTGCAGTCTGAGTTAGAAGTATATTGATAACAATTAAACTTGCGGCATGCTGAAATGTTTACGGGTTTAGTTGCTGCACTCTGCTCATTATTTAGTATTTGTTAAATAATAATGAAAATAAATTCCTAGACTTATATATGTATAATAATTAGAAATCTTTTCAAATCAATACATTTATTATTTTACATCACTAACTTTTGCTCAAATTTATAATTAATTTTGGAACTTTAAATGATGAATTTCAGAAGTCCTTTTTATTCAATATATTTTTTTTGCTGACAGAATTTTCTTCCTTACATTTGTGTCTCTATTTCTTATTTATTCTCTTTGTTTATTTTGATTTTAGATTTAGATCTTACTTTTCAGAAATCACGTTATTTTCAAAAGCAGTTTCAGAATCATATCATTTTTCAGCAATTCAATTCAACATTGATATTTCTCGAAACTTAAGTAATGTTTAATTAAATTAACTTCTATTGTAGTATGCAAGAGCGGCAAATCAGAATTCCAGGAAAAAGATAAATAATTGGAATTTCTTTTTCCCTATTGGTACTGTTAATATTTGATTATCAGTTGGAAAGATTTTGATGCATAAAATTTGAAATTTATTTTGTCAGTTGATGATACAATAATTCTGCTTATAAAGAATTTAAACATTTTCATTTTTAGCGAACCAATATGATAATGTATTCTACGTCGATTTATGCTTTGTCAGAAAACGTATAAGTATATAGCTAAAAGAATACATTTGATATATTAGAATAATGTTTCTTGATTTTTAAAATTGTTTGATGATCAACGTATTCAATTTAAATTTCCGGGGGAAGCATGTTTTAAGTCCATTGACTGTTTGTTTTGATATTTGGAATGTAGTTGTTTTTGTCAACATCTTTTTAACATCCTTTTAGTCACTTTTGCAGCGATATATCATTTATTTTTAAACTCCAGAATTGCCCCGTCTGATTTCCTAACAATCTGTCTAGTAACATAAAGAATAATGCATATGCCGGAAAATCTATTAAATATTCCAACCTATTCTTATATAAAATTCATAGATTTTCCATTATTCCTTTTACTCACCATCCAAAATCTGGAGATCTGCTCACAAATAGTTCACGTATAGATTCTAAACGGAGCGTTAATCTAACCAATCTACAAATTAAACTGGTCTCCATCTATTTGAGAATTTCCACCAAGCAGATTTATTTGTCCGGCTGGCCACTGGAAATAACTACCATAGTAATTATCAGCGCTTGGAAGACTGCGCCTGTGTCCAGTCGGAGAAACTGACCTTTGAGGAAATAGGTACGCAGGGGTGGTGGCAGTTCAGTAAATCAGATAGACAAGAGGGAGATTCTAATCTGTAATTTGAGCCATTAGTTGTTTTCGGACTTAATTATGATGGAAGTGGAAGAGTTTCTGCTGGAAGTGAATGGAAATGTTTGTTGTAAATGTAATGGCTGATGCCATTAAGTATTCATTTTCACTTCCTGCATCGATGATGAGAGCTGATTCTGCACATTTTGGAAGAAAATAAATTAACGTTACACTGGAATATTTCTAAGGCCATATTGCAGAATTTGGTGTTGTGTTAAATATGGAATGATATATTTTGTTTGCCATCTACACTAATATAAAATGGAACTGAAGTGATGTAATGTGTATTCTTGGGGAGAATTGAAATTCGGCTGTGCTGCGGTGAATTAACTGAGAAAATTTCCGTCCGCGTTTCATCGCTTTTTGTTTATTGTATAAAAGTATCATATGAGTATTATGAGTATAACATTTAAGAGAAATCTAGTGATCTATGGACAGTGCGCAACATTTTAAAGGAATATATCAGAATTATTTTGGTTCGGAAATGAACTTAACAATAAAGAAATTCTATTCCAGAAAATTTCTATACGTTCTTTGTCTTTTGTTGAAACTGCAAGCCTTCTAACGATTATATATCTTCAATTTTAGGTTTGAGAAAACTTGCATGATATACTGTTACTTTTTCCATAAATATATTTTAATCTGTAAGTTTCAGAATTCTCTTATATTCTCCTTTATACGAAGGTCGTACGATATCAAACATAAAACACTCTATTAGTCAAAAAATTTTAAAACTAAAATTCTGAAATTTCGACTTGTCTGACATAGGAAAAGAAACATTTTGTAGATGTAGTTTTTGAGTTGCCGCTTTCAAACACGGATGAATTGACAAGCTATCACTCTTTTTCGAGAATGACAATCTGATATAAAAGATTTTGTTTGAAAATGGATGCATATCTACAATTCTATTTATAAAATAAATGCTATATTTTGTATATATAGCTCATTTAGTTTTGATATATTATGCTTAGATTCACACGAACGGCTGACTGTCTTCCCGTATATGGATTCGTCAAAAATTTGATCGAAATCTATATACGTTACGCTGCAAGGGAAGTATTACAAATTTCCTTCATCTCACGCAGTTCGTTTCACGTATCCTGTTTACAGACACACTGATATAATTTTTTTTTAAATCGAGAAAGTATAAACCTTGGAAAATTCAACAAAATCTTGACGAAAAATTTGTTGACCAATTTCGAACACGAGAAAGTAAAAATTGTACATTTTAAGGGATCAAGAAAATTCCAATTCAAATCATAAAACCATACTCTTTCTGAACAAATTCTGCCACTTTTTAAAAAGCTTGAAGATATCACAATGCCACGTTCATAGATAATTACTTAATAGATAATTAGTGTTTGACAAAATAAGGCAAATATTTTCCCACATATGAAATTAATACCAGACGTAGTTGCGTGTATCTGTTCCGTTTTTGAAAGCTAAGGAATTTACGTTCTTTTTTATTTCATCACTTTTACTCTGAAGTCTGTAAGCCTTCAAGATATTTAGTATACTAGGACATACTATAGATACATCCAGTACGCTGAAAGATGCTTCAATTCTTTTTATCAGTATGTTTTAATGCAGTTAATAAGCTGCCGGACTTAAAATGAGCCACTCCATTTTAATTTTGAAATCGAATGATTATTTTGTTTGAGGAATAAGAAAGTGAAGTTAGCCCCGATAGGGTGCAATTAGATGTTTCATAGCACGGACAGCTTCTTGACTCCATTAAGGACGTTCCTGTAGATTGTTAAAGACGTTCATGTTAAAAATGTGTGCAAGGCCACTACAAGAGCATGAGTTAAATGTCTATCAATATTTAAAATTTAAAATGAATTTGTTAAGGGAAACAAGAATATAAAATTATGCATAAGAGATTCAATTGAAATTACATTCCTGGCGAACAATCTGGTGGCCGAAGGTGGCTGGTCTGAAGTATTCGTTGCAGAGTATTAAATATATACATTATGCGCGAATTAGAATATTTGTTCTTAGAAAAAAGATTATGAATAGAAATAATTTCTTTAAGATCAAATTTTATATAATTATTCAGAATATGTATTTAAGCAACCAGAAAGCTGTCCGATTTTTTAAGGTGTTAGTTTTGTAACGTTTGGTGATACCATGGTTTCGTAACGTTGTGCTGAATGTGATATGAATCAGTGAATGTAATTTTCATATTAGCCAGGAAAAACAATTTTTTTTGTCAAAATTCAGGAGAATAAAGCAAAACTTATAAAAGTGTGATGTGCAGAAAACAGCAGGAAATTTTTTTTTCATCTGATTTCAAAGCGTTCTGTTTCATCTGATACACTGTAAAAAAAATCCCGTAAAATTTACGGTTTTAAACCGGCAGCTGGGTTGGTAACCGTACCGTGCAAAACCGTAAAAGTTACGAAGTAAATCCGTAGGCACAACGGTTTTTTACCATACAGGGACAAGTTTCTTCCGTAAAAGTTACGAAGTAAATCCGTAGTCACAACGGTTTTTTACCGTATGAGATCAAGTTTTCTCGTTAAAAATTAAATCATCGAAGTAAGTGACGTCATCGACTGAGTTGAGTTGTTTTTCTCCTTCCGTTCGAGTTGAGTTGAAACGTGCTGATGTGTATTATCGATTAGGAATATTAATTAATCAAGGCTTTATTATTAATTTCAATTAATCTAATTTTTAATTGAACTTACTTGGACGATTTAGATGCAAGATGGTGTCAAAACTTCGAACTCCTCCGAGCCGAGGATCGAAACCGCGTTCATAGAAACAAAAGGCAGTCGCTCTTACCATTAGACCACCGGAGACTTCAGAAAACGAAGTAAAAGTAATCTATTTGAGTTTTAAAGCACTATAGCTCTAGTGGCGCCACCTAGTGGTGTAAAAATCAACTATTGCCAGAACACGTGTTTTAAGGTTAGCTTTCATGAGTGACAACAGGTTACTGCAACATGTGTAAACAATAGCGGAGATGGAACCCTATTAAAAACATGAAATGAATGCAATAAAATTACATTTAAGAAAAGGGAAAGTTATCATACGGAAAGCAATACCGTATGACGAGAAATTGAATTTGAACTGACGGTTTTAAACCGCTTATGGCCAGTGGCGGACTGGGTCTGAAAATAGTGGTTGCCAGGTGTCAGTGAGGGCCCACACATATCTATAATCGTAACATTAATTACATTAATAAATTATATGTATTTAATTTTTTATATTTAATTATATTAATTTAAATCTATAATATTTAATAATTATATATTTAATTTATTTTTTTTATTATATATTTCATTTTTCCGCGTTTTTAAAATAAATCCCTTTTAACACCCTTTAATCTTCTATGTTTAAAATAACGAAACTATGTTTAAAAGTTATTTGATTTTAAATTCCGTAAGTTAAATATTATATAAGAAACACGGACCTTGGGTACAGGGCTATTTTATTTATTTGTTTTAGAGAAAGAGTTCTTTTTTTCTCTCCCATATTTCCTGGGGGCCCAAATTGTCTTCTGTTTAAGGGGGCCCACTTGCCATCGGGCAAGCTGGCAACCTCGCCAGTCCGCCACTGCTTATGGCTGGAGCGGAAAACGGGGAAAAACCGTTTTGTCAACAAAACAGCTTTTAACCGTCAAATATACGGAAAAAGTCCGGGAAAAAAACGGATATTTTTTACAGTGTATCTATAAAGCCACAATGAATATCAGATTAAATTTAAAAAATCCTAAACACTCATTACATAAAATTTATTATATATTATAAGTGTAATGACAATTTCAGTTTAATAAGAGTATTTTTATCTGCGCCTCACTCTTATGCAAATCTTCGTTTGACCTCAGATTTTTATTAAAAATTTAGCTATTCTTCTCAATTCACTAAAAAGCTTTTTTTAAAAAAGATTTTTTATATGAATTGTTTTATATATGCGTTTAAAATAATTAAGAAATGTGATTGTTAAATTACGAAGTTCAGTTACCAGTCATTATTTTCACAAAGCAAATAAAAAATAATTTATCAATCCATTGTCATCTGACAATGATATTATGGCTACATCTTTTCAAATTGTTCAATGATTTATTTATTAATGTGGTTTAGACTTCGTTATCAAAAAAAATATTCTATTCTTGTATTACAAACAAATATTTAGCCTTCATTGCACAACCTCTAGACTACTTAAAATCTTTTATATTACAGAACTTTAAATCAGTAGAGATCACATATTATAATGGAAAAAATACTTAGTAATATAAGTATTTAGGCAAACAGAGTGCACAGATATTTTATTCTTCCTGCTACTTTCGTGGATTAAATAAATGAACAGAGCATTTTGTTTTAGTTAGTTATAAAATATTTTTAAATTTCTCAAATAAGTCTTGGTAATTTGTTATAGCAACATAATATCCATATCATTTACTTTAAGAAAGTATGGTACTATATTTTCAAAAATTCTGAGAGAAACTAAAACAAAATATCTTCTACGATAAATTTATCAAACATCCTGTATCGCTCGAATACATTACTAATCAAAAAATGAAATATGTCATCATCTTTCAAAATTGCAACATTAACAAAATCAAAAAACTCTACTGACTAATAATCGTGAAATATTAAACTAGAATCAAGAATAAAGGTAGAAAAAAATAAACTCTAGCAATTTCTATTACCTTAATTTGAAGATTGCGAAGTTCCATGATTGTTTGAATCATTTTCTTCATATTGAAATCGATCAAAATTCCCATTAGTGAAGCTAATATATTCCAGACGTGTCTCGTCCTCTGTAATACAATTTGGATGCCAATCATTTGTTGAATTCGAAGCCTTGTTCTTGACACAAGATTTATTTCTGCAGACGACATTTTTTTCTCGATTACGCGACTTTTAAGGAATAAGCCCAACGCACTTATATATTTAGAATGTTATTAAAAACGCAAAAGATATTGAGAGCCATTAGGAAATTACAAGTAAATATTTTTTTAAAAAAATCTACAAGCTATTCTACAATGCAAGAACAAATTTATTTATTCGGTCACACACTTTTTAATTCGATAATGAGGTCGGTTGTAATTATTCTTTGCTGCCCCTGCTAAGATATTTCTATTTCCGAACGACAGAGTGAAAGATATTTTAATGCAAATCCTTTTCAGCTTTATGTCTTAACAGTGCTAATAATTAAATATTAAAAACAACTAACCGCTTTCAGCGACCAGCTCTTTGCGCGCAATATTAATGACCTGTAGTTATGCTTGCAACAGCAGCTTTTTTCCTTATTTATTTATTTATTTGCCCACGCCGTTCATAGCGTACCCATAAGTTTTCGCATTAATTATTTTTAAGAATTTTTACTGTCTTTTGAATCACCCGGTATTTTAAAAGACTTTAGAAGATAAATAGCCAGAATTTTTGGCACAGGAAACAACAGTGTTAGCATCGCGATAATCATTACAAACACAAAGTTGTCGATGAAAAATGCTGGTGTCTTTATAACAATTCAAAAATTTGGAATGTGCCATCCAAATCATGATGCACCATATCATGACGGCAACTGGAAGTTAGAGTACGAAAGGGAAACAATTGAGCTAAAAGCAGTGTTTAACGAAAAATGAAAGACCATTGATGCAGAAATTGTTAAGAAACTACATGATTCTATGCTCACACAGAAATTTTTGTGGATCCTGAAAGATACCTTACGAAGCCTTAAATTAGATATGCAATTTAATGATTTTGGAAGGTATTATTAAAGTATCAGAATAATTTTGAAAAATAACTGTTTGGATAGATATTGATCAGTGCTGTATTTTAATTAATTTCGCTATGTATTTAGATTAGTTGGTATAGTGTTAAGAATAAAAGAGAGATATAAATAACTCTTTATGATATACGAAATTTTATAAATAAATAGGGCACCATTTTCAGAGGAAATTCCGAAATTTCAAATTCTTTAGGGTGCTACTGTATTAAACAACTGTATTGGCCTTAGAAACCGAGGTAAACATTGGCTGAGTTGCGCAACATATGGCTAAACTTCTTTACAAAAACGATCTTTAATATCATGATATCAAAAATCTGACAATTTCTAGTGCCTTAAATTCGAGATTATCCTGATATATTCCTTCAAA
Organism: Araneus ventricosus; assembly: GCA_013235015.1. Lineage (NCBI taxonomy): Eukaryota > Metazoa > Arthropoda > Arachnida > Araneae > Araneidae > Araneus > Araneus ventricosus. Next base: position 506,474 of record BGPR01000431.1, on the reverse strand, counting down.
AATATTATATATAGTGGAACAGCACACAAATATTGCGATACAACTTTAGAAAGTTCCCTATCTGCCGTTAATTTATACTCTCTAATGCTGGTCGAATCAACACTAACATCGCTTCAGGAAATGAAAATGAATACTCAATGGCATCCCATCTATCAGCCAATACATTAAAACATTTCTATTCACTTATATCAGAAACTCTTCCGCTTTCCACGTCACTACATTTGTAACCAACTAATGGCTCAAATTACAGAGAGGAATCTCCTCTTGTTTATTTGATTTACTAAACTGCCACCACCCCTGCATTTCCTCAAAGGTCAGTTCCTACTACTGGACACAGGCGAAGTCTTCCAAGCGCTGATAATTACTTGTGTAGTTATTTCCAATGGCCACCCGGACAAATAAATCTGCTCGGTGGAAATTCTCAAATGGTTGGAGAATGGTTAAATTAGGCTTGGTTACATTAACATCTCGTTTAGAATTTATACGAGGGTTATTTGGGGACGGAAATCGAAATTTTGAATGGTGAATATAGGAAAAAGTCGATAATCCCTGGATTTCCATAATGGAAGGTGTTGGAATATTTAATAAATTTCGTGTACATGCATTTGTCTTCCTTGTGTTATCAGAAGTGTATGGGCATCAGGAGAGAACTTCCTTTTGTTTAGCAATATATGCCTCTTTCCAAATTCGATATGGTGATATTAAACGATGCTAGCAGAAAATTTTGTTAGGAAACTTCTATTATGAATATCTTTTGCATAGAATTATAGGTAAGGATAAGAGTTAAGGTGTACATAGTCCATATTTTGTCGATTTTGCACTAACACTGTTAGGGTAATGTAGAAATATTATATTTTCTCTGTAAAGAGGATTAACGTCCACAGATGAACTTGTATCCATCAGGCAGGAGATGTCCCATTGCTATTTTAAAAGCAACTGATCAACTTTGATAGTTGTTTTCTCAGAAATGAATCTCATGGACTTGGTCCACTTTAATTTCGAGCCCTCCATATATCAACCTAAATATTTCCTTAGTATTGATCTCTTCAGTTAGCACAAAGTATAATCTTTCTTCTTTAAGAACTGTTGTTTTTCCGTACATACCAGAATCATAGCCAGATTATTGCAGAGCTCTAACATTACCAAATTAGAGCAAGAGAGAAATCCGCAAGCAGTTTTAGTTGTTCTGGATTGGTATGATGCTAGTACCAAAGAGAATCAAGAGTCGAAATATATGACCATGAATAAAAACATTTGGTAAGTCTTCTGAAAATGATTACTTCCTCCATATATCAAATTAAATATTTGGTCATGTATTTTTTGTTCCTTTGGTATTGATCTCGTCAGTTAGCACAAAGTGTAAGATGAATTCCAATCTCTTAATCCCAGCAGTAAGTCGAAATATTTACGGAAAAAAACGCTTGAACGCTCATCAGGAAGTGACATCCATGCGAACCGCATAAAAATTATTATAGTGTTTACTGCAGACAGTAAAGCTCGATAAAAATGTTGCTTAACTTCAAACGCTGAAAAGGACCAAGAAATTATGTGTCAATAAAAAAACAAGAATTAAAATAGGAAAATTAAAATGTAGATACCAAAAAATTGAGAGATACAACCAGCAGAGCAAAACATAGGTAGAAAGACCATAAAATATTGAGGCGTGAAAATGTGTTGAAAATATCAAACTGCCGAGAAAGTACAAACTATTTATACGAAACAAAACAAGAAAAAAATCATTGTTAAAAGTGACATAATAAAGTATTGATATACTTTTTTTGAAATTTCAAGAATGAATTGGAAGATGGACACACTTCAACACAATTAACTGAGTAGGAAGGCAATTAAATCTAATACACAAAATTAGGTCTCAAATAATAAGTTTGATCAAATAATCTCTTGTATAAAATTTTTGAAGCTGTAACGATAACAAATATTTAAAGCCCAGACATATAAAAAATTTAGAAGTTCAAGTTCTCTATCTTAATATCAGCAGTGCTATTTGAATAATTTACATATAGAATAATGCAATTTAACCCTTATATTTTCTTGTACGCCGTTAGTTTTATTTCTGACAAAATACTTCTAAATGAAACAGCAAGGATTCACTGGATTTCGGAATTCCTCTGAAGAATAAAAATGAATGCACAATGGCATCCAACTCATAAAGCATTCGATTTCCTTGAAAAGCTTCCATTAACTTCCGACTCAAACACTCTCTCTTCTCACTTCAGTTCGTTCGGAGGGCAATTGATGACTCAAATTACCAACCGGAATCTTCCGACTGATTTCGAACCGAAGTTAGTTCCTCCGACTGTACAGTGTTGCAGATAATTGCTCCTACTGCAATTTCAATGACTAACTTTAGAAATAAATCTACTCTCCGAAAACTGGAAATGAATGGAGAATGCAAATGCACTCCAACGATTATATAAACTTCAATAATGGAGACTGCTGAAGTAATTTAAATCGCTTCTGGACTGATCTTGAATATGTCTGCCCGGGTTTGTGCAGAATCGGCTTCCATATGTTGCTAATGATTGGTTTCGAATCAGGAGAGACGTTTATTAATGCATTCTCTGCTAGTGTTACGTTTTCGAAACATTAATTTAATAATTTTTTTGCATATAAATTTTAAGAACTCTGTGTAAACAATTGTGCATACTATTAAGAAATAATTGAAATTTTGCTAAAAAAATTAAGAATAAATTTATTTTAACACTTTGTATGTGGAGTGTCTTTTTTTTAACGTAAATCACAGTCCCACTGCGGCCAACCCCGCAAAAGATGTGTTAATTCGTTCGCACTTAAATATGCTGACAAAGCATTAATTCGTTCACATATAAATAAGTAGATAAAGCATATCTTTGAGCAAAATTAAAGAAGATCTCTCAAGTCACAAGGAAAGAAGTTTTCAAAAATACAAAACCTCATCAATAGGTGCAGGAGGAAAAGAGTTTAGGAACCACTGAACTAAAGAACAGCATTCTAAAAAGCGTCATGGATAAATCTTACTCTCCATTAATCTCCAATCTCTGCTAGTGTTACGTTTTCGCAACATTAATTTAATAACATTTTTACATATAAATTTTAAGAACTCGATGTAAACAAATCGTGCATACTATTAAGAAAGATTTGAAATTTTGCTAAGAAAATTAGGAATGAATTTATTTTAACACTTTGTTTGTGGGTAGCGTAAATCACAGTCCTACTGCTGACAACCCCGCAAATGATGTGTTAATTCGTCCGCACTTCAATATGCAGACAAAGCATATCTTTGAGCAAAATTAAAGAACATCTCTCAAGTGAAAGGAAAGGATTTTTCAAAAATACAGAAGCTCATCAATAGGTACAGGAGGAAAAGAAACCATTGAACTGAAGAACAGCATTCTAGCCAGCGTCATGGATAAATCTTACTGGAACAATAAATTACCAACTATTATAAAAGTTTTGTGCAAAATGTGTGGAACCCTTAGGAACTTTTCTGACCCCTTCTGAATTTATGGCAGGATTCAATTAATTAGAACTGCATTGGGTGAAAAGTTGGAACAGCGCGAATTTTGCAGAATAAGCCTTTGCTGGCTAGGGTTAATAAATGACATATTAGTTAATTTATTTGCAAATGGATTGGTTGGTGCTGATATCAAAATTCTTCTACGTGTTTCGTTATGCAAAGTATTTCCAGGATTTATCAAAATATGAAATAAAACTTTTGAAAATAACTCCTATCTAATTTTGCTCATTTTTACTACTGTATTACGAAAATGTAACTGGTATAATTTAAACCATCTATTTCATTATTATTTGAAATAACGCTTTTCATTCATAGATAAAACAAGGCGCATTTACTTACAAGCAAATCTTATATTTTTTCATTCCTAAATAAATTGATGCAATTTATTTGCCGGAAAAATATATACAATTACTTCATAATTTTTATGAAATCCTCTTCTAAAAAATAGTCCTAAATCTCCAAAACTCCTAATTCGGAGCAATTTATATATTTAGTGAATTATTTTCGATGATCAACATTTCAAGTAAAAAAAAAGATATATTCGACTAAAACTGACTGAGTTATGAAGCTTAGAATTATGTAATTATTTTGGCCAACCAATGACCCCAATTCCTCGGATCGTTCGTTAAATCACTGATCTTTCTCGAGGTACCCGTTTAAATAATCCAACGTCGTCAAAAGTAGTGCATCCAGTTTACACCAATAAAATTTAAGTTTCATATAATTTTTTTATTTGTATCATGATTCATCATTCGCCGGATTTTCATTTCCAATAAATTAAAAAAAAAGAAACGATAAATTCTTATTTTTCTTAAAATTATTTTTATCGTTATATTATTTTTAGAATCACATTGTAATATTTTCCTCAATGTTATAAAGTATTCATTACATTGAAGGAAAAAAAAGACTTAAAAGTAACCTACTCAAACAAGCACTTTTAACCAACTGGACTCTCTCCGCACGTTTTCACAACAGTATGACACAGTTTCTATTAATCTTCTTTGTATGGTGAACAGAATCGAATAAGCCTTTAGAACATTGTCTCTTCAAACGTTTGAGTTCAAAATTTCACCAAACTCAATTTTTCGAGCCAAAACTACATAGCGAATTTCATATATCTAGTTTCTCGCCTCTCTGAAAAATCAAGTTTGCAAACCCAGCAATAAACAGACTGCCAACCTTTTGATGGAGCTGGGACAAAATTTAGCACATATTTACAAGTCTAGTGTCAAAATCGTATACCAAATTTTATCCATTCAGCTGTTTGAGTTATTGGTTTCGAATGAATGTGGAAGGACAGACCGGCAAACTTCTTTGAGACGGATTTCTTCTAAAGTTTGATACAAATCTACAATTTTGGTGAAAAAAAACCACATAACAAATTTCATTCTTCTAACTTGTTCCACTTATAATATATTGTTAATAGGTAATCGAGCATAAGTCGAAAAATTCTGGTGTTGGACTCCAAGAGTTCTAAAACGTGAAAATTCACTATCTTGTATGTTTCGAATAGGAGCAGTGAAATAATTATTTTTTTCCAAATATAGTTTTATCATAATAAATATCAACCTATACAGTTCTATCAATCAAATAACTTCAGGGAATTACACTTATTTCCGTAATTTAAAATCCTATTTTTATAATTTTATTATAAAAATCTTTAAATATTAAACAATAACTAATTCTATTGATCCGATTAAAATATAGTCGAACTCTATTGAAAAGCAAAACGTGTAATATATCTATTGCTAACAAAAAAAAATATTTCCGATTAATAAATTTCCTATGCGATTAAAAATTGTCTCAGTCTAAAAAGTAAAATCTCCTCCTTTTACTCAAGCTTTTAACCGGCATATCCGGCTAGCTTACAGGAAATGATTAGGTTAGGTTAGGTTATATTAACGTCGCGTTTTGAAGCAACACGAGGATTATTTAACAGGATTAGGTTAGGTTAGGTTATATTTACGTCCCGTTTTGAAGCAACACGGAGGCTATTTAGGGACGGACCTCGTAATTTTGAACCGCGGTCAGATGACGATGACGACACCTGAGCAAGCAACCCCTCTCCAAACTTCCGCGCCACACCAGAGGGAGGACGTTTGGCCTCTACGTATGATTTAGCGTGCAACAGGCCCCTTACACGGCGGATCTTCAGTGGAATCGGGTTTCGAACCTCCGTTCCCGAGACCTTACCACTAGACCACCGCAGCCTGGTTATTTCACAGGAAGTGAAATGGACGGTTAAAATAAAGCTGGACCACAGTTAAATTAAATTAATTTTCCTCACATCTTCCACATAAAACAATTCTGGATTTACCACGATTACATAACTGACCAGCCACATTATTCAACTCGCCACGCATGGCGAGCTTTGTCCGAGGGGTCACTGTGAGAGGGAAAAAAACATCCTTCTCGCACGGACAATCAAGATACTCTGTCTATCGTCCTTCTCCGGTAGCGAAAGCTTGCAGTGCCATCTCTTGTTAAGAGGGCGAGATAAAATATGATTGTCACAAGCTTGATAAATTCATTGGCTTAAAATGACATGACGGAATTCTTTCTGACGAATCACTTGACGCTTCACCTAAAAACAGCAGATCCATCGCATTTCATTCGGAGTAACATTTTGTGGGTGTTAATGAAATTTTTTAGGGCGGTGTCAAGTAAATAGACTCGATTTTAAAGAGTCACGAAATGCTCTAATTTGTAATACAAAATCATTAAGTATTTAAAATTTGAAAAAGAATGTTCATATTAAAGATCAATATGAGTCGCCTTTGATTGATTTTTTCGAAATTTCACAGAAAAAAAAGAAATAAAAGCTTTTTTTGCAATTAACTAGAAAAAGTTATTTAATATACGGTCCCTACTGCGTTGGCTCAATTGAGGCGGAGTTTTCAGCAAACAAAATTAATTCTATCTCAAGAACTTCCACGAATTTCTGTACGAAATTTGATACACATATAGAAAAACGCAAGCCGGAGCGAATTATTGAAAAATCTCTGTTTCCGTATTAGAAATATCTCGAGACAGCAGTTAATTAACTATGTTAATTAATTCGGTTAATCCGTTTTTTATCTAAATAAATCTGTCCTCTTGAGCCATTCACATGGACACTAGTTTTGTGAAGATTCAATAATATACACCAGAGCTACAGAGGTGTCCCATTCATTTTGTGGACGACTGTACCTCCTCGAGAGAAAAAATATAATGTCTGGTTTACCTAGAAATAATATTGTCATCAAAATAAATGAAAACATTGAATAAACATTTAAAGATAGTGAGGTCTAAATTTCACAGAATTAATTACTAAAGACCTTAGGTATAATATTCATACTTATTATTTATGAATTTGAAACATTAATTTCTGAAAACTTCATTGCGAGTGTTGTCAATTACTCGCCGCCTTTGGCAAGCTTTTCTGTTGGTTTTCCTTACTTTCACTTAGATAATTATGCTGCTATTTTATTTATAATGTGTGATATATGTTATGCGGAGATTTAAACATTTGTTATCTACCAGATTATCACAATGAGAATAAAATTTGTATAGCGCTTTTGGCAAAACTCTATTCGTTGTTTTATTTAAGGCTTTTTATTGGCTAAATTTCTTTTCAGTTTGTTCAGGTTTAGTCAAGCGAATGCGATAAATAAAAAAAAGTTACTTAGCTATATATATTAATGTTATTAAAAAAATAAGAGACGAAAAACCAGACGTAATATATAATATTTTATTTACGAATTGATATTTTCATAAATTTGAAAATTTTGTCTTCGCTTTTGATGAATGTTTGCATTCAAACTTTTGAAACCGTTAGTTATAAAACCTCCGAGATTAAATTCAAAGCTAGTGTATTAAGTTTCTGGGAGATTATATTTACATAAACACATGTTTATCAAAGATTTGAGAAATTAGTTCTGAAATTTCTTATGAAATGCTTTAATAATATTCGTGCATTTTAAATATCTTCATCTTTGCTGTTAACGTCCTGATATGAATAGGATTGCTGTGTTCAACATATCAGGAATGTAAAAGAGACGTATATTTAGATTAAATAGTGTTCACTAACTTACCCTGATATTTATTTCCACTTATAATAATAAACATAAGACGTGATTCTAATTTCTATAAACGAAATTGTACGTGATGTTTTTACCATCGGGTATCTTTTAACGATTGAAAAGGCACGTGATCTGGCCCTGTAGATTCTACACAAATATGTGATAAAGGCCTGCAAACGTGAGTAAAATGTTGAATAAGGTCTTCGGATTTCGTTTCATACAGATACATTGTTCGTTTTCATTTCAATATGGGGCCTGAGCAAGCATATGCTATGGCAAAAGAAAAGTAACTGGGCGTGCGGAAATAAGAAATAGTTTTGGTTGCTACAATGGAGTAAACCTCAATTATTTTAAAAATAAGTTTTATTAACGTTTGCTATTTATGAAAGCACTCCAGTAATTTCGTTTGTATATTAAAGTGTCTGAGTAATAAACAAGAAGTAAGAAATGCTTGAATGGAATGGATCGGTATTTATAATAACAATTATGTGTTTTTTAAAATACTTCGATTTTTTTGTCTTATTTCTTGGCATTTTATTCTGCCACAGATGATATGCGTTTTATAAATTGCTTCGTTAGATTCCGTGTTTGTTGTAAAATTAAATATTTGACAAATGTGAGGAAACTCCAAGTAATTTTCGGACACAAATCAATTCATTTTTCTTATATTTGGAAACATCTATAAAACTCTACCTTTTTAATTTCTTAATTTGATTTTAGAGGTTTTGCCATATTTTTTGTCCAATTTTTATTTCTTCTCAAACGAAATGCTCAGGAATTTCAAACATTTGAAAATGTCGATCGCTTTCTGGCGAAAGTATTGCTTAACACAAATCTTTTTCTCGCCATTCCTTCCAGAACGAAATATTGAAATAAAGATAAAATCAATAATTGATACTCTATTTTAATACTGCTTTTTCAAAATTTCGCTATTAATCCAAACAGTTTCAATTTTTTTTTTCCGAAATACGTTATTTTGTAACAAATTGCTATATTAAGCGAGGTATTTCTTAATGTCTCAAACTAAATCCGAAAGTGAAGCTTATACAAATATCTTTCTATGTTACAAATGTCTCTCAGAAATACAAAATAATTAATTCCTCGTCTGAAAGAAGACAAATGCACTTTTGGAAAAAATATCTAACATCCGGCTGTCTTGAATGATTAAATCTCACAAATTTCGTCGAGCCTCTTCCCCCATTTACCCTCCATTTTTGAGAATTTCAGGATGGCATATTTATTTCTCAGGTAAGTCATAAATAACAGCCAGTGTAACTATTCGCGCTCTAGGTGACTGAGCCATTGCCCAGTCGGAGTAACTGACCTCTGTGGGAATCCGAAGGCAAGGGTAGAAGAGGTAGGTGGTAGTTTAGTACATCAGACAGGAAAGAGGGAGAACCCTCCCGTTTATTTGGGTCGTAAATTTCACTTCGAACGAACTGGAAAGGATAGTGGAAGCATTTGAGTCCGAAGTTAATGGAAATGCTTGATGTTAATGGAATTGCTGATGGGTCGAATTCTATTGGGCATTCATTTTCACTTTCTGGATCGACGGCGATTTTAGATGCCTGTTGTCTGGGTTGGGCTTGTAATGGTGGAAATTGAATTAGAAGCAAACGTGAATATTTAAGAGTTGAAATGCAGTTTTAGGATGACATTGACCGACGAATGATAAATTTATAGAAACCGGTGAGAATATTTCGATTATCTAGTAAACTCAGACTAAAGGAAATCCACTGAGGATGATTTTCAGAATGTTTCCAGATTATTAAGCATTGATTGAAAGTATTTATTTCGAGGTCTTTATACAGACAATCTGTAATATCAGCCTTTTAGGGGCGCACGTTTTCATATGAGATTGTATATAGTCATAATCTTTAATAAAATTGCGGAATTTTACTAAATAAATTTAAAAAATAACTTTTCCATAAAAAGTAATTGTGTACCATTCTCACTCACCAACGTTTCTTAGCAAGGCTTAAAACAAAATGTATAAGCTTTCTTTCTCTATTCATGAAGGAAATGTCCCTCCCATTTCCAGAGTAATCATTTCAATATCAATCGGATAAAGAATGGATGTCCTGGAAATTATAAAATAAATAACAGAATACCCTCAATTATTGAAGTTTATAGATTATCGAACTGCTCCCTTCATCATTCAGCTTGCAGATTAATTTATCCTGACTGTGAATACAGCCAGAGCAACTATCCCAAATCGAGCTAAACGGGCAACTGTCCGATAATGAGGAACTGACCTCGATATTTGAGTGAACTGTTCAGTTTTTCAGATGGACAGAATAGACAAAGCGATCCTGTAATTCAAGTGTTAAATTGCCCGAGGTACGAATTGAAACAGTAAGTGGATAATTTCTACTGAATGTTAATGGAAATATTTGATATAAATGGAATAATGAATGCGCCAATTGCTATCGGCATTCATTTTCAAGTTCTGAAGCGATGCTACATAGATGGCCAATTGTTCAATTATAAGCAGCTGATAATTTAACGTATTACCATAAATTAAATCATCCCACTAGAATATTTAATGTTTGAAATGCAGAAATCGTGTACCACTAAACTTTAAAGGAAATGTTCGTGAATTATTTGGCTTTTGAAGATAATGGAGCAACTTAGAATAAAATTATCGGAATTTCAATAGGTTTTTGAGCTCGCGGTGGCCTAGTGGTAAGGTTTCGGCTCTGGGACCTAAGGGTTACAGGGTCGTAACCCGATTCCACTGAAGATCCGTCGTGTATTCGGCTGTTCCATGTTAAATCATACGTAGGGGGGCCAAACGCCCTACCTTTGGTGTGGTGCGGAAGTTTGGAGAAGGGGTGCCAAATCAGCTTTCATCATCTCACCAAAGCTGATTATACAAAATCAGTGGGTCAAAATTACGACGTCCGTCCCAAAATAGCCCTCGTGTTGCTTCAAAACGGGACGTTAATATAACTAAACTAAACTAAACTAAATAGGTCCTTTAGTTGTTATGCGTTTATTGCATTAAAAATGAAAAATTAATCGATCATATGTTCCATTATAATCAATTGCATATAAATTGGATTTAGTTTATTTATCTGGAAATCTAAGAAAAGTGAAAACACATATTGCGGTTTATTAAAGGATGAATTAATATATTCTTTCCCTACAATTCCCCCTTCTATTCTATTTAAAACTACGTTGTTTGATAGAATAGATTTAAAATATATGGTAAATGATCTTATTCAAAGATATGCGTAAGAGTTTATTCCTACAAAAGGGGAAACTTATAGTTATAAGTCGAAAGATTTCTTTTGCTGCCGTTCTAAATATTAACAAATGATTACGTAACTATTTCTAGAGATAGTCAAGAAAAATTAAAATTGTAGTATGAAAAGTTTCAAAATACAGCCGAATATAACTATCTTTCCCCTCATCTACTAATGTTTCCGTGCCTTTTGTTAAGTTCCATTCAAGTTAAACAATAGTTAACTTTCTTATGTGTCTGGATGTTAGATATTCAAAGGTATAGAAAAGTCACACAATGCTAAACATATATCTTTTTAAAAAAATCAAAAATAAATTTTCTTCTTGTGTATCGGAGATTTTACCCTATTTTTGGATGCAATCTCTACAACAATACCCACTAATCATAAACCTATTAAACCGTCAGCACACGCGTGGGGTCTTTCTGATCCCACCTTTTCTCTTTTGTTAAAAAATTATAGGAATTTCTAAACACTTGCCCCTGTTTTTTCCTGTACCTTCATAGGGGATCTAGAAGAGGATAAGAAGGTCAAAGCAGGTAAAACGGGGTTTCTCACATTTTACTGGGGGCGTTGGGGTCAAATTGACCCGTGCGTGTGCTAACGTTTCAGGTTAATTTAACGTTATGGCTATGGAAGCGTACGAACGTGCGCAAAGGAGAAGAAAAGAATACAAAAAGGGAGGAAAATAGGATATAAGTTCACCTTTCTTTTTTCCTATTAAAAATTGCATTTGCGTCTTAAATACAAGTTATTTTTACGAAAAAATGTTCTTATACTTAGATCATATATTATTTTTGCACAAATAGCCAATAAAATAAAGAGTAAGGGTCTAACAATTGTGGGTGAAAATGACCCCACGCGTGTGCTAAGGTTCCAAAAATGGGTGCGTGTGCTGAAGCGTTAAATGAATATAATTTATTGTAAATTTTAGGCATCTTCTTAAGACAACAAAGGCACTGAGGTTAGTTCTTTAGAAGTTAAGCAGCTTAAAATACGCAATCTCTTAGATTCTGATTGATAGTAAATTTCAAAACTCCCTACTTGCTTGTTAACGTGCACATTTTTCGAAAGTCGCCCTCAGTTTATTAGCTCACAAAGCCGTTCCAAATATACAAATGAAAGTCTTATAAGTTTGTAGTAAAAAAAACAATCTTGGTCACGTTTCTGGGAATTTTGTAGTTACAGCAGAAGCATCGTTAAAAGTGGGGGAAAAGTGGCAGGGCAAGGCGCTACGTGAGGAAAATATAGGACAGATTCAATAAAGGAATATTCTCTCTGCTGCTGCTTTTTTATACTCGGAGTTCAGGAATGCAATCTCTATATGCCTGAGTCGCCACTGCTGCCTTGAATTTGCTTTTCAAATCTTGCGGAAAAAATCAGTTGTGTACACGAAGAATACGAATGCATTGTTATTAAGAATTTGTCTTTTGTTTGTAGATTTGTAAGCTGCAGTTCTCGTACATTCTCAGATGCTATTTCACGGTTAGTTTCTTCATGAAAATGCAGTTTCCTGCTTGAAAAGTTCGAAATTCCTCATTTATATAGTTCCTTCAAATGTAGGTCATGATTTCAATTTCGCACTAAGTTTGGTTTTACGTATGAATGCTTGATGATATTGTTAGTCCGCCAGCGCATGCGAATTATATGAAAACTTTTATGACTCAAAATTTCAGTTGTTGGATTTCCATCTTCCGCCAGTGTATGAGTATTCGATTAAAAAAATAGTTTTTTAAGTAGATTACGGGACACATAAATTTTACTTGACAGATTTACAAACAACATTAATATATATACACTATATACCCAAAAGTATCCGGACACTTGAAGATTTTTACATTTTTTAGAATTTCTCCGGAATAGTTTAACTGATTGAATTTAAACTTCAGACATGTAAAGAATAGACAATAACTCACATTTTACATTGAATATTTGGTCCTGAGGGCAATTAGGGGACCGACTACAAACTAATGAAGACAAAAAAGTTTTTGGCACACCGCGTTTCACAGAATACGGATAACAAGATGTAACTTTCAGAAATGGTAATGTATAATGTACATAATATTTACAGGAATTTTCGTAAACACAGCACAAATATTTGGGAAGATATAGAGGTTTTCTTAAAAATTCTCAAATTTTCCCACCTGTTTTTTGCTTATAACATGCAGAGTTTTCTGTTATAATATACCAAACTTACAGAAAAGATGACAATATGTTAGAGAAGTATTTTGTAAAAATTTGGAAAAGAATGTTTGAATATTGAAGGAATTATGAGTAGTTTTAGTAAATAATGTTTTACTGCGCATGCGCGAAACATAGTGTAATTTTTCTTTCGCAACTTTAAAGCCAGATATATAAGGCAACTTATATAAAAATATTCAGTTCAATATCATTAGTATTCAGAAAGATATCGACATTACAACGAGCAGAATTTTAGCTCCTGTCGAAGAGAAGCTAAAAGATGAGGGGTTGTACACAAATTGATATTTTTTAAACTTATATCTTTAAATAATTATATTGAATTTTATAGTGGTTAGAATTTGCTGAATACCCATGAACACATCTAATATTCGTAACGAATAAAAAATATATATGTAGAATTATTAAAATATTTAAAAAAAAGACATTAATTAGATAAAAAATCGTTTCGCCATAAAAGAAATATATTTAAAAATATCGTTTGGCCGTAAAATAATTGTAATATGTAACTTGTTAATAATCATGTAAATAATATAATTAAAGTAATAAAATTTCTGTTATTTATAGTACCTAATTAGCTGGAATTTAAGTTATGCACATAATTGATAAGTCTTCATGGGTATTCAGCAAATTCTAACCACTATACAATTCAATATAACTATTCAAAGATATAAGTTTAAAAAATATCAATTTGTGTACAACCCCTCATCTTTTAGCTTCTCTTCGACAGGAGCTAAAATTCTGCTCGTTGTAATGTCGATATCTTTCTGAATACTAATGATATTGAACTGAATATTTTTATATAAGTTGCCCTATATATCTGGCTTTAAAGTTGCGAAAGAAAAATTACACTATGTTTCGCGCATGCGCAGTAAAACATTATTTACTAAAACTACTCATAATTCCTTCAATATTCAAACATTCTTTTCCAAATTTTTACAAAATACTTCTCTAACATATTGTCATCTTTTCTGTAAGTTTCGTATAATATAACAGAAAACTCTGCATGTTATAAGCAAAAAACAGGTGGGAAAATTTGAGAATTTTTAAGAAAACCTCTATATCTTCCCAAATATTTGTGCTGTGTTTACGAAAATTCCTGTAAATATTATGTACATTATACATTTCCATTTCTGAAAGTTACATCTTGTTATCGGTATTTTGTGAAACGCGGTGTGCCAAAAACGTTTTTGTCTTCATCAGTTTGTAGTCGGTCCCCTAATTGCCCTCAGGACCAAATATTCATTGTAAAATGTGAGTTATTGTCTATTCTTTACATGGCCGAAGTTTAAAGGCAGTCAGTTAAACTATTCTGGAGAAATTCTAAAAAATGTGAAAATCTGCAAGTGTCCGGATACTTTTGGGCATATAGTGTATATATATATAGAAAACATTTGTTCTTGGTATCTATAGTATTTTCAATTCTTTAGATTTTGTTTTAGTTTTGGTTGTATTGCTTAAATAATGAATTTTTAGTTTATGATTTACTTCTTGATATGTTTTGTTAACTTTGTTTTTGTTTGTTCATATATAACAAATTATATTTCGGTTTATATTACTAAATTTTACCTATTTCTTTACTTAAAAACAAAAATTTGCTTTTTTTTAAGGTTTTAGAAAAAAACTTACAAACCTATGGCTTTGATAAAAAAATTCTTTACTAACTAAAATAAAAAACTAACTAAAAATTTTTTTGGCAAATAGGTTGTCTGCGACAAGTTTTTATCGATTTAAAATTTTGAATTTCAAACAAAAAAATTTCATGATTCACCCTGTAACGCAGTCATGACCAAACGCGTCATTCGATTTTCTCAAAATGTGGCGTGAAGCTCCGTTGAAGTCCTTAAAAACGACTATATATTAGGATTTTTATTTTTTGAGTTCGTTTCAAAAAGTTGGCCGTGTGAATGGTTTCGAGGTTTTCCCCCATTAAGACATTTGAGTAATCTTAATAATGAAGAACGTGATCACTGTTATTTTATTAATATTGAAAAAAGGAGTAATGCAGCGTAAATAATTGGAATTCGGAAAAAAATAGATAAATCTTTAAAAAAAGCGATGAAGAACAGATTTTAGATTTCTTTTTGTTGCGAGGGGCGCGAAGTCTACCGTTCATATAACTTCTAATCTTAATAAGTGCATCCTAAATTTTACTGTATGGATTCTGCAAAAATTTGGCCAGTAGATCTAAGTTATCCCAAATATCCAAAGGCTAATCATTTACAATCAGCCTGCTCCAACTTCTTACCTATTAATTATGCAATTAATAACTTGCTTCCGTTCGTCAATGAGTTGCCGGAGCCCAGACAGATTTTCGACCATTGGTGTTCTGTATGGTTTGTCGTTGACTGGAGGGAAATTAATGGTGCTGACAAACATTAATAATGTTTCTCATTAGAATGCTACAGTATAGCGCAATAGCTGCATTACTTTGTTACAATATCTAAAGGATACTAAATGAGTTACACGAAATTTTCATTGTAAGACGAAACAAGGCAATGTCACAAAATATACTGCTGAGAAAAATATGGGATATTTCAAAGTAAATACGAAGCGAAAAAAAGGAGCTTTCGATTTCTTTCTTCATCGATCAAGAATATCAAGTTTACTTTTTGTCGTTTGGTTTATTGATGTTCTTGTTTAATCATAAAAAAATGGGTTGACCCTTCTCATTTATTTAAATTAAAAATTCATCATTAAAATATAAACAATCAACTATTGTGTGATATATTTTTATCGTCTTCATCGGAGGAATCATCAATACAGACTGTCCCGATCTTACGCCCCTTGGAGTACCCGGTTTTACCCCGAGTGCAGAGGTTATTATGAACGAAAAAGAACACGCAATTATTGGAATGAATCCTTATTGTTTGATATGGTATAAATCCTTAATATATGCATAATAATCTGGACTAAATATAGTTTTTATAACTATAATGATTATTAACAAAGGATAGTTTAAAATCAAACGAACATTAGAAAGTTGACTTTTTAAAACAAATAAACCGTCACAGATGCAGTGAATTCAATATCTGAAACACTATGACTGTTCCTTTTCTCTTGACTAACAGAGTGTAATTCAGTATCTGTTTGAACTAATAGCGCCGGAATCAAGATAACCCGGTTTTACCCCACTCTCCCCTACATGTCATTCCACATTGTCTGTACACATTTATTCAAACACATAGGAGAGAGTTCCGGAATTTGGACAGCGCCCAGATTGGTATGGTATCGTAACTTCAATTCTATTAAATATTTAAGACGTAAAATTAGCAACTTATGTAGCTTCAATGGAATCATTTTTGTTTTCAGAAAACGCTGCGTGGTTGTAGGTAGAGAACAAATGTTTACATTAGGTAGCGAATAAATAGACTAATAATCCAGAAACGATTTTAAATATATAGTTAGACATGCTATTATACCTTCAGAGAGGAAACGCGTTTTCCTACAATGTACTTTAAAAATTATTTAAAATAGTTTAAACATAAAATTATGGGAATTTTTTTGATAATGTTCAAAAGTTGCTCAGATGGGACCACAAACATTTGTAAATTCGAATTTTTTTTTCATAATCAATTTTTAGAGTTTCTCCAGAATTCAATAAAATCTCTCTCTCTCTCTCTCTTTAATTTCCCTGAAACATTGCTGCGATTTCTGTTATTAGTTGGCTTACATAGGAAAAAAAATGCATTGTGCGAAGAACAAAAGGTCAATATTATATGAGTTGAAATATTTATTACGTGATTATGACTAAAGGAAACTGATTTTATCAAATAATTAAACTGACAAAAAATATTTAAGATCGTTGTTTTTGGAAGATTTTGTTTTATAATTAATTATAATAAAAGAAAATTTGAATGGATTGTTAGATAAATGTTATAGATATTTCAGAGAATTTTGGAAACAGATATCTGTTTGTTCTCTATCTTAGTCAAAAATATAAATTTTAAAGAATTTCACTTAAAAATTTCATTCGATCAAAATATAGTTTTTATAACTATAATGATTATATTTAAAATCAAACGAACATTAGAGAGTTGACTTTTTAAATCACCATATTTGAAAAATAATATTACCATAATAACTCCACAGTAAATACATATTAAATCAAGCTAATTGGTTGACTATAAAATTGGACTGAATTTTATTAATATTTAGCTATTAAATACGGAAAAATCCAGTATAAGAATTCTTTATACTTAAAACATAACAGATCATTCTCTAAAATATAAAATAATAAAATTCTGTGATAATTTTCGCGAGACAATTTATGACACAAACACAATTTCTTTAACCAAAAACAGTTTTATATCTTTCACAATCCATACATAACATAAAACGCATTCTCTTCTGTCATAAATTTCGTTAATATCTAGTTATACCATTCTATTACTAGACTCGTATCATAAAAACAAAATGTTATACTACCTTCCAAAATTGCAATATAAACCCGAAACATATTATTATACTGAAAACTAATAATGAAATATTGTGGATACACGAATAAGGCTATAAAACGTCTAACAATACCTATTACTTTAATGTACAGATAAAGAGCGTCAATGGTTATTTTAGCTATTTTATATTCAAAATCGATGAGAAATTTCATTATTAATATTAATAAATACCAGACGTGTTTTGGTTTCCGAAACATGGTTTGAATGCTAATCATGTGTTGGATTCGAAGCTATTTTCTTGACATAAGATGTATTTCTGCAGACGATTTTTTATCACAAATAATTAATTTTTGTGCTAACCATGATTTCTCAGACGTTCCTGAAAATGTAAAAGATAACAAGATTCATTAGAAAGTACAAAGAAATACTGAACGACAAACTTGTTTTAAAATAACTGAAGAGACAATGACTCATATATTAAAGTCATTAATGAGCCAATTAGAAGAATTTATTTTTATAAAATTTTAACAGTTATTTTAATCATAAAAAAGAAAGCATCAGTTATTTAAAGGGGGGAAGGGATTTCATTACAAATGTGATCCGCCATGAAAATGGAATTGAAGCTGTTCTGATGGAAGTGGGTTTTCTGAAATAAAATCTGCGTGTCATTATATTCAGACCTTTGTTGTAAACACAAACAATAATAAAAATCCTTAAAGAAAAATTAATATTTTTTTAAGTATGTAGCTTGTTGTAAATATACCTGTAAGAAATCTTAGTGACTTCTATTTTTATTTCCATAATGAGGTACAATTACAGCATTTTATTAATAAATAAATAATAGCATTGATAATGATAATAATAAATATTAATAGATAATAATAGTTTAATTCTAAATATTATCGTCTTTCAATGACAGAGAACTTAACTTTTTACTATGCTTGCTAATCGAGTAGATATTTAAATTTGTATATGCTCAGCAAGAAAACTAAATATTTTGTTGGAAAAGCATAAGATTATTGCTTGTATAAATTTGTTACGTGAATTTTTCTTACAAAATTAATGAAATTTCGGTATGAGCTTATATTTTACTTTAATTTTATTTATTTATTTAAAATCGCCATTTATCTTTAATTGAATTGTGAATTATTTATTCTTTTAAATCTTCGTTATTTTCTTATAAACTTAAGGGGCTAAAGCTGCATAAGAAAATCATGGTGAAAATGTGTTTACCTATCACAGACTTTCTGATAGAGAGAAAATAATACTTGATACTCTGTATGAATCATCTGAAATGTCTTTACATTTGTCAAATTTATTTTTCTGAAGAAAACTTAATTTTGAAAAGCTACTCGTCTAAGAAGAGACACCGTTGTTTACTGGCAGAGTTTGGGCTTGAGAATTGGAGGATTGCGTTTTCGAGACTCGTTTTCATAATACATCCACCGTGCATACGAACATAGTAAATGTTAAATCCATCAGGTTCAAACTTACTGCCTTTGCTGAGATAAGGACAGAGGATGTAGAAAAAGCGTCATCTTTTTTATCAGTGGCGGCGATTCTTTGTCATCAGTGGCGGCGACTCTTTGTCATCAAACATGTGTCATCTTTGTCATCAGTGGCGGCGACTTTTTTTCATCAAACATGGTCATCTTTGTCATCAGTGGCAGCGACTCTTTGTCATCAGGGCATTGGAGACAGTTACCTCCCCCCAATTTGATGAAAAAAATAAATTCTTATTTCATCTGAGTTGCCTAAAACTAGGAATTATAAAAAAATAGAAGTGTCTGGGAAAGCTAGCTAATTTTGTAACTAAAATATTAAATTTTGTTGCCACTCGTATATTCCGGGGTACTCAAAGATGTATAGAAATTTTGACCCCCACTTTTGCCACCCAATCGCCGCCACAACTTGTCATCTTTCTGCATTTCAAAACGGCGATGTCCTCCCTAGAGTATTTCTCGCGAGCTTCAAAATTGAGCATTAATCCTGAGATAATAAGGTGATTTACAAAAAAATTCAGAGAAATTCACTTTAAATAAAATTTCTCTATGAGTGAAAATATTATTTTCTTTTCAGATTCTTGAATTGAAATCAGGATATGTTTCAACATAGAGTTCTCTCATTAAAGCTTTTGCAATAAATACACAATATATTTTATAATGAAACTGTTTATAACCGTAAGCCTGTCTATAACGATATTTTCTTTGCTCCGGATGGAATTTTCATTTACTGAATGTATATTGATCCTGCCTGCTACTATAATCACTTTTCAGATGTATCTGCCTATAAAGATAATTTTACCCCTCGACAAAGCTGATACAGAAAATTCGTAATTTTTTCCCTTAGAAAACGGCACCCCTTGTTGCAGAATGTGAGATAATAGAATACCATTCCATATCACTATACTTAGAATCAGAACGACTGATTCCTTAAGAATGTGAGATAACAGGGGAATTGAAATGTGCACACTTGTTTGCTGCGCTTCTCCAGCTAGGTACTGTCGAAAGTATTCAATCACAGTCAGCACTTCGACCTGACCACTTGTTTCTTAAAGTCAGTTTTGGATATGTTAAAGTCTTGAATCTAGAATAACACGGCTTAAAGCATTGGCATTACTATGAAATAAAAATATGCTTGCATCTCCCTGTTATGAATTTTTTATTGTTAGTAAAATATGTTAACTAAACTAAATCAACTATTTTCATTTTGAAGTTCTCAAATAAAGTTTCAAAACTTTAAAGTGAATAAAAGACATTTTCATATCAACGAGTATTTGTAAAAACAATCATTAAACTCAATAAAATTAGTTAGTGTACTAGTGCATGCACGCGTAATTAAATATCGGCTATGCAGATGCACAAAACAATATTTTTTCCTTGAATATCGCTCATACAGATTTTACTGTGTTTTATAAAACAAATCCTTTTACTTGCAATGACATTTTAGTTTTTACCTAACAATTCACAACTTTATACCCAAATGCAGCAGTCATAATTTAAGGTGCCATGGTCTACCGCGAGAAATATTAGCCCAATTTCTGAAAACCATTTAACTAAGAATTTGCAAAACACTCCGAATGTCCGTCAGCTAAGGTTACAAAGTAACGCAGCTGCTGTTCTACTGAACAGTATCCTAATGAGCAGTCATCAATAATGTTTGTCGGAACTATAAATTTTCATCCAGTCTAAAGCCGTTGTGCAAACCGTGTGGAAATTCATTGACCGGAGAGCTCTTTGGGCATCTCCTCTGGATTTCGATGATGAACGGAAACAGGTTATTAATTAAAGTTGAAATGGGTGATAAGGCTCGATAGGATGACTGTGCAGGATAAGCAGTCTGCTCGTTAGCGTTAACTAATGGCCAGCTAGAAGGTTCGCCCGACTGAAGCAGGCTTTCAATCTATTCAACTTGATCGAAGAATAAGCGGGATCGATTACAAAATTAGTCAAGTAGTGTGAAAGTTGATTTAATTTACAGCAGCCAGTTTGTAAATTGATACTACTTTTTTGAATTAATATTTTTGGAAAATGTCTAGTTGTTGTATGGCCTATTTTTACTTTCTCGCATACGAAGTATACAAAGAGAAAGTATTGTAATCGTAGAAAATTCGAACTCGATATTTTGACGAATCTCTACGTTTTAGACCTCCCTGAGTTCGAAAAACACAATTTTGGAATTATGTCTGTCTGTGAACGCGATTGCTCGAAACCTATTAGAGCAACGGGGATGGAATTTCGTATGTCATCTTTACACATAATTTGTAGGTTTCTATCAAATTTTGGACAAACTCCGTCCACGGGAAGTCTATCTGTCTATCCGCGGTTTTGAACACTATAACTCAAAAACTTGAATAGCTAGATGGATAAAATTTGGTACACAGTTTTATCATCATGAATGTAGGTCCGTATCAAAGTTTGGACCAAATCCGTCGAAGGATCGACGGTCTGTCGGACTGTATAATCGCATCCTTGTAAAATTTATATATCCTAAACTCTTTAGCTTAGATAAATAAAAGTTGGTGTGACTGTTGCTAACATTAATTATAGATTTGTGCCTACATTGTGTTTCAATCGGATAAAAATATGCGCTCAACTTGCATATTCAATTTTTTACTTCCGTACTGGAAGCAATCTCTGCGCATGCGCAAGTTATTCAGCGCTAGAGAACGAGGTCATTTTCTCCTGTTTTCTTTTCGCTCGCACACGCCCTCGCATTAGCGGAGCTTGCTAGAGTGTGATAAAAAATAAATGTTGCTAAGTTTTAATACATACGCATCTCTTTGAATACGATTCTTCACCTAAATATTTTACAATCACTATAATCTACAATGAAAAACCTTCTGATAGCCATTGCATTCTGGGTTACAATAGGTTCGAATTTTTTATCCACTCAGGGAGAGAGGAAACTACAAATTTGTGAGAAGTATACAATAAAGTTTAGGGGAGGCCACTCCCGTTGGTTGAATTAGGGCTGCAAATTATTGAATGCGATTTCCATAAAGATTCAAAACAAGGAATTCAGAGAATCAGTACCCACTGCAGAGAAGTTATTAATATGGTTTATATCGCATTCTGTGAAAATTAAATTTTAAAAATTATTCTTTTCCTAAATGTTCTAAATTTAATTCAGTCGGTTTAACGTAACGTTTTAAATCAAAACAAAAGCTATTTTGGAATGGAGCTAGCAATTTTGAGTGGTGGTCACACGAAGCGAACGACACTTGATTTCCTTGTCGAAATTCGCACGTCATACCAGAGGGAGGACGTTTGATCCATGAATACTTATTTAATGTGTACCAGGCCCACACATAAGGCAGATATTTGGTGGAATCTGGTTTGGAACTTGAAGCATCCAGTTCTTAAGCTAAAATTTTACCACCATGCCTCCACGGCCCTTAAATGTTTCCAAAATGTCGATTGCCAGAAGACAGATTGGGGGGATTACAGCTTTGGAATCGGTGAAGGGAGCATTGGAGGACGTATTTCCAAGTAAATTTGCCGCGTTCCTTGCGTTGGCGCCAATATCAACTACTACTTACATTTCAGAGTTGCTTAGACTTTCTTTGCTGCTTTGTCGCCAGATGTTCATGGTGAACAGATCTGATTCCAACCTAATTTCGCAATGTTTTAAGCCTGAAGGACGTTGTATCAATCTTCATACGACGAGAATCCTCAGATTGGTATGGTGTAGAAATTCTAAGATTGGTAATCGGATTGGATGTGGACTTCATCATCCGATAAAGGGAATAAATCACGAAATTCGCAAAAAAATTTTCATTATGTTACTTCAAAATATAAAGTTAATCAAAAAATATTTATAAATATGTCTGTATTTTTTTAATGTCATGAAACATATTTTATTGGAGATTTTCAATTATATCAATAAGAGGGTGAGGGTATTATTTTAACTTTAAAATAAATAATAATAATAATATCTTACTGAAAACACTGGGAAGTTTTGAAATTTCATTTGCGGTGATTTTTAATAAACAAACGGCAACTCAATATTCTATTCGACTAAGTTACCATTAAGTATATTGGATAATTCCTTAATTCGCGACTTTTCATCAGATAAACTACCTCTTGCAGAAGTTTATGAATGTTTATTCCAGCAAGTATTTTTTTATATAAGATATGCTTAGAAAAAAGAAATTTCAATATTTCATAAATATATAGTTTATTGTGATTATAGATTAACATATGAGAAACATATTAAGGTGCATATAAAATTATTATTTTATATGCACCTTAATATGTTTCTAAATTTATTCATTATAAATTTGTTTAACTTTCATTAATATTGCCGTTCGTGAGCAACAAGTTATAATATTAACACAAAAATGAGCGATATATGTTTCTCTCAATATATATTTTAAGTCTCCACCACGAAAATAATTTTTTCCTTTGAGAGAATTTCACTTGCCTTAGCATTTGCAAAACCTGAATATCTTAACCATTTAACCATTAACCAACCAACATAACCTGAATTATTAGTAACCATCCAAGTCTGGATGGTTACAAACTAATGCAGTTGCTTATTCTAATGATTCAGTAAGAATAATGCTTTTCGTAGCAACAAATTTCTATCCATGGTAAAGCCCTTACGCAAACCGTGAGGAAATCCATTGACCGGAAAGCTCTCTAGGCATCACTCTACATTTCGATGATGAACGGAAACTGGTTATTAATAAGAGCTGAAATGAGTGATAAGATAGAATAGCTCGAATGTGAAGGATAAGCTGTTTGGACATTAGAGCTAACAAATGACTTATGAGTGTGTTTGCCTGCAGAGAGATTTATTATTTCAGATTTCAGATCTCTTCTATTGATTCGAGAAATCGAATGGTAGATTTATCAAAATCCGAATTTAAGAGAATTCTGTCAAAGGCAGATCTGTTAAATCTAATCTCCTGCTCTGCCGTATTTGACCGAAATTTAAACAATGTTTAGTATAAATAATTTATCTGATAGAAGGATTATATGTTATTTTTAGCCGATATGATGAGTCTCTTGTTTTCAGTCTGAGGATGGGGCTTCTTAAGTTTCAGCCCTGGATTAAGTGAGTGCTTCGTAAAATTTATCGGTAAAATGTGATATAATTTTTGTTTATAAATAATTCCAAGTATTTTCCATAAATTTTATTGTAGATCCAGGTTTGTGTGATTGTAATGTGACTGAATATATTTTAATTTTTCTTAAATTGATCGCAGGAAAAAAGGGAGAACACCCTGCATCTAAACTGAAATCTATCTAGAAGTTCTGTTTAGTCTGCTCACCAGTTGGCCTTCTCTGGAATTTGACGCACCTTGCTAATTTCCTTACACTTCTTTCCACGTTTGTAATCGGGTCAAAACTGAAGGTTACTCTCGGCCAGAGATATTGTGAATGACTGGAGCATACTCTGTTTTGTGATTGGTCCTTATTTTTAACTGTGTTTGTAATAACTTACACGGCTGTATATATATGTATAGAGTTTTTTGTACCTCGAGATTAGATATATGATAGTTCTTAAAAAATTTTGATTTTTTTCTAGTCTTGGTCTGCCTACCTGCTCAAATAGCTGTAGCTTTTTAGACTTTTATACTCGACTTCGGAAAAATACATCACAATTTAATCCAACCATTCGACTGTCCGTCAATACACAATGGAAGTTATGTCGCATCTGAGGCTTTAAATAGAGATGTTTACAAGACTTTTAGACATTTTTTATTCATATGAATATGCACAACCATACATTAAGAGAAATAACAAAACAAAAAACAGCGAAAGCAATAAATGGAATTCTGCATCACAATGGGGAATATTGTACACATTTCTTATTAAATTGTAAATCTTTAATTTCTCCTAAACCCTTAAAATGCAACAGGAATTTAGTTTAGTTATATTAACGCCCTATTTTGAAGCTCCTCGAGGGCTATTTTGAGTCGGACCTCGCCATTCTGAACCAAGGCAGATGACGAGGACCATACATGACCTGACAACATTGCGAAACTCCCGCAACACACCAGCGGGAAGTTGTTTGATCTACGTCGGATTTAACATCCGCCGAACCGTGGATCTTCAGTGGAAACCGGTTTCGAATCTGGAGCTTACCGGCTCCGAATTCATCACAAACCCAAAGCGGCCCCTAAATGTAGCACAAATTTATTTTTCTCTTTCTTTATATATGTTAGTGTTAACAGCATTTTTCAATTTTTTTCTATCAATGGATTTTCAGCTCTTTCCTTTGTTTTGGAAACACGTAATTGCTTGCATTTTCCTTAAAAATTTACAAAAATCACTTTGATTTAGCAAATATGGGACCTCAATACAAAGCATATCATTCGTATTTTAATTATTTTTAAAACCTCTTAATGAATTATAAGCGTATGTATTAAATAGCTCAGTTGAATTATTAAAAAAAGAATCAATGAAGCTCACGTGATTCAAGTTAATGACGTCTAACCAAGCTAATTTCAGAGGACTTTATACACGTCTAGTATTTACTGCATGTAATGCTGTGTCAGAACCCCGCGTAAGACTTTGTGAAGCTAGAAGATGGTGGGTATAAGCAGTTATGCTTGTAACACAACTATACCGTCAAGACAAATGACCCAATTTAATATCTTTGTCAAGAAACCTGAAAGTGCTTAATAAATAGTTTCATTTCCTTTTGCTTTGAAAAATGGAACAAATGCATCAATTCACATGATGTCACAAATCGTACTTGCTCATGTCTTGTAATATTTCCCCTTTGATCGTGCTAAAAGATTAAGAACATTTTATATTTTTTTGGTAAATCAAGTACATTAAAATATGTAACTATTTTCAGGATAATTGCCAATGTTCACGATGTTAAATAGACATTAAGATCGACCAATAATAATTTGAATGAATTCTTAATTTACTGGTAATTTGCTTAGCAACCATAAAGTATCTAAATCTTTTAAGCGATAAACGAAGAAAAAAATAAAGGAAAACAATTTGAAGATTGTTTCTTGTGACGCTAATCTTTTCTATCCCTTTTTCTCCTACAAGTACTTTATTCGTTCATTTCAATCTCCTTACTCTAATCCCATTGTTTTACATTTGCTTAGAATACTTCATTTTAATACTTTTTCAGCTTGAATTCAATCACATTGAGAGGCTTTACTTCCGACTCTCATCAAAAACTGCTTTCGTACCAGAGTATATTCTTTTTATGCTGAATATTCAAACGTTTCGAATTTTTCAGCAGCAATAAAAAACGGATAAAAGAAGCAATTTCACTTAATTTCCAGCCCCGAATGAAAGATAATCTTGTTTCTGTTTTCAGCTATTCGATTTATGTCTTTAAAAGACCTATACCTTCTTAAGGATGAGAGTAGATGATATAATGTCTTTTGCCATTTTTCCATGTAAAGAAGTTCAAGAATTAGATATAAAATTACTTGTAATATAAAAATAAAATCTTAATAGATATATAGGGTTGTTACAATTAAAATTCGCCAAATCAGAAGGCTTTAGAGGTGGTTCTATGAAACAAAATGTCACTAGAATGTAGTACAAGTGCTGCACTCTACGAAAACCGACAAAAATACTGAAAAATAAAACAAAAATATTTAAGTTTATCTTCAAAATTCAGGCTGCATCATAATCTTGTGCGGTATTTGCTGAAATCTTTATTACTGAAGGAATATTGAATAGTTCATTTTTTTTTACAGTTTAACTAAGAATGATGCCGAAGTAAAGACTTCTGTCGTTCACAAAATACTGAAAAGGAAAAAGAAAGAATAAAAGAAAAAGGAAGAAAAATTTAAAATGTTCGTTAAGAAGTGGCGTTGCACCAATATCTGAAGTGATTTTTGTAGGGTTTTTTTTATAATTGGAACAAAATTTTATATTTAATTTGATGGGTTTTTTATTAAGTTTAACTAAAAACATGAAATTCAATTCTGAATCTAAAGATTTTCTCTTTTAAAATGCTGTTTTTTATGCAAGTTTTTATCGGTATTTACAGAGCGCATCGCTTAGTGAATTCCACTTAGTAAAATTGCGAAAACAGAAAAAGTGTATAAAAAGGGTTAATTGAACGACGAAAGGCTTTAGGTTCGAAATTTTACTTCGGCAGTTTTCCTAGTTAATCTATAAAAGAGTGAACTATTCAATTTTGCTTCAGTAAAAAAAAAAAAATCTAAAAAAATTGCAGAAGACGGTGGTGTGCTCCAATTTTGAAGAAGAATTTTAATATATTTTCTTTTATTTGTATTTCCTTATTTTTTTCTGTTTTCTCAAAGAGCATCACTTGAACTACAAATTAGTGAAATTATGTTCCGTTTAGAGCCATAGAAGTATAGAGCCATATAGTTTAGTTCTAGAGCCTTCTGAAAAGAACTCTAATTATAGCAAACCTGTTTAAAGTAGTACATATAATTTCAAAAAAAATCTAAGCAAATAAATAAAGAAGTATAAGAACCTACGAAAAATACAAAAAATGAAGATTCTGAAGGAGATTGAGATGACAACTTACACTAAACTTTCATACAACACCCGTGTCAGTTATTAAAGTCCCAATGACTATAGTTCACAATGCTTAGAGAATACTCGGTAGATTCGGTAAATTAAATTTTTATTTAATTTTTTTAATCAATGATATTTTATTTTCGACTTCTTGTAAAGCTGCTTTCTCACAGGAGAATTTGTGTGAGTGTGTTCGCGATTTAAGCGGCTTGAATTCCGTTGCCTTCAATTAACCCTTCAGGTAAAATATACAAGCAAGACAAAATTAACTGTTTAAATATTGAAAAACCTCAAACCCCGTTCAACTAAACAACGACGGGCGCCGAAGCACCCGAACAACACTGAGAAATTTCTACCCCCCTTTCTTTAAGTGTGGTTCATTTAATATCCGAGGTGTGTGCTTCGTTCGTTGGAGTTGCTTAGCCAGATGGTTTTGGAGACAGGGAAATTTTCTAAGTATCTCATGACAAACGAACTCTCATTTCAAGCGAACCCATTGCTTTATAATAAATCTCCCTAATAGTCATCTGTTAAGCAGAGTCCAACACATTAAGAATGCAAGCTGACATTGAGGATTTAACCCCTTCTCTGTCGGCGTTGCATGTCATGCGACGAAGAGAAATATTGCATCGTTTAAAATGAAGTCGTCGCTACTTACCCGTCTCGTTATATTTCGCGATTATTTTTTTGCATTTCTGAATATTACTAAGAAATGGCGCAAACAGTTCTACTTTCTTGATGAGATTTCCCGCCTTGAATGGAAAATATAATCATTTCGTCGGAGATTCGAAAAAGATCCGACAAAGAAGGGGATAAGGTATTTACCTTAAGGTAATCATCTTTGAATGATGGACTCGGACGTTCCAATATTCTGAGCTCAAATGTCTTAACACTTTACCGACCGGTAGCGGTTCGAACATACTATGCCCTTTCACCGCCCGCTCAGCTGCACGATGAAAAATCCCGACTCTTTTCGCAGGAAAATCTGGTCGCACCCAGCTGCACTCGAGAAAACGACAGCTGAATTTTTTTCAGGGCATGCTGAATTGGTGGAAAACGTAGTCACCACAGATCGGTCAAAAGTCGATTAATCGACGACCGGTCGGTAAGCGCTGGGGAGCAAACGCTGAATAATCTACGGCCGGTCGGTATACGATGAGAACAAAACGTCGATTAATCGACGACCGGTTGGTAAGCGCTGGGGAGCAAACGTCGAATAATCGACGGCCGGTCGGTATGCGCTGAGAACAAAACGTCGATTAATCGACGGCCGGTCGGTAAAGTGTTAAGAATCAGAAGGTTAATTCAACTTCGAAGCACTTTATCGAAATTTTATGAATGGTGATAAGATTTTTTTTAAAAAATAGTCACTTTACCTACTTCTTCTAGTGGCGAAACGTAGAAAAGTAGGTTTAAAATGTTATATCGAAACTCGTGAGATTATTGGTGACAAGTTTATTCTGAAACAAATGCATAAAATGTGAGTTATTAGATACAAGTAACTACAGCTGCGTTTGTGTTTCTAGCTGACTCTGACGACCACCGTTCTTGGCTGTGTCGCAATTCAGTCTGGAGAATCTATCTCGCTTACTCGTGCACAAACTTTTCGTTGCTTTATATTTGAATATGATTTCCCAAAGTATTTCTGCTTCAACGGATGCTGAAAATGCTGTTGGTAAATTTTTCTATTAAACAAACATAGTCTATTCATGAGAATTTGAAAAAAGTAAAAAAGATCTTGGAAAAAATGTAAAGCGTAAAAGCAAAGAAAATGCTAAAAAAGCAAGAACATTCGTGTTATTTTTTGAAGCACTCGGCGTACATTGAAGTTCATTAATATTTAAGAAAAGAATACAAATTTCTTACCGATAAATCAATGAGTTACTTATGAAACTTTTTTTATTTTTTAATGTTAAGAGAATTATAAATATGCGGACATCACATTTTCTAAGAGTCTCCACTTTGAACACAGTCCATAGTTCCACACTCATAGGTTTAATATATTCCAACGATATTCTACCGCCTATTTTTGAGCTGTGACGGAGTTCGATCCGTTGGTTACAAAAATGCATCTGGTCTTAAAAGAATAAGGAATAAGGTTGTTCTTAGTGAGTGATGCTTTGCTAACTATCTGCATTCTCATTAAAAAAAATCGTCGAAATAGTTAGAGAATTATATCTACATTGAGCAATAGCTAAATAACCATGCAGGAAATATAAAAGAAGGAAAGATAAAGGAGGTATGTAAACAATGAGGAACATATGAGACGAATGTAAGAAGTATATAAGAACGATGTTTATAGATAGGTGCAGTGGGATAGAGGTCAAGGTTGAATGAAGACGATATATTTTAAAAACTTAGGAGAAAACAATTAATAATATTAATATTCTATCATAAATATTTTTAACTAAAGAATATCCAAAGAATCTTCGGTGCATTATTCACTATAAAAAAGTACTCACACTACCAAAACACATAAACAAAATTATGGCAGTCTAAACCTTTTTCAGTTTTGCTTAAAATAGATTCATAAATGGAAAATGCCTTGACATTATTTATTTTAAATTCTGAAGTAGAAGTAAAAATTGAATAAAAGACTATTCAGCTCAATTTTATTTGCAAAATAATCTTTTCATATATCTTTTTATCTTCCTGAATTGCTATTCAGTTCTTTCATATGTTTCACTTTTATCTCATTGTTTTGCATTCACTTTTAATACTTAATTTCAAATCTTCTTCAAGTTGCAATTGAATCACGATGATAGGATTTTGCATTAGAGTTTTGTCAAAAGCTGCTTATCTGCCAGGATTTTCTTTTGCTTCAAAGATTTCAGCGTTTTAAATCACTCAAAGTTTCATTCAAGATACATACAAGACACAATTTATGTCAGCTTACAAACTTCGCCATAGTAAACGTAATCTTATTTCTGCATACTGTCTTTGACTTTTTTCTTTAAAGGATTTCTCTATATTAAATTTAAGATGACGGGATGGAAGGTTCGAGAAGGGGAAGGCGGACTTAGGTGTCATTCTCGTCTTCTTATCAGTGTTAAAAATCTCTAAATCCATCCGAAAAGAGCATTTATTTTGCTTGCAATTTGGACATTAGTATAACTAAACTACAGTAAGTGTCCTGTTACGTTGTGATACTTTGCAAAGTAAAATAATATCATTTAATTTACATACAATATCGTTTACTTACTGAGTAACAATCTATGAATCAGAAAATTAAACTCGGGGCGCGAATTTAATTATCAATATTTCTGTAGTATTCTATTTTATCATCCATGCAGTTAAAATACTTGTTTGGAAAGTCCTTAGTATCTGTGCTCAATATTAACATGCATTAAAGAAAAAAAAGATGTCATTATGAAGAATCAGATGCATCAAATTCCAAACTCTGCTATTTTGTTAACAAATACAGTGTCGATAATTAGCAATCATAATTTAGCACTATTGAGTACTTTTATATGTAATTCCCCTGCATTATCTGGACTACTATATTACTAAGTGTCAATAAAATGAAAGCATGCTGGATTTAAATTTTCGAACCTTGACTCCACTTTTGCAAAAATCGCTGCTTTCCAGATACATCTTCCCTTATCTTACGTCTTTCGTACGGAAATTTAGTTGGACATATTTTAAAGGTTCGATCAGAAATCTCTTGACCGGTCAGGTCGAAGGGTTATGGTTGTCCAGTTTAACCTTTTCCAAACTGTTTTTCGATTTAACGCCGCGTCCGATGGAGAATAAAACACGAGATAAAGGTTTTAAATCTTTACCTTGGCCTTCTAATACGATGGCAAGGTCTTAGAAGTAGGCTCGTTTCTTAAGGTTATGGTCCCCATAAATTCAAAAGGGAATGTCAAAGAACGGAATTGAGTCTTTTATCTTTCAGGTATTGGGAGAAGGAAAATGGCGGCCCTCTCCTGTAGAGCACCAGCTATTATTGGCAAATGTCCACAAACGACTCGCTTTCTTGCAGAGTGTGTTCGAACCATTGAAATGTATTTTATTATGAAGCTTGCTTGAATGATGGAATTGCGGATATTCCGATTCCATCTTGCTATTTTATTGACTGACCAAAATGGCTTTCGTGTTTATGAGCTACTGGAGATATATTTATTTTCTTAGAATATCGGGGCCTTTAGAGAAGTCTCCCCCCATGTTACACATGAGCTTTTCTATCATCTTCATTCAAGGTTTCTTTTTTCAAAATATTTCGGATACAATATTTTAAGAAGCACTGTTTATTCAGAAAGATGTTACAATGAGTTTTTTTAAACAGTTTTGAACACGACAATTGTACTGCATTTTTCAGGTTGAGCTTATGTCTATTATGTAACTGGCTGTGTCTTTCACAATTTATATAGAGAACAGTTAATAATTATCATTTAAAAGGCTGTATCTTTTCAAAATTGTTTTCGATCTCCATAAAGGATTGGTAACGTGTATAAATGCCTAGAAATTCTTAAGTTGAAATCTCGTTGTAATAGAAGGGTTCTTTAAATTTATAAGACTACTAGACTTCAAGTCTCCTATTTCACACTTTGAATAAAGACCCACTGGGAAAAGTGACTTTTTAAAATCCGAAATGTCTGACAACTTGGAGTAAAGCAGAAATAGGACCGTCCATAGTCATCAAGTCGACTTTCCTCTTTGTTTTAAATCTTTTTGCTCTGAAGGGTCCAAAACGCTCATTCAAGCAAAGTACGGAGATCTCCCGAATATTCCTGCGAAATTGCTTCGACTCCTTTCGAGTGTAATTGATTGAACACCCGAGCCGCGCGCTTTATTCGTTAGAGTGGCCAATCATGATAGAAGGATACCCATATCCTTATACAAATCCTCCTAATAAACGTCAGTTAAGCAGAGCCATCTTTTGTACATCAACCCCTCAAGAAGGTTAGCAGTCAGTGAGATGTTTGAGAGGTGTCGGGAATTCCTCGTATCTCTGAAATAGGAACTATTGTGTTTTAGTATTCTGAGTTCCCAGGAATCCGAAGTTGTTAGGCATCAGAACGTGAGAGAAAAAAATAGTGCCTCTCTAAAACGCATGAAAGCTAAAACGTAATTGCACTATGGTCTCTAATGAAGTTTCAGATACAACCAAACCCAGAGGTCTTTATTATTAGCCAATTAAACTGTCCCTCGCAATAGGACAGCGTTTTAGAACACGTCGTTCATGGATTCTAATGCTTTAGCCAAATTCCTTATTATGTGGATCTTTTCCATAGAACATAACGAACATCTATTGTTGGTAAGTTTTAAATACCCTCAACATGAGCTGTTGCGAAAATTATTTTCCGTCACTGTTGTCATCTTCTTTAATGGACTATGTTCCAAAATTACCAGTCCTGTAGACAATAGACTGCGATATATTAATGATGATGTATATAATGCATGGAAATTTCATCTGTTTTTCAAGATCGCTTCTTAAGCTTATAATCGCCATAAATTCAATAGAAAATATCACTTAACCTATTTTTTTACCTTTTAGAATCTTTTAGGGAGAGAGGGAAAGAAAAATGATTACCTCTTCACCATCAGGGAATCCTACGTCATTGTCACTACGCGCTTACACCAATGTCAGGCCGTCAGACAGTGTTGCTGCAAATAATAAGTGCCGCTGATAAGGTTAAGATTGCCCTTATATTTATAGAGAGCTTAAAAATGAATATTGTAAGAAAGAACTATATAAAAAACCAGATTGTCAGATGTATTCATGATTTCACATATTTTTATATGCGGATGGGAAATAATGTAATAATCTTTTTGGTAGAAATAAAATTCATAAAACAGGAAACAATCTGTAAATACAGAAAAAAACACTTTAAAAAAACTAGAATAGTTAAAACTATGTCAATAGATTTAATGAATAGTTTTAGATAAATTGTAAGTGATTCATAGCTTTATAAACATAGATATATTTGCAGAGCACTTTAAATTGCAGAAAAATGTTCACAAATCTATTTTTACTTCTTGAAAGTAATAACTGACAACAACCAGTTTTAACCAGTTTTCTGAAAACAAAAATCCCTTCAAAAACTAAAGAATCGATTGTTTTATGCTAGCAAGCTTTATTCGCTTTTAAACAAGCAAAATGTTTCCAATGTTTACGTATTACCTAAGAATTATTTTCCGTTTTCTCTTTGAGGAAAAATTCAGTTATCCCTACAACAAATACCTCCTCCCCTTTTTTTTACATTCCGAAAGACAATTTATGCAGGAAAAATTAAAATATGTTTAAAATCTATTATTTTAATCAAAACAACTAGGAATTTAAAATATTTCGCAAAAAATATAGTTAAACTGAAGCAGGAAAACCTTCATTTTGATTTTCCACGGTGGCATTTCGAAAGCAAAAAAAAAAAAAAAAATTTTTTTACTCTGAAGCTAGAATGATGGCGAAAATTCTATTTTTACTTTAAATGCAATTTTCGTTTCTTAGCGATTCAAACCATTCAAAGAAAGAGCTATTTCAAAAATTTTCTTCCGTTATGAAACGCAAGAGCATTTATGTGGTTAAATATAAGAAATCTTGAAGCGTTGCCATGCAAATAAGAAGCTGAACCCAAATATATCGGTAATTTCAAGCATCGAATCGTTCTACTGCATCCATTTCTTTTAATAGATTAAAGAAGCAGAATTTATTCTGCCTGATGTGCTAGATTTAACATAACAGCCATGCATTTATAATAGAATGACTTTTCTTCGTGGAGAAAATTTAAATACCAAGTTTAAAGGTAAGGAATATTCTCGAAAAGGAACGCTTTAAATTATTGGAATGCATTTCTCATGGAAGAATGTTCAGTATTTCTTAAAATTATTCACACCATAGAATTATCTTAAATGAATTAAATACTAGCAAGTATTTAATCAATTTTCGTTTGAAAAGTTTCTTAAAAATTTGTGTTATCGTAGCCTTTAACATACAAGAGAAACTGAAATTGTGAAATAAGAAATGAGAAGTTACATTGAATGAAGAAATTACTTCATTCAGTGAGAGTTCAAATTAAAAGTTAGTACTTGAAAGGGTAAATGCGTTAGAAATCAATGATTTCAGTTGAGTTGTGATGAATTATTTTTCAATCTTTATACAGTTTAATAAGTTATCTTAAGAAAAAAATATGAATAATCTTAAATATTTTCTCAGGAGTTAGATATTATTAATCATATTTTTTTAAAACCATTTGTTCTTTGCTTAGTAAATTTTAGTGCAATGCAAGCAATTTTCATATACAATGGATGGTGACACATGAAATTATCACAGACATGGTTCGTTAGCCATTTTTCAAAAATACATAATCAACATAATTTGCTTGCTTTGGCTTGTTTCACTAATTTCCTATTCATTCTATACTGCTTTCAAACTAAATTGATTTGAATTTATTTAATAAACAACAGATTTTTTAAAATAAAGCGCTATTTTATAATTTTCTTACTTGTAAGATATCTAGTTATATGTTCTAACAGAACAATTCTAAGTATTAAAAATATAATATCGGCTTTTCGGATATTTTGCTTTAGAAAACACGCAAACACAAATTATTGTGAATTACTTAAAACTTTGCATGTTAGTTTTTTCCCTGAGTGTGTTCACATAACATCTTTTTTTCCACAAAATTATTCGTAAGTGTTACAAATTAGGGTAGATGAGGTATGCAAGTATATATATATATATATATATATATATACAGGGTGAAAATAAAATTATTGGACCCATTTCAAAAATTAATTAAAAAGAATTTCGATCTTTTTAAATGAAAGTGTAGTTTAAACTGGTTTTTTTTCAGATTGGTAACGTGTCGTTACGGCGCTCTAAATCTGCCGCAGCAGGAGAATACAACGCAAGTGTCAAAGTGGCTACTGTGCATTAGACGTCTCTGGTTCTTTGCAAGCAAATTAATTGCAATAGTTCAAAGACGTTTTTGCTTAGAGTATCGAAATTGTCGGTCTCCAAGTAAGAACTCCATCAAGCGTTAGTATGAGAAATTTAAAGGAACAGGAAAGGTGCTGGACGACCTCGGTCTCAGAGGAAATTGTTGAACGAGTGAGGGAGAATTTCACGCCTTAATTGCTCATATCAACGCTGAATAGAGTTCTTACTTAGAATTTCGATAATTTACGCGAAAACGTCTTTGGACTGTTAAAATTGATTTGCTTTCGAAGAACCAGAGACGTGCCGTCTGCTGCATGGCAGCCATTTTGACACTTGAGTTGTATTCTCCCGCTGCAGAAGATTTAGAGTGCCGTAACGACACGTTACCAATCTGAAAAAAAAAACTGTTTAAACTACACTTTCATTCTTAAAATAATTAAATTGCTACATTATAAGGTCTTTTAAATTTATTTTTGAAATGGGTCCAATAATTTATGACCACCCTGTATATATTTCTTTTTTTATTCTAGAAATTTTCCATTTTTACGGTTCATGCTTTCTCGGAGGATGACGGGTTATTTTAATGAATATTCGTAAGTCATTACGCAGCAAATAAGCACTGTTGTCCAAATATATTCATCTTCAAAGTCGGGCAGTTTGAACTATAAATCGAAATCTACAAAAGAAGAGAACTGTGGAACAACTGACACTATTTAGGAATCTTTCCTAAGACGATCTAATCGGAATGAACAAAATAGAGTCAAGTGTTTTTCTGTACGAAATGAAGTTTCCGAGATACAGGAACATAGTTGACTATGACAGGACGCTGTTCTTTTATGCATGTAGCGAAGATTTTCTCATCATTATTTCAGTGAAAAAAAGTATGTTTAAAATTTTTGTGTCAGAAGGAAATTTTCAAAAAAGGCTTCTTTGTTGATTTTATAAAGGCAAAAGTAAATAACTTTTATGGGTTATAATTTTGAATAGTGAATCTGAACAAATTTAAAGCTATTTGTCATTTTAAAGTGTCCTTTTTAAGCTAAAAGTTTGTGAAATGTGTTAACTTATCTTTCGAAAACTTAAATTTTCTGAGGTTTTAACACATAAATATCTACCCAGCGGGAAAAGTAATAACTTTCTTGGCTAAATAATTATTGCAGTGAGTGCGTATACATGTGGAGAAGGTTTTCTGTTCAATATTTCTGTGGGAAAAAAAACATGTTTAAAATTTTGGTGTAAAAAGCAAGAATTTTAGAATTTTTAAAAAAATTTTCAAAAAAGGCTTCTTTGTTGATTTTATAAAGATTAAAGTAAATAATTATTATGGCTTATAATTTTGAATAGTGAATATGAACATGTTTAAAGCCATTTGTCACCTTAAACTGTCCTTTTTAAATTAAACGTTTGTGAAATGGGTTAAATTACTTTTCGAAAACTCAAATTTTCTGAAGTTTTAACATATAAATAGCTACCCATAAAGAAAAGTTATATCTGTTTTGGCTAAATAATTATTGCAGAGAGTGTGTATACATGTGGCGAAGCTTTTCTGAGCAACAATTCATTGAGAAGTGTGGATATTTAAAAGTTTGTTGGAATGACGTTAGGGATAATGAAACTGTTGAAAAAACATTCAGTTGTGTGTACCAAGAAGTTTTAAGTGCCTGAATTCTGATTGATGAGAATAATTTTTTTTCTAAACATCTTATACATTTTAGCATTCAAATTTCTTTTTAATATTTACATATATATGGTATAAAGGTAAAATTTTAATTTTAGAAATTGATTATATAATTTTTAGTAATTAATGAAAAATTAATGTTAGAACTTCATGCGACTTAAATAATTTAAATTTACTTTCAGTAATTAATGTATTTATAATTTCCTATTACTAGCAGACACTCATAAGCGAGCTGGGATCACGTAGTGATCCCAAAAGTTTCACAACCTGATTCTTGGGGGTTGGCGAGTGGAGCGCGTAGGGGGTGTAACCCCTAGTTAAAGGAAAATGCTGAAATCTATGCTATTTTAAAATTTAAACTATTTTAAACGCTATTTTAAAATTAAAGGAGAATGCTGAAATGTAAATGTTGAATTAAGAAATAATATAGAAAATTCATGGAGGGGAAAAATTTTTAAATTTCGACTGAAAATAAGAAATTCGACATTAAATAATTCAAGAAAAAATATCAATTTTGTTTTCCATGCGGAAGTTTCAGAATAAAAACTCTTACCTTTTCTCATTTCGAAAAGAGAATGAAAAATAAAATATTAACTTAGATAGAGTTTTTGAATTCCTCAAAGATTCAAAAATGAACCCTTTAAAATTGTCTTCTCCCTGGGAGGGTAAAAGCATTTTCATGGTTAAGGATATGAAAGCTTGAAACATGTGATGCAAATAAGATACCTAAGCATTCAAGTTAAATGTAGTGGCCTTTTCAGAAATCCGATGATTTAACTGCGCATATTTCTTAAAAAGGACGAAGAAGTAGAGTTTCTGTTAGGTGTAGTTCAGTGTAACAGTTTTGCACTTATATTTAAATGGATTTTCATTGTGAAAGAATTTTAACTCTCGCGCCGAAAGATGATGAGTTATCTGTGTTACTTTATTAGGAATCATGCTGTATAAACCTCATGAATAAATATTTAACATTTCGAGGGAATATATCCTCGCAAAATCATAACAAAATTAAGTGCTGACTAAGAAATTGAAAAATTTTTGTGGGGTCTTTTTTAAAATATTCTTACTTTTTTCTCGCACTTTGTATGATTGCAGGATATTAAATTGTTGGTTTAGAAGAGCAAGAAATTTCGTTGGAAGAAAGAATAAAATTTCCTGTTCTTACGTTGCTGAAATGGAAAAAAAATATTTTCAAGTGAAAGATTTAATAAAATAAGATGCTTTCATTTGAGATGTTGTAAATTATTCTTTAAACTCTCACAACTTCATTCACCTTAAAAAAATGTTAACTATTTTGGGCATTTATGCAGGACACTTATGAATTTCTCTTTATATATTTTGAAAGCTGGGTCGGATTATGAAATAGCCTAGAGGACCCTCAATTTTGTGGCCTGCCGAAGCCTCGTTATCTTTTCTACTTTTTGCATTGCTTTTAGTTTATTCTAATTTAGTTAATTTAGTGCCTTCATCAAATTTACAAGAACCATCTACTCCAGATTATTCAAATTAAAATCAAGCATCAGTTAAATTTCCAACATTACTGTCGGAATTTTTTCATGTTTTCAAATTCGATTGTAGATAAGTGTGGTTCTTTTTTTTTTTGTAGTTGGCTGACTGACTCAACATACCTGGCAAACTTTTTATTAGATTTTGTGTAAGACACGTCTTATAAGTATTTTTTTATATATTTTTTTTAAATTATTTTCAAATTTAACATTTTTTTATTTGCGACATACTGAAACCAACTCTCCTAAAGGTGACCGCAATGAAAATGTTTTTTAATTTTGCCTTAATATTTATTAACTACTACTTCTATAGAGATTAAATGAAAATGAATAAAAAATATTTGGTTTTGTTGGGAAGGGAAAGAGGAGCCCCGAAGCATGTATTGCCCATAGGCCTACAAAAGGCTTGATCTGGACCTACTTGCAAGTGCTTCACTTTTCATTTTACAGAATGTATAAAGTGTGGCCAAATTAAAAGGAGACCTTAGCTGTATCGGCGTTGTATCAAATCCCAATGAGTTAATATGCTTGCCGATAGATGATGTGGTGGTATTACCAGTTGCACCTGCATAGTTAACGGCTTCGCATCAATATCCTCATTTCTGGAGAGTTGTTTCCGCAATTCGTTGCCTGATGAATTCCTCCAGATCAGCACAAACAGCAGTTATCCAATTTCTTCACGCAAAAGGGGAGCATGCTTCACAAATTTATCGCAGGATCAAAGAGGTGCACGGGAGCAGTGTCTCGCACGGTGCACCATATTCCGATGGTGTCAGCGTTATGAGGCGGGACTCGTAAACATCAAGGACAATGTGACCAACAGTGCCAAGAGTTCGGCGGATCACCGCACGTGAAATTGCTATTAAACTGTCGATAAGCAAAGAAACTGTGAATCGCATAATCCACAAAAAGCTTGGTTATGGCAAAGTTTGTGCACAGTGGGTGCCTATGCAGTGTTAGAAAATCAGAAGACGACGAGATGGGAACTGAATCCGTCAGCAACCCAGGAGTTTCTACACTGAAGCCATCCAATCCCTTCCTACGCGCTGGGGTAAATGTATCAATGCCAATGACGATTAAATAGTTGTACTGTTAAGCATGAACTGTAATTAGAATATTGTTATTAAAATTTCTTTACATATAACTGTAGTGTCCTTTTCATTTGGGCACACCTCATCCTTAATCCTTAATAATATAATAAATGCGAAAGTGTGTCTGTCTGTCTGTCACGACCAAACTACCAAACCGATTTGGATGAAAATTGGCAGATTTGTAGCTTCAAACCCGAGAACGGACATAGGCTAGGTGAAATCACGTTAAATTAATTATTTTTGACTACAGATTAAAATTAGTTAACAAAGAAAACCCATTGACTCCGCGATTCGCGTGAACTTTATTTTAATTTTCACTCAACTGTCACGTGATCCTTCAGGAATGCGAAAACATGTGGAATAAATTATTTTTAAAATCAACTATCACGTAATAATTTTTTCCGCTGTAACTTCGGAACAAATTGTCCGATACAAATCAAATTATTTTTATACCACCTTACAGATAAAAATTTTACCTTTTCAATGAGACCAAATTTATTTCTGTGACATTTTTCATTCAATTTTTATTATTGTTTTAAATTTTACGTGCAAACGATTTTGAAATAACGCAAATTTATAGCTACTCAGTTGCTAGGAAATGGTTAGACTTTGACCTAATTTACCTTTATTTCTGAAAATTTTGCTTATATTTATAAGTACCCATAAAATAAGACAGAATTTACATGCATCTCTCTGTCTGTCGGTCGATCGGTCGGAGACAAGAACTCCTACTAAACGGTGAACGGTAGCGACGTGAAACTTACACACGACATTCTAGAGCTTATTTTTAGGTCAAAGGTGTTATTTTCAACATTCAGAGTTAATTAGTTCTTAAGATATTTAATTAAATAACGAACATTAGCCGTTTTTAAGCCTAATGCTTAGACGTTTTTTGCCAATAACTTCTGAAATCTTTATTAGACAACAATTCTTTTTATGCCATTTTATAGACCAGAAATTGATCTTTTTAATGCTATTAATTCCATTGCGATGAAATGTTTTCTCTGATTGTTATTAAGGTTTAAAAATATTTTTGTAACGTAATTTCTAACAATTATTTTTATTCTTATAGAAATAAATTCAAGCCAAATTACTGTTTCGCGCGCGGCCTTTTGCCAGTGTTAAAGTTAATATAAGAAAATATTGCCTTCTTTGACCATAAACAACAAAGGAGACTTTGCACTTCCGGTTTCCTGTTGTCGTAGCATTTACAGCTTTTAATATGGTTACACAGTGATCCAATGACGTTAGTGAATTATTATCTTGGTGTTTTGTTTAATTTTCACAGTGAGATATTACAGAATATCCATCTGTAGATACGGTAATGGGCATTAACAAGGAACATCATATTTTGTAGGTTTTTTTTCATCGTCATTTTTTTTCTTCAACATTTTAGAATTTTCAGGCGCACCTTCCGACAAGCCGAGATTGAAAGTAGGTGTGCCATTACTACTAATACGTAACCTCGATATACCGAGACTCCGCAATGGCAGACGGTTACAAATTACACACCTAGGTCCAAACGTCATAAAAGATACTGTTATGACTGATATAGGGAGAAGTCACAGTGTTTTAATTCCACGCCTTCCGATAATACCGAAGGATTTATCATCTCAGTTCAAAAGGTAACAAATCCCTGTAAAAATATCATTTGCGAGGCTCAGTGCCAGACACTGAAAGTGGCAGGCGTACATTTGGAAAAACCATATTTTTCCCATGGGCAACTATATGTGGCCTGTTCACGTGTGTACAGCCCACACAACCTCTACATCCGTGCAAATAACGTGGTATACAAAAGCATATTTGTATAGATAAACAATTTACAGAACTATATCAGCATACATGTACAGTACACTCCTGTCAGCCGTCTAATTAAGTATTATCAACCGTCAAAACTTTTACTTTCCCCTTTTAAAATACAACATAGCATTTACATTCGTGAATTAAAAAAAAGAATAATTGAAATTCTTCGCGCACGAAGTCGCGGGTAACAGCTAGTATATTGTGACAAAATTACTTTGTGGGTGTACGTGAATGCAATCCAATAAGCAGGATTAAAAAAATAAAGCTCTTTATTTTACAAATATTCTCAAGCAAAGAAACGTAGCACAAGTATTAACACAGCACTAATAAAAATTCACAACAGAGATTACCACTAAATCTCAACACAATGCTCAAAGGTTTCTTGTTAACTCACCAGCTTGCTTGCAGGTCAAATTCCAACTAACTCTTCTTGGCTTGAGAGCTTGCCTTTATACTTTTCAACAGGAAGTGACTTCATTATGTAGGAAGTGACGTAATCTCTAGAAAGTTCATGAAACCAGTAGAAATAGGTGGAAAGTTTGAGGTCCTTCTAGAGAATTCCACTTGTCGCCAAAGTCACCAACTTTGTCGCCAAGTCGCCAAAATGGTCGCCAAATTTGTCGCCAAGGTCGCCAAATTTATCGCCAAGTCGCCAAGTTTGTCGCCAAGATTAGCATCTCAGGGAAACGAATTTATAGCTTTGTAACAATATAATACACGAAATGATGACACACTACCCCAAGGAACAACAACATAGAAAGTTTGTCTGTAGCTTGAAACTGTATGGAATATATTTTTGTGTGTGTGGAAATTGCCAATATGGCAGTAGAAATGCATTTGGTGCCAGGTATGAGTGATGGCCACGACATGAGGTTCCAGCAACTATCAGCACGCAATATTTGCAACTAGACTCAATTCCATCAGAAGAGTTTACTTAAGGGTGATACAGTGCAGGTAACGCAGGAATAAAAACACATTTAGAACGATAACATGTTTAATAGAGCAACAATTAAATTAAAATCAAAAATTAAACTTCAACATCATATGACCACGCGCGCGGTGAGATGATAACAAAAAGTGAGAGAATGATCTGGTGGAACATCGCCTTTAAATACTGCAGCAGCTCCTTCGCCGTTAGTTAATTGATGACATCACAAAAAGGGCGGGGTGGACACGCATGCAAACACAGCTAACAACAAAGCTGGCAATGATGCCATATGTATTTTCAATATATCAGTTAATATGCACATTCTCAGGATATATAATGATTTTTAAATATGGGAAAAAGATTGCGTTCGTCGATTTAATTATTGCACGTTACGGAAAAATAGGGTTGTTATAAGTAAAGTTCTCCTACTCTGAAGGGTCTAGAACCGGTTCTTTGACTCATAACGAAACAAAATTTCGCTGTGTGTAGTACAACTGTTTATATCAATAAAAACCGAGAAAAAAAGAAAAGAGAAATTGAAAAATGGAAAGAAAAAGAAATGCTAAAATTTTCGACAATAGCTACGACAACATCTGAGGAAATTTTTGAATTTTTTTTTATTACTGAAGCAAAATTGAATAGTTGAAATAAATTCAAATGAACTATTCAACTTTGCTTCAGTAATATAAAAATCTACAAAAATCACCTCAGATGTTGGCAAAGCATCACTTACTGATGAAAATTTTAACTTCTTTTTACTTTCTTTTATACGAAGTTACACAAAGAGAAAGTAATGTAATCGCCAAAAAATTGGAACTGGAGATTTTGATGACATCCACGCGTTAGACTTCCCCGAGTCCGTAAAACACAATTTTGGAATTATGTCTGTCTGTCTGTGAAAACGATAACTTGGAAAA
Source organism: Araneus ventricosus (assembly GCA_013235015.1). Taxonomy (NCBI): domain Eukaryota; kingdom Metazoa; phylum Arthropoda; class Arachnida; order Araneae; family Araneidae; genus Araneus; species Araneus ventricosus. The sequence goes on along the minus strand of BGPR01000431.1, from coordinate 463,274 downwards.
TAGTAGAGCTACAGAGATGAAATTTGGTATATAAAGTTTACACATAATTTGTAGGTTTGTATCAAATTTTGGACAAATTTCGTCTACGAGAAATTTGTTTGTCTGTCTATCCGCGATCATGTGAACACGCTAACGCAAAAACTTAAATCTAGATGAATAGAATTTGGTACTCAGTTTTATCATCGGGAATGTAGGAACGGACATTTTGGGCCAAATACTTAGAAGGGCTGACTGTCTGTCGGTTTGTTTAATCATATACTTGTGAAACAATAAATCTTTAACACAATAAATTAGATAAATGAAATTTGGTATGTGGCCTTCTAACCTTAATTGTAGATTTGTGTCCAATCTTTGTTTCAATCGGTTAAAAAAAAGCGTTAGAATTACAATTCGGTTTTCTTTATCTGACGTGGCCTATTGCATAGTCGCACCGGCTTCTTCATTTTACTTCCACCTTTCGCCCTTGCGGCGTGCAACTCGTGATATGCCGTTTCGTTTATTTTTCTTCACATGTGTTAGGGACGCTTGGTGCGTTTTCCTGCCTTTTAGCTTAATTTTTCTCTACATGTGTTAGAGAGTATACGAGAAAGTTTAGGGGAGACCAGTCCTGTTGGTTTTTTTCGGTTTTCATTAAGCCTATCACTTGTACTATATACTAGTGACATTTCGTTTCATTTGCAGCCCTAAAACCGGCTTTTGGCCCCTCTCAATAGGTGAACTTTAATCATAACAACAATTTATTTCCTTTGAGTCCATGGATTACAAAGTACAATGACTTTCATTATGTGGAACTCACGAAAATTTCCATGAACAATATTTATATAACCATTCTTTCAAAACTTACATTGAATAGCTGAATAGAAGATATTAGTTATGCTTCCCCAAAAATATTTATGAGAAAAACAAAGATGCGTTCCTACTAGGAAGTAGATTCATAATCAAATGCCTGAATGTCATTTTAAAATATAAAGGTTTGTGAGTGCGGTTAATCGTTGAATAAAAGAAACAATTTAATATCTCAGATCTTTTAAAAAATGCTAAAAATACTTAAAAATAAATCCTAGTTAAAAATTCTTCAATTTCAAAAAAAATTTCAGTATTGAGATTACTTAATAGATGTTTTGCCTTTTAATTTTACAGCTTTAATTATAAGTCTGAAACTGAAAATTTGATCATAAAAAAATGTTTTCCTCATGATTTTAAATCAAAGTCATTAATTTTTAAAATCCAGGCAATTGAAATATGAAAATCAATTAATGGTTTTCAAAAATGAAAAAGTCCTTAAATTGTAAGACAAAGATTTTTCAGAGGTGACCAGTCTTTTAAATATATACAGAGTGTTTCAAAGAAAAACTTGGCCAAACTTTAAGAGCCGATCAGGTACGCATGAACAAATTATTTTTACTAAGAACAAGGGATTGGACATGAAAAGAGGGTTCGCTACGGGGGGGGGGGCTTTGCCAGTTAATTAAGTAAAATAAAAGGATACACCAGATGAAATGTACAGCACGTGTTGAAAGGAATAAAAATGTACAATAGTACAACAACTCAGTTGCATGAATAACTACATGCGAAGCCTATATCGCCGCATGTGGCAAGACTTTTGAACACTTATTTTAAGTATTCCAAAATTTGTTGTTGGTATTATCTCCTACATGCCATTATCGTACCTGTCATGCCGCATACGACTTGTAATGTTGCTATTCATGCAGCTATGTTGTTGTGCTATTGTAAATTTGTATTCCACTTAATCTGTGTTGTACAATTAATTTAGTGTTTCCGTTTATTTTGATTAAATCACTGACAAAAGAGCCCTCTGTAGCAAATCCCCTTTATATTTCCATCCCCATGTTCTATTGCGAAAATGACTTTTTTCTATGTACATGACCTCCCTTTAAAGTCTGGTTACTATTTTTTAACCACCCTGTATATACCAAACATGTTCCCACTTTTTGTATAATATATTTAAAATATTTGCAAATAACTTGAGGTTATTTATTTATGTTTCGTAAAAATCCAAGAAAATCGCATAGTTTTAATTGATTTCCCTAAAATTCAAAATCTTAATCAAAAGTGAAGTTTTCAGTTGTTTTTGTAAAACATACAATTTTGCTACTATTGTACACTAACGCTAAATTTAAAATCGTTTCAAATAACACAAAAAGAACCTATTCCGTTTATCGTTCTTCTGGCGAAATGTTTATCCTCATCTTATGAATTCCAAATACGAATTAAAACATATACAGTTGATTATTTTTTAAAAAAAGGAACAACTTTAATCCAAACCATTTTAAGCGAAATATAGCCTTACATAATATTCTCATTATTTTAAGAGGTAAGAAGCTGGATTTCATGTTTTGAGAGGAGTTTTAAAATAAAAATATCTCTTTTCAAAGAGCTTTTATTGAAATTGACTTTTTCATTCTTATAGAGATGGAAAGTTGTAATCGTTTTTGGAATCCTTTCCTGTTATGCTAGAGTTCTTTAATTCTGTAGGGCTGCGTATTACCGATGAAAATAAAATATTTTGAAATTTTTGAACTGAATTATGATTTCTTCGCTTAATTTTTAGCTTTTATTCAGAAATCAGAGATGCATTCTGGTGGTGAATTTGAGAAATATTATTTATAAGATTCTGTAGTAAGTAAAGAAATGAATTTTGAAACATATTAAGCACTAAAAAGTAGAAAATAAACGAGTGAATCTAAACAGTGCATATTTAATAGTATATTAAAAAGTGAAAAGGTGTTTTTATATTAAAAACCTGGATGCCAAGGCAAAAACAGTGAAAGATTGAGGTGACGTAAACAATAAGATAAAGAAATGAAGACAATTGTATTTTGAAAGAAAGAAACGATGCTATCTTATCAAAAACTAAACATTTGTTAAAAATTAAAATATCGATGTAATTAACCCCTTCACTGGTTTGGCCATACGCCGTACTAGTCCAGTCATAAATAAAATAGCGTAAATAGCGTAAAATTCCTTACCAATATATAAATTTGTTTGTCTGGGTCTCAAAGTTTATCGCCATCTTGTATTTCATCCTCCTTTTTCAGTTTTTCTTGAATATGTCGGAAGCTATTCAATTTTGATATTACATGTAATCATCAAACTAAAGACCGTAAAATTCCTTACAAACGCATGATTTTATTTCATTTTTTTTTACTTTTAATAGTTTTCGAGATAATGAATTCCAAAATTTGCTACCATCTTGGATTATATCTCCCTTTTTCAAATTTTTCTTAAATATCTCAGAGAATAGTTTTCGAGATATTCAAGAAACACCAAGAAAAGGGTGATAAATCCAATATGGTGGCAAATTTTGAAGCCCATTATCTCAAAAATTATTAAAGCTACAAGAAATATATAAAAATGCGTGTGTAAGGAATTTCATGTTCTTTAATTTTCTGATTACATGTAATTTCAAAATTGAATAGTTTCCGCGATATTAAAAAAAAACTAAAAAGTGGGATGAAATCAAAGATGGCGACAAACTTTGAGACCCATTATCTCGGTAACTATTAAAGCTAGAAGAAAAAATAAAAGCATGTATTTGTAGGGTGTTTTACGCTCTATAAATTTTTAATTCAATTGTAATATACAAACTGAATATATTTCGAGAGAGTCAAGAAAAACTAAAAAAGGGGAGGGGAAATCTAAGATGGCGGCGCGAGCCCCTCCCACCCCAGTACCGGGGACTTCTAGTAAGTTCATCAGTAGCCCCTCACGAACATGTGTACTAATTTTCAAATCTATATGATTTTTTTCATTCAAATTTTGATCTTCGCTGACTGGACTATACGTGCATCGAATTATCGCAATTTTAAAATCAAAATCTAAAAGAAAGTCATTGACAAACGTTATCATTCGATACAAAGATTACGTAGAATCCATAAACATTTCAGCTGTTCTTTAGGTTCTCAAATGAATTAAAATGACAAAGTATTCCCAAAAGAGAAGGTTCACTTAGAGTTTTTAAGTCAGTGCCTCTCAACTTCTCGATTTTTGTTATGACCTCCAGATATTTAATTAAAGCAAGTTATATTCCACATTCTAGTACACTAACAAATGTGTGATTTTTAAAATCTGGATTTTATCTTTATTATTTCAACATTTTGCAGAGAAAATGGAGATCAAGTTCTATGTTTGCTTTAATTTAAATCTTGTTTTTCTCAGAAATTTAAATTTCTCTACTTGCTACAATTGATTTATAAAATAATAATATTAATGACTAACTATTTTTAGTTTGAATTTTTAAGAAATATCAACCAATTCTTATATACATACAACGTATAACCTTTCCGAGATATACTGAAAACATCGATTTAGGACTGGAGTGTTTAAAGATTCTTAAAAGCTACTACTTTAGTGGAAACTACTATGAGCGAAACGATGCTTCCGCAAAAATAATTATTAAAATCCGATGTCATGGAAAGCAATAATTTCATTTTTCAACACGCCGTTACGTAAAAAAGAACGCATTTAACATTTTTCCCTTCATTCTGAAGCGACTTTGAAGATGAAAATTCTGATTTTATTTAAATGGATTTCCACGTTACTTATTGATTCCAAAAAGAACAGTTTCAAAATTGCCTTCCACAGCAAAACGGTAAAACAATTTATTTCTTAAAGTAAACCAAAGCTTGAAGCGCGCGATGCAGATAAAAGGCTGTCCAAATGTAACTGCATTTTCAAGATTCCGAGTCCATCCGTTTGTTCCTCTAATAGAATAAAGAAGCCGAGTTTCTTCTGCATGGTGCGCTTCAATGCAAGAATTCCACTTTTCTATCGGAACGTATTTTTTTTATCACAGAACAACTTTAAAAGATGGGTTTAGTTTCAAGAAGAAAACGCAATACTTTATCAAGAACAAATGCAGGCTGTCTATAAATTATTGTCGGTTTTCCAAACTTTTGATTAAAGAACATTACGATAAATAGCAATACATATTCGCGAAGTAAAACGAAATGGGATTTTTTATCATTAACACAAAATTAAGAAGTTTTCAAATGGCAGCCTTTCACAGCATGTAACCCTTCGACACATGGTGGGCAACTGAATTCAGTCTTGATGTGTCACGTGCCACTCACAAAGTAATACAGGTGGTAAAAAGTAACTTTGATCGAGTTCCTATAGGAACGCATTATTGCGTCACTATGTTGATTTAGAAACTGAATTTTTCTGTTCAAAGAAAAGTTGATTAAAATTCCATTTTATTTAGAAGAAAATTTAGTTAGTTTGAAATAGTTCCTTGCGTTTCTTGAATACTTTAAGAAAGAAGAAGCTTTCGATCTTATAAAATTTATATGGAAAATTGTAAGAATTTCGGCGTAAAAATGTTCCTAGTTCTTAAAGTTCTTTTAAGAAAAATCAGATCAAATAAGCGTAAAAATAACTCACCACATCTCACCTGAAAATAACTCATTTTAGATTCTTTTTTATCCGTTGAAGCATTCCTTTCATATTCAAACTACAATGCAATACAGAATAACATTTCATCCACCTAATGCAATTTATTCCTCTTCCAGAGAAAAATTTAATCTGCCTGCAATGAAAAGATGAATATTTCTTCGAGATTTCAAGTTTTTAAAGAAACAAGCAAAATAAAACAGTTTAATTTGTTTGCCCGGACTAAGTTTTGGTCTGATTTTTCGAGGAGTGGAATTTTTCCCGCCATGTATTTAATATTTATTCATGAGGCCATGTTTAAAAGTACTTTCTTTTTGAAGCACTTATTACGTCTCAACACAAGATTTAATATCACCCCAGTAAAAAATTCCTTTCCAAAAGAAATGTAAAGTTTTTATTTTGAATGAAGCACATCTTATAAGACGAGCTTGCTTCTTAAATCCATTAAGATGAATACTCGCAGTTTAAGTGCCAGATTCTATTAGATTCAGCTTCTTATTTGCATCGAAAGGTTCAAGCTTTGATATGCTTCACGAAAGAAGTACTTTCAGCGGTTTTGATTAACAGCCAGTTTTTAATGATATTTCTTTTCAAATCATTGAAGGATGTGATGTTCTATTTAATGTTAAAAAAGTTATAGCTTTTATTCAAAGACTCTCACATGAAAAAAAAAAAGTTTATAATTTCTTAGTTTTCAATCTTATTTATGTAACTCATTTTTTACTTTCTGGTACACTATTTCATCAAAAGTATCCGCACACTTTCGGATTTTCACATTTATTAGAATTTTTCCTGAAAGGCAAAAAATGACTGCCCTTGAACTTCGACCCTGTAAATAACTCACATTTTACAGTGAAGATTCGGTCCTGAAGGCAATTAGGGGACCGTCCACAAATTGATGAAGATGAAAATTATTTTTGTCTACCCCGATTCAAAGGAAGCTTATAACGATATGAAACTTTCAGCAATGGTTATGTTTTATGTTCATAATATTTACATGACTTTTCGTAAGCGCATCCCAAATATTAGGGAAAATATGAAGGTTTTCTTAAAAACTCCCAAATTTTCCAGCCTGTTTTTTACTTATAACATACAGAGTTTTCTATTATATTATACGAAACTTACAAAAACAATGGGAATATATGTTAGAGAAGCATTGTGTAAAAATTTGGAAAAAAAATTGAATATTAGAGAAAATATGAGTATTTGTAGTAAATAATATTTTACTACGCATGAGCGAGATATAACGTAATCTTTCTTTATAACTTCCAAGTCACATATGTAGGACAACTTATGTAAAAAAATCCACTCAAATATCATTAAGATTTAGAAAGATATCAGCATTGCAGTGAGCATAAATTTTGCTTCCCTCTAAGAAAAACAAAGCAATGAGGGGTCGTCCACAAATTAATATTTTTTAAATTTCAATCATCAAATAGTAATCGTCGAACTTCAATTTACATAATGAATTTTATTTATAAGTATGCCTGGGTATTCAGCATGTTCAATCCTAATTAAATTCTACAAATATTATACGAAAATTTAAGTTTAAAAATACCCATATGTGGAAAACACCTCATCGCTTTGTTTTTCTTAGAGGGAACCAAGAATTATGCTCACTGCAATGCTGATATCTTTCTAAATCTTAATGATACTTGCCTGGATCTTTTACATAAGTTGTCCTACTTATCCGGCGTTGAAGTTATGAAAGACAAATTACGCTATGTCTCGAGCAAGCGCAGTAAAATATTATTTACTACTCTTATTTTCTCTAATATTCACAATGCTTCTCTAACATATTGTCATTTTTTGTAAGTTTCGTATAATATAACAGAAAACTCTGCATGTTATAAGCAAAAAACAGGCGGGAAAATTTGGGAGTTTTTAAGAAAACCTTTATATTTTCCGTATATTTGTGTTGCATTTTCGAAAATCCTTGAACATATTATGCACATCAAGCATAATCATTGCTGAAAGTTTCACCACGTTATAAGCTTTATTTGAAGAAGGGTAGGCAAAAATTACTTTTCGTCTTCATCCATTTGTAGACGGTCCCCTAAATGCCCTCAGGACCAAATCTTCACTGTAAAATGTGAGATAGAGTATATTCTTTAAATGGTCGAATTTCATGGACAGTCAGTTAAGCTTTTCAAGAGGAACTCTAAAAAATGTAAACATCCGAAAGTGTCCGGATACTTTTGATCAGATAGTGTATATGAAGAATACAAAGAGAAAGTATTGTAATCGTCAAACCATTCGCCATCAAGACTTAGTGGTTACATGCTTTAGATCTCCCTCATTCTAGAAGAAAATTTTTAGAAATTATCTCTATCTGTCGACACGATTACTCAAAAACGGATTAAGCTGGAGAGATAAAATTTGTAGATTTCTATCAAATTTTGGAAGAAACCGATGTATGGGGATTTGAATTTATGGGTCTATTGGTCTATGTCTGTGTGTCTGTCCGTTACATGCGAACACAGTAACTGAAAAAACGCTAAGAAGTATAGAAATTGGTACATAGTTTTAGCATGTAATTTTAGATGCGTATCAAATTTTCGAGCAAATCCGTCAACCGAGGGATCGTCTCTCAGTCTGTGCATTCGCGTGTATGTGAACGAGTTAACTCAAAAGCGAAACGACTTAGATAAATGAAATTTGGTATCTGGTCTTGTGATCACAATTGTATATCTGTACCAAAATTTGGGCCCTATTGGTTCAAAGGAAGGTATATATTACCATATGTTTGGTTTTCTCCACTATCCTATGAGCCCTATTCCGCCTCAAACCGCCTCATTCGACACAGATCGGACTCAGGTGGTTTCGGGTGTCTGGGTGAATTTTACGGGAGAAAATTAGTTCTTTTCTTTGTTGCCAATTGATCGCTCAACCGAGGATGTCGTTCTGCAGAAATTTCTGTACAGAAAGGGAGGATTTTATTCTGATTTTATGAATGAAAATTTACTCTAATTTTTGAGGCAATTGAATTCTCACTCTAACCGGGTTCAAAGAGCTATACCACGCACCAGAACTTGTTTTATATTGTGAGAGCGAGAGCGAGGAATGAGCGAGAGTCGGGAAGAGGGCAAACCTCCCTGTTGTCCTGTCCGGGCTTTGCCTTTGAAGCTTTGTCGCCTTCTTCTCTAAATTCTGCCGTACGTTCCTGAGCGCAGATTCTTTAATGAAAAGAACCGAAAGGGGTTTAATTCTTTATAAGGCTGTTTAAGAAGGAGAACCGGAAAAAAGATGCTTTACTGTGAATGTATGAGGAGGTCGAGGGGAGAACAATCCCTCTGATTTCGCAGATAAGATCTTTCGCTCATAGTATTTTAATTGCACCTGCAGTTTTTGGGAATCTTCTAATATTTCTTGCCTAATATGCTATACATATGCTATGCATATGTGGTGATTATCAATTGAAAAAGCATCATGAAGAAATTAAAGAATCCCAAATTAGTTTCCCCTGGGAAATAAATTACTTTATTGTTTTTATTTCTTTTTTTATTGTTTTTAACCGAACTTTTATGTGAGATTCTTTATATCAGCACTTCACTTAGTGGATTTTATTCGTCTTTTACAGATAACAATGAGCTTCTATATGAAAACCTGCATTAGGTGCGGTTCGATTTGTTGACATTTGTTCACTTCATCAAGTTGCTGATTCAATTGTATCAATAGGTGTGTTTTTAGTAACAGAAGAGAATTTTTTTTAAAAATCTTACGATATTAGAAGAATTTAAAAGAACATGTCTTTTTCCGTATTTTCTGAAGCATTATTTAACAACAAGATGAATCCATTAAATTTTAATAAAAAAATAATAATAAGTAAAGGACGTATCATATTTGTTCTAGTTGGCAAGAAAGAGTCTGGAAATTTATTTTTGAAAATGTTTTTTCATATAGAGCAAACATTTTTCTTTAATTTTTTAACACGCACTTATTTGTTTGTATTAGCAGAAAAAATAAAATAGCTACTTAAGGTATCCGGCTACGTTCGGAGGCCTTTTTTTAAATAATGATATTTGAAGCAATATTTTTGTATTTTTATATGACATTTAAGTTAAAACTTAATAAATCATAGAAAAAAGTTAAATGAATTCAATATCTTTTTAAAAATTTGAAAAAACTTAGATATTTTTGCACTAAATTTGACCTTTTTCAAACACCCTCATTGAAAAAGAAATGATCAGAATGATAAATCCTTTAGCATATATAATCCTTCAACTATTGGCTAGATCCTGAAGCAAAAGTTTTGCAATGTATCTAAAAACATGTAAATTATAAGAGTTTTAGTGTGAAATCATGAATTTTTAAAGAATTTTTACCTTTTTTCACACCTTAAAAGATACATAACTTTTTAATGGAGCATTATTTCACTTATATTTTGGTTCATTACCTAGACAATATAATAAATAATATGTATGCTAAATTTGAGACGGATATTTTAAGTTGAAATTTAGTTATCGTGTTTGAAAAATGAAAATTTTGCAAAAAATCACATTTTGAGAAAAATGAGTTTAAAGTTTATGTTTATAATTTACAATGAGAAGAAAAAGAACTTTTCTTCAATACTCCCCAGTTTTGTAGACTAGGCCTTAGTGTTTGCCAGCTTAGCACATTTTTAAAAAATTTCTGATTGGAAATTTTTTTAGTCGTTTTCTTGAGCCTTATGTGTCATTATCGTTTTCTATCATTCAGCCATCATCGATGGATTTGAATATTGTTTTTCAGTCAAATAACTTTATAATGCCTATTAGTTGATCTAGAGATACTTTTAGTGATTGATATTGATCATAAGTGCAATTTATGTACTTTTCCTACGTTTATTATCAAAAATTACATCATTAACGGAGTATCAAGATACTGCAATGATTCAAAATTACCTAAATTTGCAACAATGTCATAGAAAACAAAGAAATTCACACTGAAAATCTTTCAAAATAATACCTGGTATATGTAAAATAGTATAAAACAAAAATAAACAATAAAAGTTAAATATTTTAAGTAAAAACAATGAAAAATGCTTTTTTATCGTATTATTTACCACTCCATTTTCAACTGTCAAGTTCTACTAAAATGTCTCTAATTTCACTTCTGATCATCATAGATGTAAAATAAAAACTGTTTTGAAAACTGAAAACAATAGGCTTTCAGATAAGATATTAGAAAAAATTATGATTTTCGGTCAAAAATGGGTTTTCGAACGTATGCGGATACCTTAAGTGCTTTTGGAATGGTTCTATATAGCCTGACAACTAGAATTGTAATAAATTACAATAATCCGACGCAGTAATCGGTGAACAAAAATATATAGAATTATCCTTAATAATTTTACATTATTTCAATAAAAAATATTGCTTATGTTTTTCATATTTCTTTCACCTGAAATCTACAGAGATTGCAAACACATTTCGGGACTGAGTTTTATTTTAAATTAAATAATAATATTAGTCAGAAACTTGAAAGTATTTGGTAACACATGATTTGCATTAAAAGTGGGCAATCTTGTGCAGTAAACAGAATTATTCTTCGCTGTGTTAATGAGGCACGAACAGAATATTTCTATGGAAAGCTTTATGTTTGTCTTGCCGAAGAGAACTCAATAACTTAAAAGCGTTTTAAGAAGTTTGAATTTCAAATTTTGAAACACAAAAGTGCTTTAAACAAATTTACTCCAGAGGAGTGATGAAACTCTCAGCTAGACTGACGACGAATGTTCTTGTTGAGTGTAGGAAAATAAATTTTAATACTTATCATTTTCAGATTCTGTTTATTCTATAACAAAACTTGTTATCTTGGGAGTCACATTACAAAAATAAACATACATCAAAATAAGTAGTAGATGCACTTTCATAAATTAGTCTAAATCGATTTAAAATGTTCAAGGGTCTTTAGTACATCATTGATAGTACTAACTGTCCGACTTATTAGAAGAAATATGTATAAAAACAATGGAAATATTACAAGCCATCAATAGTTTTCATTTCAGAAATATTCAACCGTATCAACTTGAAAAATAAGACTCTTCATCTGAACTAAAACATCACTTTTATTAAACAACGCATTTAAAGTCCATGTTTCTAGATCTCAACTCGAATGTCACACAGAATGAAATCTTCCAATGAATTTGTTCCATCTGAAAACAAACATTTAACTACACTTCCTTCAGAAAGACTGCAATAAGAAAATTTTTTTAATAGATTATAAAATTTCAGTATGAAAATGCAATTAAAACGATTAATTTGTTCGTCCCGCTAAATTCTATTCTAAAAATAAAATATTTTTGAAATATTAAATATTTATTCAGGAGGCTAACATTTTTCTGATCATGAAATGCTTTACATTTTCTGGGAAGTTTATTGCGTTAAGACCAAAGGTTAATTTTTTTCCAAGTAATAAATCCATTCAAACAGAATTGCAAATTCTTTGTATTGAAGCCCATTATGCATACGAATTTTGCTCTTTATTCTATAAGAGAAACAAACGAAGTAGAATCATTGCATTCTTGAAAATGAAAGCACATTTGGTTTCGGGGTTATTTGCATTGTCTGCTTAAATTTTTACTATGCTTAAACTTTGACAAATCCTTTTACATTTTCCGCAATTGAAGAAAATTTTGAAAATTTTTCTTTTTTTTTAATCGCTTATGAATGCAAATTCCTTTTGAAATAATGATGGGACTTTTACGTTTAATTTTGTTCCTGAATGTAGGGGAAAATTCCTATTCCCTAGTACTTCTTCCGCATAGAACTTAAAATGTAGACTTTTTGACTTCCGCTTTAATGTCTTTTATCTTCCGTGGTGCTTCATTTTTGTTCATGATGGTTTCAATAAAATTGTAATTTCATATAATATTTTAACTCAGGTGCTTATGTCCATAAAATTTAGTTAATAATATTCTTTGATTTAAAGCATAGAAGACAAACTGGGAATATTTTGGGGCTAATATTTAGAAAAATTTGAGATTGATTTCAAATAATGTTCCTAAACAGTAAAATAAATTAAGACAGTTATATTTTTTTCGTCAAAGTTTCTTAAAAACTGTTCATTTTATTTATTTATTGCTGATTGTTCATTTGCAATTTTTTTATATTTATGGACGACTTTGAAACTAATCTTTGTCCATTATGAGATGAACTAATTAAGCATTTACCAAATGACTAACACTATGACTTCTTTATTCAGGAATATTGTTTCCAAAAATAATATGTTTGAATGTGTTCATACTTTTTAAAGTTATCACGGTGTAACTCTTTCTTTGTTCAGTAGATTTCGAGTATGAAGTCGCATTCTCATGTTTAATTTATTTGTCCAAGGAAGCTAAATTTTAAGTAAAATATTCTGCTTATATTACAAGATAAATTGAATTCTTCATTTTTAGCCTATCATCTTAAAATATCATAAATTTTTAGAATAATATACATAAATGAATATAGCTTAATCTCGCAGAAATGAGATCCTTCTAGGAAACGTCTTTTTCAATAAATCGACAAATTTCAATAGTGATTGCGATATTTAGATTTTTTTCGACCGTTCAAGAATACTGAACATTCTTACATTTCATCAATATTTTCAAAAACTTCATCCCAACAACTATGAAGCAATATCGAAAATATTCAAATCTGTTGCAAATACATTCCAAACTCTTAATCATTGTTATAGGAACATCGGATTTCATTAGCATGGAAATCATTCATTGCATCCCGAATGTAAATTAGAACAAGATGATTTCGTCTTTCTTCAATATACATTTAATGTTACTTCCTCTCAGCTCCAGCATCCAAAGCAACAAAAAAAGTTGTCTTTCTTCCTTCTATGACATTTCCTCCTCTCTTGAAAATTTGCAATGCCTGCCATTAAGAAAACTAATGTAGAATAGTTTTTCATGAAGACTTTTAATACACAATGCAAAAAATATTTTAATTTGATGGCTAGTGCTATAATATTTTTCCAACTTTTCAAGAGAGTTAATTTTTTTCCTGTAAATATAAAACATTTTATCCTCAAAAAACAATGCATTTCTGTTTATGATCACTCAATACTTTTGGCTAGGAATGTAAATTTCTTCCTTGATAAAATTATTATTTAACAGAAATTAAAAATTGTGATAATGCAGTGCACGAACCTGAATAAATTTTTTATTCTGCTGAAAGGATTAAACGAAGAAGTATTGGAATCTTCCGTGAAGTTTAACTTCAACATGATTCTTCTTCCTCTTGCTAAGCGTTTAACTTCAATTGCACCCATCAAGCTTCCATGCGCCTAAAGATAGGATCTGCTCTCAGAGTTTCGTACAGGAAGAATAGTTCATATAGATTCTCATAGTTCTGTTAGGAAGAACATTTGGGAATGGTTTTATTTGCATTAATGAGGAATTGGGAATATTAAATTTAAGGCTTTCGAGATTAACTGGACAGATATGTGGTGAAAACACGTTAAAAACAGTTTGGGATATAAATTTTCCTTGGTACAGGGAAAGTATTTAGAACCAAATTTAAGGAAGATATTTTCATTTACATAGCATGAAGCCACTCACCACCATATTGCATTAAAATTTTTTTCACTGTTTTGCATCAGCTTATTTGATATCTAACGTCTGTGTATGCTTTGTCTTCGGAAAATATCGTGTAATTTCAATAAAATTTTGATTAGTTTGTAAATCTATATTGCACAGCTTATATTTTTTTATAAAATTACCCGATTATGACAACTGGGATATATGATCCAGTTATCACCAAGAATGAGATATATATGTCCCGGTCCTATACCAGGAGATAAATTTTTTCTGAAAATAAAATAACCTCTGTTTTGGAATTCTAGTGTGCCTTACTCATAATTCATGATATCAAAATTGTTATGACGTTAAAAAAATCGTCGCGAAAGGGTTAAAAAAAATAGAATTTTCGTTTTTATTTTCATCTCTTAATAAGAGAAACAAAAAACCGATATACATAAGTATCTCCATTTGTAAGAAAGTGTAATTTTCCGTCACTTTCTATTCTTTATTTCTTTTAGTTTTGTGGAGTATTCTTTTGCTTATATTGGCCTTGATTAAAGTGTTATTAAAAACTTTTGTATCTTTGTACCAATATTATTGTTTGTAATGAATGGTGTGTTCTTCCCTAAAATTCAAAATGGGAAATACAGGTGATATTATTGGGAGAGTTGGGCAGAATTATTATAGTTTATGGAGCTTAGAAAACTGGAGTTACTTTTATAAATAAGATATATCACATTATAATAAAATTTCTTATATCTAGATTTTTTGCATCAGTAATCGTCTTAGCGAAGTATAAAAAAATAACCAGAATTACTCTTAAAAATATTCAAAGTAGCCGAAGTTCTAAATGTGTTTTTATCTTAATACTAATAATTGGTTAAAATATAATTCTTCCTGTCAATCTATCCCTGTTCCTGTGCTGAGAATCAAAACTAAATAATGTTCATAGGTTAAAATGCCATTCCTCGCCGTCGGTAAAACTATAATAAAATATCTTTCAATAAAATTAGACAATTTTAAAAAAATCAGGCAATGGCAAGCAAATTTTATTTCGTTCCTCACATTAAGTTTTGTTGTGTTTTAAAGAGGGACTGATTTTTTTTCGAAACATTAAATATGTATTCACGAGGCCCATTTACTGATAAAACGATGCGCTTATTTTGGAGAAATTCATTACATTTAGAGGAATGTAATGTCTAGGAATTTTTTTCGGAATTTAAATTTCTTTTTCTATGAAAATCGGAATTTAAATTTTTTTCAATATGAAAACTCGTTCTAATGGCATTGAAAATCCGTTAAAATGAACCACACAAGGGGGAAGAATTTATGCTTCCTTATTCTATTTAAAAGAAATGAATTCATTTCATGCAATAGATTCTTAAAAATACCGTTACATTTTACCTCAGCTTCTTATTTGCATCGAACACTTCACGTTTCAATAGATTAATGAAAAGGAAATGCTTTCAGAGTTTTGAAACCGAAGAATGGCTAGTGAAACAGTTCTTTAGGATCACCGAGGAATGTAGAGTTGCATTTAACGCAAAAATAGAATTCTCACCTTCTTTCTCTCCTAAAATTGTAAAAGTGGTATGAGGTTCTTTTCAAAAACGATTACTTGGAAATTGAAAATTTAGCTTTGTTTTTCTTAGATAATCTAAATCTGTCTATTCTGTCAAGTCTTCTTACGTCTTGACGCAAAATCCAGAAAAAAATATTTGTATTAGTCCTGGAATTAGTTCTGGTATTATAAATCTCTCAGGTAAAAATTTAATTTTTAATTCAGTTACTTTTCATAATATAACTATTGTTCGAAGTCATACTGTGATGAATATGATCAGTTTAAATATAAGTTTTATTTCAAATTAAATTATTCTACCTGCTAATTTCCAATGATTAATAAATTCAGAATTAATTTTTGCTCTTTTTAGAAAGCGTAAGTAATGTTTCAAGCTTACTTTTCGAGATAAAATTAAAATTTGGGTATTCATTATTTATTATTGAACAAGAAATACTGTTCTTGCTCCACGGGATATACAACACAAGGCGTACAGAAGTAAGTATGATAAACAATTCAGTCCGTGTACAAACAATTTTTTAACAAAAAAAAATGACGGGAGGCTGTCTTTTCAAACAGTCGCTGATGTTAAGGGCGTAGGATTACTCTACTCGCCTGAAACTTTTGTTTCTCGAAGATTCTCGTAAGTTTTTAAGTTTAAGTAAGTTTTTTTTGTAACTTCTGATGTTACCCTTTATCTCTAAAATAATACATTAGTCATGTTTTTAACATATGTAGAAGATCTCCGAGATATAGAAGATCTCCGATAACAAGTTTTGTGGCGTTTTGTGGAGTGTGAATCAATTTCCTTCCTGAGACCCAATGGTCCTATTTTAAAATTTAATGATAGTAAGAAAGAAAATTTTAAAATGTATTGAAAGAAAACAAAATACCTAAAATAATTAATAACTGATAGTAGATCCTGGCGTCTAAGCGATTCCAAAGACCCGCCCCACTCCTACCTTAGCGATTGAGAAGTGATAATTGAAGTTTCGCTCCTGTCAGATAGTTCATGGTTGGTTCGTTATGAAAATAGCTTCAATGAAAGGTTCAGGAACCGTTCTATTCGCAGGTGCATATTTGCCTTGATGCATCACAGTATGAGAAGTCTTCCAGTGTAATGTATTCCTTCAGCAGAAAAAATTAATTTGCTTTATCATCACAAAGATTACGGCAAGAAACTTTTTTAAAGTAGATTAATTTTTTTTAGAAATATAAAAAAATATTTTTCAGTTTTTTTTACCAGTACTAAATCCTGTTAAGAGCTTCTGAGAGATGCATTATATATTTGCCAGGGTAATAAGTATTTATTCATGAGGTTATGCTCCTTATAAAGCACCGCGTTTATTTCTAAAAGAATCTTTTACCTCATCGCCGGGAATTTAACTCTTTCTGCGATGAAACTACATTCCAAAGGAATTGCAAAATCGTTGTACTGTGGGAAAACTTGAAGAAGTGCTATCTTTGTATTCAATTAAAAAGCTTAAATGCACTAGAGTCATCGGATTCTTGCACATTTCTTTCTATTTTGCTGGCCTTTTAATTTGCATCACATGCTTCAAGCGCTGATATGCTTAACGACAAAAATTATATTACACTTTACCAGGGGAAAGTGATTAGGAAAACTGTTTAATGAACTGGGGAATTTAAAATTTCATTTGAAGTAAATATAGAGTTTTCCTCTTCAGTCTTGCTTCTGAAATGAGGGCACTATAAGAGTTCTTACTCGAAATGCCCACGCAGAAAAGGATCAATGTAGCTTTTCTCTTCTTCAATTTTAACGTTTTTTTTTTACTTGGAGAAATTCTTTCACTCAGAACAGATTGGATTAAACACGTATTTTTCAAAAATATACTTTATGTTTTCCTGAATGAACTAGAGACCGCAATGCATAAGTTGAAAAATTCAATGGACATGAATATTTAATAAATAAAGGTTGCCTGAAATATATATATATATATATATATATTTTGCGTATGTTGTGTTGAATTGCGTATGTGATATATTTTTTCCATATTTTAATATTCGCATTTTACATAGGTGGGAAATATGTAGGTGACGTCATACCAGCACGTGGAATCGGTAGTTATAAAGCCAAGTGATTGTTCAGTACCTGTAAAATAGTGATGTTGACATTAATGAACTGGAATAAGTTGGTTGTGATGATACAGGAACAAACTCAGGTGGAAAAATGGCGTTGCCCGCAACATAGAGCTTAAAATTCAGCGCCCACTGCAGTGGTTCATACGCTTACTTCACTTCAACGAACTGCCATTCAAAAATTTATTTGAATATTTGGAAGGAGAGATGACGGGACCAGCGTCATTTTCTGGGAAAATATGCAAACAACTGACTAATTGTGAGAAATTGCCCATTATAAATTTCGAAGCAATTGAGTTAGATGAAATCAATATAAGTAAAACTAATCTTAGTAAAGAAAGATCAACAGTACCTTCTGGATATTGACAAAGGAAGCCAGATAGGACAATGCGCTCCAGATCTGGTCCTAAGATATCCTGGACCTCTCAGCTACTCCCGATAGCTGACATATGCAATCCGGGTGTTACGCTTGTTCATTTCCCAAACAAAACCTACAACCGAACTCAAAATGCTTGTTAAGTACATTATGAAGACATATGCTCCTGTCTGGTTTGCCATTAAAAGAAATCCGTCCAACAAATACGGTCCTAAACATAGAAATATTTCATTTTATAATTTAAAATACCTCAATCAATTTATTTGTTAAATTGTAAGAACCTACAGTTTTCACCTAAACTCTAAAATTTGGGCTTTTTGCGCGAACTCGAAATGTAGTGCATGGTTTTTAAATGTAAATTTTCTTTCCTCAGGAAGCCAAAATGAAGTACTTAGATGCTATTCGAAAACAAAATCTGTAGCATTAAAATTTTAGCGTACAGTTAAATAGTTTTGTTTTCTTTAGGCTCTTTTCACGAACTGAAGAGTAAAAGTATGCATCTTTTTCATATTTTTTCTTTGATTAGCACACAGCTTTTGCGTTTGATTAGAATTCGATAAAAATTTTCCAAAATTTAAGCTCTTTCAGCGATTTTAAGATTTAAAAATATAATTTTTAAAATATTTTTCCGCTGATTAACATGGCAATACACAACTTTTTTGCCCTATTAGAATTCGATATTCGAAAAATCGATTTTTTTTTCGACCCACCCTAATATACAGGGTGTCCCAAAAAGTGGAACAACAATTTATTTCCTTAAATATTAGACTTTGACATATACTTCCAATTTTAAAGTTTCATCCAATAAGGTAGGAACTTGTGTGAAAACACTTTGGCTTCGATGGAAGTTGAATATAAAAAGTTGAAAAAAATTAAATTTTCATACGTTCCCGTATAGCAAAAGTGTTAATTAGTGAAATGCTCCTCTTACACTCATCTATATATAAATCAAATTCCCCGATTCTATCTGTAAATCTTAATAACAGAGATGTGTTAATTTTTTTAATTTCAAGGGGCTGCTCACAAATCTATATAGCAGTATTTACAGCAAAAATGCAAGTTTATTCAGCATAGAAACACTGCGGAATGCAAATATTTATCTAATAGTACATCATCTAATCATCATGGATGGAAAAAAATTGCCAATGACGCATGCTGTTACTTAAGTTTCATTGGCAGATAGTTGTAAATATCAACTTGATAAAGAATGGAAGGACAACTTGAGAAAACAAAAATTTAAGGTATAACAGGAAAATAGTTTTATTGAACAAGAATGCGGAATAATTTGCTCTTAGCGTTGTGCTTATTATTAAGCATTACCTAGAAGCAGTGGATACTCGTCATGTAGGTCTTCAGAGTTTCAGAACTCACTAAAACTACTTTAAAAATTTCGTATTTTTGTTTCTATTCTTATTTGCATATTTCTCCACTTTGAGAGTTCGATTATAAACGAAAAAGATGAAAACGAGAAAAGAAGACAGAAAATAATTGAAAAAGTAAGACAGACACAGGATGAGGCTGCACACCAAATATTTTTCAAAAGCACTGAAATTCACTCATTGCGCACAACTATGTGACACAATGGACGAAAGCGAATAGCTATTCGTTCTATCTTGAAACTTAGCGAGAACTGGACTTTCCGATACTCCTGTTTTGCGCTAAAAACCACCTAATGTTCTTTTTTCTCGTCTTTCAATCTCGCCCATGGTTCACCTTCGCTGTTTTTAGGTTTCGGATTCACTTTCATGTTGCCTCAACGGGAACTCGGCTGGTACATACTTACTCGATTTCTCTTATTAAAACGGAACTCACCGAAAAAAGTACTGTAATTATCTAAAATAGAATTCAGATAATTACAACTACAAATTTGAACTATTTGAAGGTAACGCTATTTTTTAAAAAAATTATTTCAATTGTATTCTAGTAATATTTTTATAGCACAGCTTGTTTCTGGGAAGATGAGCCTCACTGCTAATATGTCATCGTGAATATTTTTTGAAAGTTCACAAGATAAACTATTTTTGTAAATACTTCAATTAATGTATTATGAGACTAATTTTTAGATTTAACAAGAATTAACAAACGCATTGTTATGTCCTGATTGTGACCTTCAAATATTTTTAAATATGTATATTATCCCTAAAATGTCCGTCGAAAGACTGAATCAAACAACATTGAGAGGTTTGGAAGAGTGGTCTAAGTCAACAACTTTGTCTTCTTATATATCTGTTTGTTTTACAGATAAAAGCGTGCAACTTTGTATGAGAATAGATGAATGTGAAAGAAATATTTTACTAATGACATTTTTGCTCTATGGGAGCCGTATTAAAATTTAATTTTTGTACTTTTTAGTATAAATCTTCTGGGATATAAAAGTATTTTCATACAAATCCTTACCTCATTTGATGAAACTTTGTAATTGGAAGTCTATGTCTAAAATCAATATTTTAGGAAATAAACGCTTGTTACACTTTTTTGGGACACCCTGTATATAGCTAAACGGGCTTATAAAATTTGACTAAATATGAAATATTCGATTATTGGTATCACTCAATGATTTTAGTACCACTTAAATTTATAAAAAAATTTGTTTAAATTGTTTGCATAAATATTGGTGAAGTTAGTTAGTATTTCGGTGATCTATTATCTCACACAATTTCCTTTAAAACTTACGTTATGTAAAATCGGCTCTCTTGCTGTTATTTTGGGATGTTGGAACTTATTTTTTCTGGTGAAAAGATAAGCAATGCATCTGAAATTAAAATCTATTCTAACTTTTTCGAAATATAGACATGAATGTGTTAATTTTTTGCAGGCTCATAGTAAAGCAACTAAGAGCTTGGAATGTTTGTTTTGTAGAAGTTCCATTCTTTTTTAGGATAAAAATTGCCAAGGAATAAACATTTTTATCTAAAATGCTTATTTTTAGATTGAATAATAAAAGTAAATTTTCAGCACATTAAAAATGCAATTTATTGGTGTTTCATGTAAAATAATTCTAAAATGCTCTGTAAAAAATAAAATGGAAATTTTTATAATTTTTTAATAGCACTTTTGACAAACAAGAAATAACCTTTCTTATTTTTTTCTTTCTCAACCCAACGCATAGCATAATTCTTTGAACTCTATTTACATAGTTTTCAAGCTGACAGCTTAATCATTTAAGAAATATGCATGCTGCAAGTTTCAAATCCCATGTTCAAATATTGAAGGCATTCGGAAATATTTAATTGCTTTAAATAGAAAATAATTCATCATAACCCATTTTCTAATGCATTTTCCTTTTATATCCTATCTCGGGCGCATTACAAAAGGAAACCTCTTGAACGAACCTCTATAAGTTACTCTTTGTAGATCAGTTCTAATTTTCTCGCCATCGTCAGGGCTACTTTAAATTTTTTTTTTCTACAGGATTAGAGCGCATTAAAAAGAAAGACAACTGATATTATTTCATTTCCTTACTCGCATTTAGTTTTGTTCTGATTTTTTGAGGGACGGAATATTTGCCTCAAGATATTAAATATTTATGCACAAGGTCTTCTTGATAAAGTTAAGTGTTTTTACGGAAATGCTTATTACTTTTATAGTACGAGATATAAATTTCTTCCACGTTGAAGATTCATCCCTATAGAAATACAAAGATGTTACAATGAAGCTCAACGTGAGAAAGAATTTTTGCTTGTTTATTCTATTAAAAGGAATAAATACGGTAGATGCAAAATTCATGAAACTGCCATACATTTTGACTCAGTTTCTCATTTGCATAGCACGCTGCTTGCTTCGATTTATTTAATCATAGAAATGCTTTCACTGCTTCGCTGATGAAGGCAAGTGATGAAGAGGATTCTTTTGAGTAATCGAGGATTGTAGAGTTTTATCTTAAGTAAAAATAGAATGTTCATCTTCTTTTCCGCTTTGAAATAATTCAAATGATTTCCGAAATGCCTAGCTGAAATTCAAAATGTTGTTTGCTAGACTTTTAATATTTAAATCAGATTTTTCTGTCAGCTAACCATTTTATTGGTTTTGATTAAACTTGTTCTTTTAAGCTCTTACTTTGTTTACACGTCTGAATTGGTATTTTCATTGCATGATTTGGGGCTTACAAATTGTGATGATAGGTGTGATTTCCAGGTATTAGGTAATAGGGAAAATTAATGCAAGTAATATTAGGAGTAATATAGATAATATTAAGAAACTTTTTATATTTTAGCAATTCACAATGACTTCAGCCCCTGAAGAAACGTTATTGTGCTTTAATTGCGTTTTTTATTTATATTCTCTCTCTCTCTCTCTCTCTCTCTCTCTCTCTATATATATATATATATATATATATATATATATATATATATATATATATATATATATATACATATGTAATCAGAAAATTCAAATAATCGCAACTCCATCTTATATTTCTCTAAAATTCAATACATAGTTTCTAATTCTTCCTTAACTTTATTTCAATGTATATTAAAAAATCAATTATTTTTCAGTTTAAATTTACATTTTTTAATTCTGAAAGATTTTATTTTTTTAAATACGGAATGGGTTTCAAGCATGTGTTTGGAAAAAACCTAAAAACCTAAGTAAGCTTCATAAACAATTTTTTAAAATACGTTTACAGTGTAAACAAACATTCTGTCTTACAGATTAACATACATTATACGTACCGCTGAAACGTTATTTTAGTAATTTGTAACATTTTAAATCGATTAATAAAAACTGACTCGGATTTCATTTTAACAATTTCTAAATTCGGCTAAAAATATCCACTAAGAAATATACTTAACATACATGTAAGTGTATGAAAAGCATCCTGTTTTTTTTAAAGCCATGTGCATATTTTTTCGTAGATATTCAGTAATATCTTAGGGAAGCTAAGAACCTTATGAGACACCAGATTTTGTCGTACATATATCCAAATGTCATGCAAAAATATTTCCTTTATTTATGAAACATAAATCATACGAAAAATAATTCAATACATCTCGAATGAAAAAAAGACTCGTTTTAGCAAACCTTTCTTATTAAAGCACTTCTGCTCAGATACAACAACTATACAGAACAGAATAATATTTCATTCACCCAGTATAATTTATTCCTTCAGCAGGAAAAAGTTAATTTTTCTGTTATCCCAAAGATTACTATGAGAAGCTATTTTTTAAAAGCAACTTCAAAAAATTTGCGAAAATGTAAAAACATTTTTCAGTTTGTTTTCCAGAAGTGGATCTGTCACGACTAAAAATTTTTCCGTCAGGATATTAGATATTTATTCATGAGCCTATGTTCCTCATAAAGCAACGCGTCCCTTTCAGAAAGCACTCATTACATCTTAGACTAAGATTTAAAGTTTTTCCAAGATGAAAAATCTTCAGAATAGATTTATGAAGTTATTGCAATGAAGTAAGTCATGAATATTTTCTGCCTGTCTATGCAATTAAAATCACAAAAACTTGCTAGCAGTATCAGATTGTTGGAAATTCAAGCCATTTTGACTGGCTTTCTTATTTGCATAGCACGCTTCAAGTTTTTATATGTTTAAAGACGGAAATGCTATTACCTTTTACCAGCGGGAGATAATTTATGAAACGGTTGAGTCACTAAGGAATGCGAAACTCCATTTTACGTAAAAATAGGATTTTCATCTTCATTCTCGCTTTTGAAATGAAAGGGGAAAAGGAAGTTCTTATTCGAAACTCCCACGCAGAAAAGAAAAGTCTTTCAGCCTAATACCTCTTTCTTCCGTAAACCCTTCTTTTATACATAATAGCTAGGATAAAATTTGGAGCTGGTGAATTTTTTTTAGTTTTCATTGAATAACTGATTGTGTAAACTATATAAATAAAACTGAAACGTCAAAGGAACCAATAATAATTCCTTCTAATTTTGCTTATAATTAATGTGGAAGCGTCTAGTGAAGATTTCGTGACATTTAATTATATAGTTAATTTTTTATCAATTAAAATTTATCTTTACCTTGGACATGTGCAGTTCAATCTCTTCTGTTGACGACCCTAGGAAGCTAAACATTGTGGCCTATATTGAAAATTAACTTTCAAAGAATTTTAATAATCATGGGTTTTCATAATATTTTATATAAAAGTATTTTTACAATACAAATATTAGACGTGGTTTTATCTCAAACAACGCCAGGTATATCAGCTAGTGTGTAATATGAGAATGATGAATCCTTTTGACATGAATACCTCTTCAATAAAGAGAATTCCAGAGAGCAGCCATCTAGAAGTATTTTTGTTAGCTTCCAAAACTTTTCTTTAGTTTAATTCAGACAATGGATAATTTCGATCATTATATATTCTTGAATAGAACGTCTGCGTAGCGGTTAATTTCTTTAATTTATTAAATTTTATTTAGAGTATGGAATTTCAGTATTATAAGTGCATATCTTACGTATTCTATTACTTTGATACTAAAATCATTTATTTAGCTTGGTTAAAAGGTCAGCTCCACAACTCAACTTCTATTCTCTCTTCTAAATTCTACGAAAGACAGATGTGAATGCATCCATTATTTATAGATAATTTATTTTTTATAAATATAATCAGTGCATTGACATATTTCATTCGCTCACGTAATACTGAGAATAATCAATCACATCACAATTTCAACCACTTCTTATTTTCATATAAATTTACAATTCAGATCTAAACTGCATTGCATTTGAAAAAGAAATTTGACTCACTAAACAAACAGAATTTATTCCTTCTGCAATAGCTCTGCAAATTTATTTTTCCTACCATCGTCATGACTATCATACAATTCTTTTCTACAAGATTAGAAAATTTACAAATGAAGCCGTCATAGTAAATTATTTAATTCCCTCGCCCGTATTAATATTTTTCCTAATATTTCGAAAGTCAGAATTTTCTTCCGTGGATATTTTTTTTAAAGAAGTATTTGTTCACATGATCGTCTTCCTGATAATGCTATTTTCGAACGTTCGCTTCCTCGCTTTTTTTTATTTTGATGACGTTACTTCATCATTACTTTTACAGCATGCGCTTTAAATTTCTTCCTTGATAAAATCCTTTCGAATAGAAATGGAAATTTAAACACGTAAAATGAAGTTCTACTGCTTTATTTCATTACAAGGAATAAGCTCGGTAGTAATGACGTATTCTTGAATATGCCGTTACATTTGCATTCAACTTCGCATTTGCATCGCACGTTTCTGCAATGATTCGCTTAATGATAGATATCCTGACACTGTTTCGACGCCGAAGGATATATATGAAACGGTCCTTTTTGAATCAGCGAGGAATGCAGAATTCCATTTAAAATAAAAATAGAATTTTCATCTTCTACCTCCTTCTGAAACGAAGCAAATGGCTTTTAAGTTCTTTTCCCAAACGGCTAACCAGGAAACTGAAAATGTAAATTTTTTTGGCTTTTAATATTAAAATCTAACTCTTGTGTCAAATCTTAAACAAATTCTCTGGCTAAAATTCGTGTTTCCACAGATACTTTCATCTCCTTGGGCTGAAATTTTATTTGGCAGTGATTAATGTGTGTTTATATGTGCTGGTTACAATTTTCTCGTATCGGGTAATAGGAAAATTCCTGAGGCATCATTGGAAAATTTAAAGATATCTTCAGTTTAGTATCTCGTAGGTTGGTGTTAACTTAAAAATCCATGAGTTATTTTGATTACATTTTTAATGTATAAAAGAAAATTAAAATTTCTTTATTTCAACTTATTTTCCAAAGAAAGTGCAATTGCGTTTTTCTAACAATATTTTATATTTATTGTATTTAAATTGGATCAAATTTCGTATTTCTAACTTCTGCTAACGAGAATCTCCATGATACGACTTAATATTTTTCAATTAATCTGATAAGAGTGAATGACTGAAAGCAAACAGTTGCTGGCTATTGTTGAAAATGACATTACAATCTCTCTTAAGTGAACTGCGATGGTTTGATCTTGACAGCTTCGCCGGCAGTTTCCTAGTGTATTTAAAATAGTTTGTATTTATTGTATTTAAATTGTAGCAAATTTCATACTCCCGACTCCTTTTCACGAGAATCAGCAAGATACAACTTAATATTTTTCAATCAATCTGATAAGAGTGAATGCATGTGGACAGATATGTAAATAGTTGCCAGCTGTTATGCATTATATGCCTATCTTTAATCGCTTAGTAATTAGATTTTGGTCCATGTTAGAGTGGGCAGCTGTATAATAAGTTCCAAATGAGTTGTTAAATAAATAGTCCATTCTCTTACATATAAAATGTTCCTAAGAGAAAGTGAAGTTAGTAAATTCATTTAAACATGGGCATAGACACTCAATATCTATTATTGCTATAAATAAATGAATGACTCATTTGTTTAAAAACGCAAGATAATAATAATTTATGTAACTCACAAATTTTAATTCTAATAATTTAATAAAATAACCCTGAAATATTTATTTAAGTTTCATTTTTCAATATTTTAATCAGTCAGTAACACAACCATGCTGCAACATGAACATTGACACTCAATGTCTCTCATTACTATAGATAAATGTATGACTCATCTGTTTAATAACGCAAGATAATAATAATTTATGCAACTCGCAAATTTTAGTTCTAATAAGTTAATAAAATAACGCTGAAATATTTAATTAAATTTCATTTTCAAATATTTTAAATAGTCAGTATCGCAACAACATTTCAAAAAAAGAAATAAATATTTTAATTTCTTAAAAAGAATGATTTCATTTTTACCAAACACTGTTGACGCATGAGATGATAGAAACTTATCGACTTGGAAATGCCGCTCTTCTATTTGGAAAGTAGGAAATCCAATATTTATCTTTGAAAACATTCACATTTTCAAAATAACTACTCATGTATGTTAGAGCTCGGAGAAATACGCGTTGATATTGCAAAGTTTACTTCAATGACAACATCAAATATCTTGTGCTGGGTAAACAGATTATAAATGTCAAAAGTGTATCATGCTCTTTCTGATGTTCATTTTTAATGATAGCTGGTGTTGCAGATTGAAATTCCCCACATCAAATATTTCGAATAAATTCTATCTAAGGAAAATTATCTGTCATACTTCATTCTGAAATATAAATATTAAATATGCTTAGCGAAAAATGTTGCTTGATATCAGTTAGAATAATGTTATCT
>BGPR01000431.1:377041-436052 GCA_013235015.1 Araneus ventricosus | reverse complement strand
TGCTTAAATTGTTAGTATTAGAATCTCAGAAGAGGGTTAGGAAATTTGATTTGATTTTCTAAAATGCTGAAAACTGTTTTGCTTCTGTTAGTTAATTTTTTTTTATAATCTTAAGAACAGTTTTCAACACGAACCGACGACAGTCATGCTAGGTTTGCCTTATTGGAATATTAAAAATTAAAGTTAATAAATTTTCTTTCTTCCTGAATTCATTTTCGTATTTATTTTTGATCGCCATTCTTAAATTGTTTTTTTATTAATTCAATATTTTTGTAATAAGATTTTAATATTTTGCTTGTTAGAAAGTCCGCAACGAAATATTTCATTATTAGAGAACAATTTCTTTCCTCTGATTCTGCATCCTGGAAATAGGGGAGACCGGGGCTATTTGGCACCAGGGATAAGTTGGCTCACAGCTCATAGTGCAGTTAAAAGCTTTTATATAGTAGTAGAAATCGGTCAGAATGAACCGGCAGTATGATTCTACACGCTCACAAATTTTCAGCCAATTTCAACTGGATCCACAGACGCTAGAGGTCAAGTTTTACTTTCTGCTTTGAAAACTAACATTTACCACTCACTTGACTTTCTTCTAGAGTAGACAATATTAGCAATGAGAATTACTGTTTGTTAAATTTAGTATTATAAAGTTTATGGGCGTATTTGTGAGAATGCGTCCTTTAACTATTTCTGAAAAAAGTTTGAATCGAAATAAAAATGTCGTGATGGGGCATGTGGGCACCAGTGGGGCAGGTTGACCCTGTGCTTGGGAAATTTTTTTATATATGTTTAATATTTTTTTCAAAGTAATGGGTCTTTTTAGAGCCAGAAAAGGGCAACATATCGAGTTTCAATCTCCCGGGGTTTCATTAATGAAGCAGTAAAAGTGGTTTCTCATAAAAACCCTTCATAGTCAAAGGTTGCTAAAAATGTCTGGGAAATCTTTGCGCTTCCTGAAACGTCACTGCCCAAAAGCTTCAACTGCCAGTGTTGCCTCTTTTACGATTTATACCTACATACCGACATGCAAAATTTTCAGTTTTCAGGACGAAGAAGATATCGCAAAATACGTAAAAACAAACGTCAGGTGTTTAGTTGGACTCAGCCCGAAAGATTAACGCAAATTTGCTGGAATCGGGAGCGCCTGAATCGTGGGAAAAATATCAGCAAACTGGCGAGGGCTGGTTAAGCTCATTTTCAAAAAGGAATCCATAAGAAGATATGAAGCAACGAGTCTGAATCGGGCTAAATCGTTTAACAAAACAATTGTTGCAGCATCTTTTAAACTTTTGATGCAGTGTTACGACAAATGTTGTAATCCGTCAAGGTGGATGAAAGATGAACATTTCATTCATTTTGTTGCTGAGTAGTTCGTCCGGTTCACGAAATTGAGAAAAAAAAGGCCGATACTACTGCTGCTGGGCAATTATGATATTCACCTAACGATTTCCGACCTCAATTACTTGAAAGCAAACCGAGTTCTGGTATTGATCTTTCTACCTCACTGCAGCTATAAGCTGTAACCCATGAACTGCAGCCTGTATGGTCCGCTAAAAATATATGTGAATATTGCGTGGCACAGGAACAAAAAGTAAAAAAGGCCAAAAACAGACGATAAGTCAGGAGACAAATCTTGTATTCTGAGAATGAAGAAGAACATTGAGCGGCTGCCGATGATGACGATGATTTTGATGTAATCTGGGATTCTGTTCAGGACTTAGATAATTAAATTCTGAAAAAGACCCGGAGGTCAATGCTTTTGTGTTAGTGAAGCTGTTAAATGAGGAAAAGAGAATTTCAAAGTTTTTCGTGTCCAAAAGTTTTGGACCAAAAGATCTGTGGTGTATTGAAGAAGAGCTTCCTCAAGAAAAATTTCAAAATGCCGAATGTGTTTATTTTTCGAAATATAGTTGAAATTTCCATTGTCTCGAGGCTGATTTCCAAAATGAAAAAGCTGCCTCCGCATTTGGACAAAGAGACAATTTTCGATCTTTTATTTTGTGATTTGAAGTCGACCTCAATTATTTATACCTAACTTAACCGTGAATAAATCTTTTAAAAATACGATTTGATATCAAACTCAATTCTATCTACCTTGGCTAATTTTAATTTTATTTGTCAAGTTTCAACTTATATTTTTCCGTCCCATTTCGCACAGAGAGTTCCGAACTTACAATTTTGAAGCGAAATTTGTCTACTCCTATACTCTACGACATCTTTAGTTCCTTACACTAGTTACACTTTCCCTCCCTTATAATGCATTGTTTTTATCTATAGATCATAATATTATACATTCAAAGAACCACTTCCTTTGTTATCACTTCATTTTTATAATAGAGTTCTTCCTTGAACAATGAATTACCTCATTACAATGTGAAGAGTTATATTTTCATCCGTGAACTTTATTCGAGAAAAATAATTTTTAACTGTTCATCAAAATTTAATCAATCAATTCCTTTAAAGAAGTTTCTTTCTGTATTTTAAGTATTTAACGAAATGGCTATTTCATCATTTAGGTAGCAGACGTTTTATTATTAAATAAAAAATAGCATGGAAATTATCCCTAATAATTTGTGTGTATGTAAAATAGATTTTCAAAAATATTATTTATAACAACGCAGTGTTTTGGATTTGATAATTAGTTGGATAATATCTATATCACCGAAGAAACTAAAAATAACGCCTTCTTGAGATTGTTCTTACCTAAAAGAAAATTAAATTTAAGTTAGGGTCACTTTAAAAGTCTTTATTAGTCACTTTATTATTTAGTCACTTTAAATAATAAATCGAGATGGAAAACAATATAATAGTTAAAAGTTATTCTTTAGAGGACATATTTTAAATCGCACATAAAAATAATATATTTCCTTTTTATTATAACATAGTTTTTGTACATAAATCTGTGCATGACTATTATTGCGTGTAATTATCCTTATCAATTAATTATTCAAATTATTATGTTCAACATCTCATTTTGCTAATTCTTACGATTATTTGTTTGAAATAAATACTATGATATATCTTCCGTTTTTATTCCTTTGTTTTAAAAGTGATGCATAACATTATATATGTTTAGAGTAACAGCATATTAGTTGTGTTATTTTACAAATTAAGTACTGAAGAATTTTAATTCTTATTACTTTACCGTAATCCATTCAAATATTTGCCTCGGTAATATTTTTCGTATTAATGCTAAAAAATAATGCAACAAAATACAAAACGAAATTGGTGTTTCTTCAAAAGAATCGTTTTTTCTCACATCAAAATCTATTGGCGTAGGAGATAATGGGAACTTATCGACCTGGAAATGTCTCCCCTGTATTATTTGAAAACTAAAAAGTCCAATATTTATCTTTTAAAACATTCACGTTTTCAAAATAACTGCTCTCGTACAGTAGAACTCGCAGTAACGCTTTTCTGTTAGATGTGTTGACAGTGCCCAAAAGTAAACAGAGTGTACTTCAATAACAACATCATATATTCAGAGCTTAGTAAACAGTTTATTAATGTCCAAAATGTATCTTTCTCATGTTAAAGTCATTTTTAAGAATAGGCGATATTTCCAAATTAACACCAAATACTTTCAATAGCGTCTAGTTAATCAAAATTATTGAATCTGGGATTGCCATTGATTATTGTACCAATAGTACAAGAATCAATGTATATAATACAACATGAAATTATAAGTTAAAGAAAAAAAATGTTAAAACTAATTTAAATAAAACTTTTCCTCTTTTTGGCACACTAAAAAAATAATTTAAAAACAGTTTTTATTCCGATTATTATAAGTGACCTCTATATATCTCATAGGAATTTCACCAACGATGTACTTATATACATTTTCCATAAGTTATTTTTAATGGGTTGTAAGGATCGGAAAAAATCATACGTTTACTATAATATCGTCAAAAAACTTATTTTTTGTTTTCAGAAAATGTCTTCAGAATATAGCTATTATTTATAGTATGCAATTTAGGCTTAGGCGTTTTCCAATGTTTCTTCTTCTACAGATACAAGGGTAGAAATTTTACAAATATGTATAACGATATTCAATAAACAAACAATATTTAAAAGAACCCCCAGTAGAAAAAGGGTACGCAAAAAATGAGAGGCCATTTAGAAGATTTACGTTAAAAGTAATGTCAGCTGTAATGATACCATCTCCCACCTTATGTTGGATGAGCAGAATCAGGATATTGTAAAAATAATCTTTTGCAAAACGAATGGCATGCCATTCCATGCAATTTTCGTAAGTTTGACATGAGCGTTTTAAAATAGCAGCGTTTGAAAATGATTCTTTACCCCTGTATGATAAGGGACAGCATTGATAAAAGTACGCTTATTTTATCTCTGATAAAATATGTAAACTGCAAACTGGCAGCTTCACGGTTTCCCGCGCAATTTTACGCATCTATGATCGAAGCAATGAAACGATGGAATATAATTTATTCCACTGAAAAAAAATATCGTTTTAAGTGTTTCCATAGCAACGTACTGAATTGTATTCCGGAAAAATGGGGAAATTTTATTGTTTTTCTTTCGGCTTCGCTGCGACAGATGTCATTTATTCTAAATTCTGTTTCTTTTTTTCCTTTTTTGTTTTTCCTTTTTTTCAGTCTGTAAATTGAAACACCCTTGCATTAGATTTGTTCTTCCAAACTCGAAAACTTTTTTATCGTTCATAAACAACACTCAATAATGTAAGAACGTTCTGATAAGAATAAGAAAATTTCTGAATGGTTTATGATATCAGAACAAAAAAGTATTTACAAGTAGAAAGTTCTTCAGAAACTTTCGTGAAATAAAAATGAAAAATAAGTTAAGTATTGCTTCCACTTTATTTAATTATCTTTTCAATTCGTTTACCAAATCGTTTACGCATTCAATTCAGTTTTCTTTCAATTCCTCATCCATGTGAAAAAGGGAAAGATCATCAAAGACAGTTTATCTATTTTTCTCACTTGTTTGGAATTTTAAAGTAGTAAACTTTGCAGTATTATGTGCAATGAAAAGAAACATTATGACATAAACAGACAGGATAAGAAAATGTAAGCTTGAAGTGTTACTCAGCAACAGCAGTACGTGATAGTGTTCTCTCCCTACAACTGTTTTACAAAGTCTCAAAATTCGTTAAGGAAGAACTACGATGCTCTATACACATTATGCAATATAGGAAGATAGAGGAAATTGCTTCATTTCTAACAGCAAGTGAATATTTTATCTTCAGTCTCTTCCTCAACTATCGCGACCATATATTTATGCATTTTTTAAAATTTAATCTCCATATAAACAGTTTTAAGGAGCAAATTTTGACAAACTGAAATTGCTTAACATATAATTGCGGAACAGTTTCAAGAGAAATGGTTTCAGTATGCCACTGCGAAAGTCAAGTGCGAAATTAAAATTTAAAAGTAATTCTATACAACATAATGAAAAAAAGACTTTTTGAACATAATCCAAATACTATTAAATTATAGGATCGATCATTTTTTTAAAATTATAAAGCAGTATTTTTTTAGATATATAAGACAGCATGATGTAAATCTTGCAGAAGATAATTAATGTAATGTTTTTAATGATTAATGTAATTTTGGTAGAATGATGTTCCAAAATGTAAACGATATTTTAGCTTGAATAAGTTCGAGAGCGGGCCTTTATATATTAAATGAAAGCACAAATTTGAGTTAATTTGAAAGTGCCAAAAAAAATGGTTAGGCTCCGGAGTCCTAGGCAGCTGTCTACTAAGCCTATTAAATAATCCAGGCCTGCCTATCATCACAATCAAGCTTGGCCATTCCTCAAAAATTCTCACCATTTTTAACTTCTAATGTACCGAGCTCTCGCTTTAAACGATGGTTTTGCCCTGTACCTCCTTACTTCTGGGAATCCATCGTTTCGACATATTACTCAAGCTGCTGCTATAAGAACAGCATCAGCCACATTCGAGACTTTGACGAATGAAGTGACAAGAGATCTCATCTCTATGTGCTAATGACAAAAGTTTGCAAGAACCCACTAGTATTTTGTTTGAAACAGAAAGTCGTCGATACATGTCTTCAACACAAAAGTTGTCACGCACTAATATTGTCAAAACTCGGTGGAAACAAAGCTAAAGAATGTTGGTCATTTTTTTTATGAAACATTAAAAGATAAAATCTGTCGATAACTCATTTCCTGTCCAACTACACATCCGGCATGTTATTATTTCACGTCAATTGCACAGGAATTATTTACCCAACCTTATATGAATGCTCAACGTTAAAATGAATGAACGACGGATGCAATTTAATAAAATATATACAACGCTAGAGATAATTACTATCTGTAATAGAATGAGCAAATGCCTATATAGCTTTTTCAAATTCAGTTTTCAGTCTTTATTGAATGTAAATTTATAAAGCATCTGAGCGCAATAATGTCTTGTTTATTTAACTGTACTTAAATGTATTTTATATCTTCACATTCAGACAGTTTATTTACTTCTCAAGATACAGTCTAATATTTTACTGTTAAGAAACACTTTTGAATCTTTAACACGTTCTGAATACTATTTACATAACCTTAAACACACTGCATTCATTTACACTATAAAAACACCCAAAGAGTTTGATATATTTCAACTGTTTAGTATAGGCACTTACTTCTACCCGCACTTATCTCACTAATATATAGGGTGTGGGGAGGATGGGAAGAAACATCGCAAACATATTTACACTCAGTCGAAACCATTAAAAGAAGTTGTTTCTTGCTGTTCAGAATGTCAAGCAGTAAATCCACAAAATGGCTGTATTTTCTCTTTCCGAATAAGATTGTAACCCAACATATTTTTGGTGTTTTTTTATTTCTTTGCTTCTTATTTTATCTGTGTTTTTCACAAAGATTCTTGTTTGTCTGAAACTAAGAAACATTTTTGAAAAGAATTTCTAGTTACTTGTTGTGCATAAAAATTGTGAAGCTTCGGTTGGTACGAGAAAATTGGGGGGGGGGGGATTGTATTATTCGAGAGAAAAAAAATATTATTTTCGTGTTAGAATGATTTTAAAAATACATTTAGAAGAGTTCCAACAAGGCGGTCAATGGTTCAATGATAATCAAAGAGAATTTTGTTCATAAAGCAGACGCTTTACAAATGCTTTAAATATCTCAGATTCGAAAATGGCAATAAATGTGCGGAAGACAGTCTGTGAATAAGTTGTTCCGAAGCCAGCCATCTCTCAAAGAATCTGAAAACCCACATTTAACAAGAGAATAGGATGTTATCTTTACAAGACTTCGAATAGATCACAATATCTAAGGCAAAAGTATATTTTGTATTCTGATCCTGCACCTGTTTACAAGAACTGTAATTGCATTTCAACGATTAAAATATATCCTATGCAAATACAAAGATTTAGATTAAAGAAAGCTCATTTTGAAATAATAACTGTTAATTGTAAGAAATTTTAGGAGATAATACTCACACTTTTTGATTTATGTTTGAGTTTTTAAAAGATATTCCATTGAATAAAATGATTTAAATATGATATTTATATCAATTCTTTTGTTGTTTTCCCTGTGTGATTGATATAATCAATCAATAATTGGGGGGGGGGGCCCTCCACAGATTTTTCCGATTGCTAGTCTCTACCGAGCTCGAAATCGCCCAAATTGTCAATTGCAAAATAGAGTTTAAAATACACGCAGTAGTAAATGTAGAATAACGCTCCTGTACTATACAATTTCAAATATTTAGTCATTAATAAACTAATTATACTTCATTGCGTTTGCGATTTTTGCACGGTGTTGCATCAGCTAATTTGATAGCAACGAGTGTGTAAAATACACATGCAGTAGTAAATGCAGAATAAAGCTCTTGTACTATATAATTTCAAATTTTAAGTAATTAATAAAAAAATATTACTACCTTGTCCTACAGGTTGCTGTGATAAACACATTTAATGCAGGAACTTATATAAATATATTCCCGTGTTAAGCAGGTTCTGACTGTATATGTCTTTACAAAATATTTCCTCTATAATTTGATACTAGTCCTCTTGATTTGGAATGCAATAAATAGGTCTGGAACAGTAGCTTGCCTAGGGCATACCCATGTCTCAGAATGCAAGGTGGGGATGTGGTAAGTCATGGATGTTACTGTCAGGAGGACAGTAAAGATCCATGATTGTCACATAGAGCATGTTTGGATAGTTGATGGCTTTTCGATTTTTTTAATTCATTTTGCTGCATTTTCGTGTATTATTGGCTTTTTAAAAAAATTATTAATGAATATGTTGACAGTAAATCGGATGACTACTTTCTGTCATCTTCAGAATCATAGGTGTTGATTCTGATATACCATTATATGAAGAGGGTACATATAGTGATGAATTCCTTACAAGCAGTAGAAATATGGACATATTTTGATATGAAAATAAAAACCTGTCATGTTTCCATGGACAGGGTCCCTATTAGTAGGATGTAATATGAAAAATTGAGTGGCACTGAGGAGTGGATTGCATAAGATATAGGCAGCAATTATGGTCTTACACTTAAGATTTTAACCCTTTATTTGCCACATTGACTTCCCAGGTAGCACAACACGTTGAACGATATTGTACAATATTGTTCTACATTATATAATATTATATGATATTGTACAATATTGCGAATATTGTCCAATATCGTACAATAGTGTAAAATATTTTTGTGCTACTGGGGTTACTAGCTACTTTTTAATTTTTAACGTAGGACTACATTCCCCCCATTGGGGTCTCTGGAAGGATTTTGATTCACACGCAGAAACTCCACAAAACTTGGTATGGGAGATCATCTATATCTCGGTAACTACATACGTTGAAAACATAACTAATGTCTTATTTTAGAGATAAAGGGTAGCAATTGAAGTTACAAAAAATTATGTGTGGTTAATTGCAGTGTTGCATTAGCGAGTTTGTATGTTATTTATAAAAAATATCGTGTAATTTCAATATAATTTTGATTGATAATCAAATCAAATTTGCAAAACGTTTACTTTTTCCTTGACAAAATTACTCAATGAAGCCTACTGGGACACGTATATCCCAGTGATCACCACAGATTAAAAAATCAATACTAAATGAGGGGATACATTTTTCCTAAAAATAAAACACCTTCGTCTTGGTATTCTCTACTCATATTCATGCTACCAAAATTGTTGCGGAGTTGAAAAAAAATCTCGTCGCCAAACGGTTAAATATATATGAGTCAAAAATACACTTAGCTCTCACATTTACCTAATGCTATTTTTATTTCCTTCTCAACCTTGATTTCGTGATTACAATCAGCTAGTTTATTAAAAACAACAACCGCTATAGTCAAATCTCTTTAAGTTTTGACTTATATAAATAGCTTGCTCTTGTTCTGTCTTTATCCTAAACTATTCTTTATGGATAAAAAAACTTTTAATCAGCGAACTTTTCTATATTGCGATTGAATTTATAAGACTGAAGAAATTACAACTTCTTTAATTTACTTGCAACATCAAAATGTATTCAATAAAAACTGAAATAAATGGACCTCGAACGTCATTAGTGGAGAAAATCCTTGAGCTTTTTTCCACCCTTTTAATATGCTTCAGGTTTCTTTTTCACCTTTCTAATAATGTACAGTTATAAGAAACTTCTGTCATTAATTTGGTGTACGTAACGATTATTTTACGTTTACATTATACAACCCAGTATCAAGTATAATAAACTATTTTAGCATAATCATATTATGAAAGAGATGTGGATGTTGGAAAAGTGTAAAAGATGATTTTTCAAAGTTTGACAGGAGTAGGCGGGTAAAAAAATTGAATATACGAATACAAATTACAAGGACAAAAAGTGCAGATACAACATTACAGTACAAGAAATTACGAAAAAAAAAATCTTGATAAGATAACATCTATTTTTATTAAGAATGCCATGTTAAATGGGCCAAAGACCCTTTTGTAGATAATAATAAGAATTAAACTGAAAGAAAATAAATTAAATTTAAGAAAAACTGCTGAGGAAGATATAACATGAATGTTCCAAAATGCCTGAAGACACGAATTCTGAAAAAAGTAAAGTTGGTAAAATTTATTGAGGCATATATTAAGTTTTTCTTCAACTTTCAAAAACAAAATTTCTCGTACCAATCCAACCTTTTCTACCGTTATTTATAGGCGTCTCATCAACCTTCCCTTCAAAAATGATGCTAAAGTGCAGAGCAGAATCTTCGTAAAAAACTCGAACACGATTGGATAAAAGAACAAGAGAAACAAGGGGGGGGGCAGGGCACCCGAAGAACATGTTCGGTAACAATCTTAGTTGGAGAAGTGAAAAACGCGCCTATTTTGTGGATTTACTGCTTGACATGCTGAACAGCAAGAAACAACCGCTTTTAATGGTTTCGTCTGGAAGTAAATATGTTTGTGTTGTTTCTACCGCCCACCCCTTTCTCTCTCTCCTTGTACGATACGTGAAGCTAGAAGTAAGAGCCTCTTAACGGTGGTAATATATCAAACATTTTGCTCTTTTTATAGTCTATGTGAATGGAAGGGGTGTAAGATAAAGCAAATATACAGCGATGTCGAAGGCCTGCAAGTTCGAATATGTTGTTTCTTGCCGTAAATAGTTCCAAAATGTTGGCTATATTTTCTGAATTAAATATAGTGTGTACACGTAAGCGATATAAAGTAAATTCAAGTGTGTTTCCAAAGAAATAAAACGTTATCGTTCTTGAAAGTTCTTCAAAATATAGAAATTCTACTGTGCATGTTGAATGAGTCTAAAACATAGAATTTTCTTTCGCATTAAAAATCATAAAGGTTTGGTTCACATTCCTAGTTTTTTAATTATGAAAAAATATTTTCATAAATGTATTTAAAAAGTAGTTTACGATGAATATCTAAGAGATTCGCGTTTTAGGTATGGAAATTGCGATATTTATCAAATGCAATTCTCGAATATCATACCAGATAAAAGATTATGTTTTCAAATCCCTAAGACACATCATCGGCTGAATATTTTTGGTATGAACAGTTGAGTTATAAAGCAATAAAATGCTAACGTTTTTGAAAGTCCTTGAAAATATAAAATCCCTATTATGGATGTCGAATGAGTATAAAAGATTTTATTTGCTTATATATAATTAATATTGATGTTATTAAATATTAAATAAAATATAACGTTCTAAAAAAGATTTCAAGAATACTTCTTTGCATTTCTTAATTTATTTAAAGAGAACAAGAACTTAAAATCTTATAATCGTATTCCACTCTTGCCTATAAACTGTCGTGTTCACTAAATTGTTTATCGTTGAATAAAAAATTCAGATATATCAAATATTATTTATAATATCATTTAAATCAAACTTTACCATGCGGATAATTAAATGTTTTTTGGTAGAAATTAAAGATTTGACGAAAACAGAAAATAAATTCAATATGCTACAAAAGACATGGCACACATTTTCTGTATAATCAGTCACATTCACTACTTCGTTTATAAAAATCAAGTTTTTACAAGTTTCTGTTTAATTTAAAGTAAAAAAAACATATGAAAAGTTAACAAATCACATAATTCATGTGATTAGTTTTTCTTTTATTAAGTCAAGGTCAGCTCAGTAAAATATTATCTAAAATATATATTGATTAAAATTTCAAACAACAAACTTTTATTTAAATGATTTTTGTAGATTCCGATAAATGTTTCCATTTGCAACACGAAATTTTTTATGCGTCTTGATTTTATTAACAAAGAAATTTAATGGAGTAGCAATGCAGCATTTTTTATCATATTTTATATTAAACATGTTAAACATTCATATATTCTACTGAAATTATATAAAAACTTTTCAGAATATTTTAATGTTCCATTATCATGATGAAACTAAGATAAACTTTTAAAAAGAAAGGTAAGCATGGTCATCCCATCTTCGGTAGAATATAAATCAATACTAATTCTACTTCTATGGAGTAAAGCTTTATTTTTAGTTTTAAAAATATAACAAATCAGTTTAATTATGTATTGATCAGTCAAATGAGTTTATTTAACTATCCATTTCCTTTTTCATTTAATTTTTAGATTCAAACTCGTTTGATGCTACTAAACTAAAAATAAGATTCCTTCAAACTAGAAAAAAACTACTGAACTTTTTCACGAAAATGATCAAAGGGATAAATCAGCGATGAATTTTGTAAAGTAAAACATTTTAAGGAAGATAGAATTCTTCAAACAATTTTCATAGTGTTTTATGTTAAAGTCTTTCCCTCAACAAA
Source organism: Araneus ventricosus (assembly GCA_013235015.1). Lineage (NCBI taxonomy): Eukaryota > Metazoa > Arthropoda > Arachnida > Araneae > Araneidae > Araneus > Araneus ventricosus. The sequence goes on along the minus strand of BGPR01000431.1, from coordinate 423,790 downwards.
GTTTTTAAAAAATTCTCGAACCAATCCAACCTTTTGAATTTTTAATTGTATACGATTCATCGGATCTTGATTCGAAAACACCTTTTGAAAACAGAATGAAGCAACAGAAAACAGCATGTCTATGAAAAACTCAAACAAGTTTGGATGGAAAAAAGAGAAGAAAGGGAATGAGGTCTAACTAACTTAGTTAGAAGTGAAAAACGAGATTATTTTGTGGATTTATTGCTAGACATACTAAGCAGCAAAAAAATATACTCTTTTAATGTTTTCGTCTGGCAGTAAATAGGTTTGCCTTGTTTCTAACCTTTTCCTTTCCGCCCCTTTTCTCCTAGCGAAATACATCAGGATTGAAATAAAACCTTGTAAATAGAGAGAATACATCAAAAGTTTTTCTGACTTCTTCATACACTTTTAATATACTTTTATTGCACTTTTATTTAACTTGACTTTTTTTCATATTTTTAAAGTTGGAATTTTGTAATAGATTTTTCAGTCATTTCCTTATTTACCAAAAGATTGAAATTTTGTATACTTGTGTATTCTCGATAACAACACACTCTTTTAATGTTTTCAGAACATACTTAAAAGTTAAGTAAGTAATTAAATTAAATTTTGATTACAAGTCATTGGCACCACCTAGGAGTGAGTTAGAGAAGAGGCAAACTCAAGACTAAAAATTGGAAAATAATTCATATAAAAAATATTCTCCAATTCTTTAAATTAATTTTCTTATAATTTCAGTTGAAATGAATATACAGAAAACGCCAAGAAGAGAATTGGGTTGTTCAATTGCTCTACGAAAAGTTCGAGAATATGAGAACATATTTCAGAAATAATTGCAAGTTCTTCATTCAAACAAGTATTTATTTTAATTAATTAAATTAAAAATGATCAACGACTGATGCCAAGAATCTGTACAATATTTATATTGTACGTTTGTAGATTGTAGATTCCCACGGCGACCCCGCCTACCAAAAAAATGGTTTAAAGCAAAAAGGATCGCCGGGGAGAAAGGGCACCCCAAGAGCACGCCGAAAGAACAGCGGGCCCAGCCCAACGGGCAAGATTTATCGGGTCAAATCAAGTCAGTTACAAGCATTGCCCGTAACATGGGCAGTATTTAATTACATAAGAAATTTTTAAAATACACAGAACGATGACGATGAACAAACTACGCCATTATGGCGGTGAGAAAGGACAAAAAACAGACAAACACACGATTCACACCAAGTAGCACACAGGAGCCCGACATGAACCGAGGTCAACGAGATCCAAAGATCACGCATCCAACGAACATGAAAAAAAGATGAAAACCAGTCAAGAAATAAAAAGTCAGATAAAAGTTACCTAAGGAACATATAAAATCTGTAAAATCTAGAGTAACGTTAAAAAGAATCTAAAACCTTAAAACCACAGGAAATTGTCCACCTAGACCAACTGGTTCCCCCCCGGGTAGATTACTAAAACGCGGGAGGGGAAAGGACATCGGCAGATGGGAAGAGAGGCAGTTAGAATAAAGGACTGACCAGGAGAGGGGAAAACAAGCAAGGATCGACATGGAGAGCGGTGACAAAATACAATAAAATTAAAGAAGACCAAATATAATAAAAATACAGCTTTAAATATTTACAGTCTAAAATATCATCTAAAATATTAAAATGATCAATAAAATCATGTCTAATAATAAAACATATAATAAAAATTTCTCATAACACAATTAAAAGCAATGCTGGAAAGAAGTGCAAGCAGGGAATATTGGAGTGGCCTTCACGCCTTGGGTGGCCCTACCAGGAGAATACACTCCCGACGTACTTCACCCACCCCTCCCAGCAGCACCCTCAAAAGAGTAAACTCCCCAGCATGCAGTCACCATTTTAAAAGAGTATAATAAAAGACATACAATAAAAATTATGAGATGAATATATATAAATAGATGGGAGATGAAATGAATTTAAAAGATGAAAAGGCTAAAAAATTTAAAAGTCCCCAGTTCGGGTCAGTGAATCGCACAATTCATTGCTAATTCTAAAAGATTCCGACAATTTACCGATAGCCTGTCTGTTATTTAGAAGATTTTTAAACCACATTTTCTTGTTAGCGTCAGCAGGCTTAAGTAAGTGAAAATCTTTGGTGAGCGAGCAGTCAAAAGTGTAATGATCTGCATCGTCCACCTGCCCGCAGACGCAAAGTGGTGAATCTATTCTCTTAAATCTATGTAAATAAAATGGAAATGGACCATGCTCACTTAAAAAATATATTAAAATCTTGTTATGTATTAAAAAGGAGGGGCTAACCGTATCCAAAAAACTTCTAACTCTGGTCCCCGAGGCTGAGTCGTAATTATTCCAATAAATTGTCCATTTGTGTAAAATATAATCCTTAAGTTTTCTCCTTAAATAAGAACGAGGGGCTGGGATATCCAGCCCCACACCTGTAGAGATCGCTGATTTTGCTTGCTGGTCGGCCCACTCATTCCCTTGAATACCTACATGGTATATTGTACGTTTAGAAAATATTATACGTTTGTACGTATACGTACGTTGTTGTTTATACGTATACGTATATTGTACGTTTAGAAAATATTAAGTTTTCAGACACATATTTTCGGAATTAAAGACATGAGATAAAAACTACTTTTTTATATCACTTCTTGTAATGGCGGCATAAATAAAAATCTGAAACTTTATTTTCTATTGACATAGAGTTACTGTTGGGATCAAATTTGAAAAAGCGAAATATAAACTCGAGAAAAAATTACACAAAATTTGCTGACGATCATTAAGTTTGCAAGCCATTTTAATGCATTTATTTACACCTGTGCACGAACATTCAAAGATATGAAATAAATTTAGCTTATTAAATTAAAAAAGAAAAAGCAGCTTTATCATCCTATATATTTAAAACAATGGAAAAAAATTCTATACAGATTTAGAGTTCAAGGTATTTCCGGATAGCAATTTTCGTATAGAACAGCTTTTTAAAAAACTGTAACGAGAAATATGCGTGGGAAGTTGGTTCTAAAATAAAGATCAAACACTGCTTATATTTCATTTAGGCTTTTATGAAAATCGTTGCTTTAGAATTATGATAGATTTTATACGTATATATTAGAACACTCTATAAAACTCTTTTAAAAGAAATATACTAATGGAAAACGTTAAAAATATCTAGTTCGTAAAAATTCTAAAACGTTTCAGGGCTTTAAGTTTTAACTTTTTCACTTAATTTTCCATTATCATCGTATAAAAATGCATTCGAAACAAAACTGGGTATTAATTCGCAATTTCTTTTTAAAAGCTAATTTCCTGGAAATTGTTTTGTACATACGTTATAAATTTTCATCAGAATTTTGTTTTCTTTTTTCTAAACTAAAATTGTGTCTTTACTATCTAAAAAAGGTAGAAATCTGAAATACGATCAAAAACGTATTTTAATATATAAGTATTACTAATATATTATTATTTAATGTATGTTTAACGTTTTATAAAAACACCTTTATTTAATTCCCTGAATAATTTAGAAGCATGAAACATTTCAAATACAATTAAATCAGAAAGAAACATCATTTTGAGAAAACTCCTTAATAATATTCTTACTACTCTGACCACATTAACAATTCATTTTATTAAACTATGCATATTTCAATGTTATTTTATTTTCGTATAAGCATATATTTTGGAGAAAACTGATACAGGAAGTTCACATTTTTTAAATATAAAAACTATACTGACACGTAATATGAAAACGTAAATTAAGTTTTATTTCTCAAAGCTGCCCAAATCAAAACAAATTGACCAGAATCGTGCTCACGAATAATACTCCATAAAAATAATTAAAATTTATTATGCCATCGATTAATTATTATACTTGGATATAAAAATATATAAGCAAATACATTCATTATTTCATTGGCTCAATAAACTCACATAATATTTAAACAGAAATGTTTTCTCAATGACGCAATTAGCTTAAGTGAAATATATATATAAATATTTTACAGTTGTCTGATGAGATTCAAGATAATTTTAAAAATATTGTAACCGCTTGATTAATATATTTACCTCGTAGAATATAAAAATAAAACTTTGAAATGATGCATTTAAAATCAAGCTATCAATATTAAAATCGTAAAATTATTTTCTATAGAGATATAAAATCACCAAAATATTAAAAATATGAACTGTTTTTGATACAGAACTAACTTACATAGAATAAAATCTGTCTAAATAGTTTCAATAGCAAAATTGTCTTATTCAGAATAAAAAATAATTAATAAATGAACGAATAATGAAATCAATTTCAAATATATTATTTCAATAAGATTAATCTATAAAAACATAATGAAACCGTCTACGTATCTGAAATATAAAACTTAAAGGCCTTCTAAATATTGCGATGTATGCAAGGAGCTGTTAGAAGAACAATTTAGAAAACTTAAGCTCATGAAAGAGTATATCCAGGCCATTCTGCTGCAGCTGTAATTAATTTATTTCAGTTATTTGCCTTAGTTTCACCATCAGAAAGTTTATCTTTCATAAACGAAAATATAGCACCACTACATAAAAGCTTATAAATTTTCCTTTATACCAAAGATGCAATTGCTTTAAATGCCATTTGAGACCTTTTCAAAATTCCTATGTGGTCTTTAACTTACAAAACTAAAATTAAAGTATTTTGAGGAAACTCGAGTCTGCTTGGTTCACGAGAAAGAATATTTTATTCCACCAATTTTTGAAATGTGTTTTAAAAGATGTATTAATGTGACTTTAAATAGCTAATCAATGAATAATAATATAATTTTAAAGTTGCGCCTATCTTAAAACAAATTTCCTTTTTAAGTTAAAAAATTTTCCTTTTACTTTTCTTAAATTTTGTTTTTTCTTCGAAATATTTGCGTTGCCTTTTCAGCGTGAAGGAGCATATAAAAACGTAAGGGTCATTTAAATGTATTCTCTTAAATAACATAATTCAGCAGCTAGTGCAAATATCTTCAGAATTTACTTTAAATATTTTTTATTTATGTTATGCAAGTTAATTTAATCTACATTTCAAACGTTTTTATAAAGTTATTATGTAAGTTAAGTCATACCATATAAGTTAATAACGCTGTTATAAAAGATTTATATTGAATTTTGAAGTATAAGATTTTTTTCTAAAAATTTTAGAAAGTTATTGTAATATATGCTGAACATTATAATGAATACTTTTGCATAATATTAGTTAAAAAAGTGCTATTATTAAATATGTGACAAAAATAACTTAAAATTTTATTTCCTCTTCGTTGAAAGATTAATTATTTGAAAGAAATCAATCTTGAGCCGTAGTCTGATGATTCATTTCGCCAAAATAAAGGCAAGTTCAGATATTGAGGATAAGTTTATTTTTTTATAAGGTATCATACAGAAATATTAAACAAGTTCCGAATTAAAAAATAGTGCGATTCAAAAAGAAAATGAATGTCAACATCGGAAAAGAATAGCTAAAAGAAAAACGCCCCTGACAAAAACGTCTTGCGCTCTTCTTACTCAGTGCGTATCACAACCATTAATTGCCCAACACTCATAGACGCGAGTTACTGAAACCAACAACATGTGCGTTTTGCATTAAACAGTAAATGTTTTAGTCTATCAAATGCAGTCCTTTGCATAGAGACTAGAACATGTATCAACACTGTTCTAGTCTGCATTTAAAAGAAAATTTAAATGCTTCAGCTTTTTTATTTTAGTTGATGGCAAGTTCATTATTTGAGAACTTGCTAATTACGAACTTCGAAAACTGCATTAGAATGTTATTAAGTTTTAAACATTACCTATTTACAGTATTATGGAACAGCAAACAACATAACTCAGAAACTGAAATTATTGTAATTGAAACTTACAGACTATGTCTAGTTTTTTTAATAACATTACAGTTTTATCAAAAACTTTCTGAGAAAGAGAATTTGAGAGTTGTTCTTTCTTATTTGTTTGCAGATTTTTTTTAATACTGTTTGGAGACAATGGAACTAAACAATAGTTTTTTTACAAGTTCACGAATTATAAACTATAAAATAAATGTGAAGCATATTTAAAAAGGAGACTCTTGAAGTTTGCTTGAAACGCAGCAAATTTGTTTTGAATCTCTAATGACTTTTTTTCCGAAATAACTCTCCGACATTTTATTTCCCTCCCCCCACACGAAGCATCTTTGATGATTATGTGCTGGTAGATCTGGTGTTTTAGTCTAGAGGCATTCGGAAACTTCTTTTCAATTATGTATTGTTTTTAAATTTAATTGTCAGTGTTATAATTATAATTCTTAATCTTGACGAAGCAATGATGATTATGATAATGGTAAAGATTAAACCATTTCCATTTCTCCCTTTTATTTTCAAATACGTTGGCCAATATTTATGTCATAAATCATGATTTAGTTTATTTCATTCAAGCTAAATCATTAAAAACACGTGCTTCACGAGAATGATTTTTTTCCCCAAGTACTCCGCAAAACTCGCCATATATTTTTTTTTACTTTGTCTTATATCCTTTTTTAAGCTTTCTATTTTCTGATCTAAATGTGAATTTAACTGCAGAAATATAGAATTTTTTTTTGTGCATGATATAAAGAAACATAACAAAGAGTTGATTTGTAAAAAAATGATGCCAGCTCAGAAAATAAAAATGAATGGGAACAAAAGATTTCGCTTTTTATTTGCAGACGGCAGATGCCAATGGATTTTAAAACACCTTCCTTTCGAATTTTACTATACAGAAATATACTATTTTTTATGTATGGTGTGTTGGAATTATACAAAATAGTCAGAGCAGAAATAGCTTCAAGCACTTGCCTTTCAAATCATTATTTAATGTTTTTCAGAAGCAAACTTTCTCCCAAAATGCATATTTCCAACAAAATCTCCCTCTTTCCGTTTCCTTAAATATTGCAATGTGTTGAGAAAATTTTTCTAAAAGAATATAATGTTCCAGTGTTTTGTTTTTCATAACGATGTGTTTATTTATGAATAAAATGTTCATGAATTCATTCATTTCATCTAAATACTTATAATTTTTGTATGCATGTAATTAGTTTCAAAATAAAAAAAATGCGTCAAACTGAATACTTTTTAATTGTCTTGATTTTTTTCCCTTCGTTCTTAAAGCATTCCATTTCCTTATCTTTATACGAATTTATCAACAGGATTTCAGGAATTTTTTTCTTGATAAAATGAAAAATAAGTTGTCAAGTTGTAGACAAATCTACAAATTCTTTAGAATATCTGAATCTTATGATACTTTATATCGATTTGGAAGAATATGCTTCATTATAAGAAAAGACTTCTACACAAACTCTGAAATCACTTCCACGACAATAAATTATGCATACCTACTAATATATCTTGTCCTGATACTCACTCATTCATGAAAATATTTTTAAGCACATTTCTGTAAAAATAATAAAATACCATCATACAGTCAATCAAATATGGATGTGAAGAGCATTTGAAGAAACACTGTGAAAGAGATACATCTCAAAATATATTTCTCTGATTTTTAAAGTAATTGAAAAAGAAAAGCATCGTAATAATTGGATAGGTGGAAGAAACAGTGGTGTAAGTCACAATTTCTTTGTTTTCAAAAAATTAACATAATGCAAAAAGTACGTCTGTACTGCAATAAATACGGGAACAACAGTGGTTTAGTGTTATCATTTTAGGAATGTTATCTGCATCCAAATTTAACATAGTGTTGAATTGAATTGAACTTCTACAATGATTACAATTTTAAACTAAACATTTTTTTCTTGATAAAGTTACTTACACTAGTCCAACACTAGTATAACTTGAACAAGTCCAATTAACAAAGTAAGTAAAAGTAACTTGTTATTGCTATCCTTAACTTTATTTTAACTAACAGTAAATAACCAAGTTACCAGCAGTTCATCATTTCAAGTGTATACTAATTAGAGTTATTCTTTCCTTTCTTTATCAGGAATGACTAATTATAACCGAATTACTAGTTCAAATAGGCTGTCAAGTGTAAACCACCATTAAGCATTCTTTTTCGAAAGTAAGGTATATTACCACATGTAAAAAGGTCTTCTTGGCTAGAAGGAAAAAATAATCTAAGCTCGCCTCAGGAATCGTAAATCATGGGTTACTTTCAAGGTTCATTTTTCACTGAAAAAACAAAATTACAGGTATTGCACACAGGTTTGTTGACTTATCAATGATTTTTTCCTGAAATTCGTGACTCTTTACTGAAAAGGGGTCTTCTTTTTGGGATTTACAGTGATTTAATGAAATGTTAAAAATATATAGTTTTGCTTAGAAGAAATATAGTTTCTCTTTTAGACTTTTCAAAAATTATATTTATTTAGTTACATTTATCTTCAAAGAAATGTCGGATGTCTTCCTAATTAAAAAGCAATATAAGTAATGAGATGTAAACGTATCTTTTTTTAATCTGAGAAACAATAGCAATTCCTAAAGTTTCGGAAGAAATTGCAGAAGAAAAATGAGGAGTACAGCTATTAATTTTCCAGTTGACTAACGAAGTTACAAATTATTATGAAAATTTATTGGAAATAAAGAAGAATTATCTGTGAGTGTTTTGAGTAAAATAGCTACTTTCAAAAATTGTAACAAGATTGAAAAATCTTTTAAAGAATTTATTCTTACTTTTTAAGTGTATAACACACACATAAAACATATGAAAGTGAATGAAAGATACAGCTATTATTCTCATTCGCATGTTAATAACAATGAATTATATAACATTCTATTAAACATTCTAAAAAAGTTTCTTCCTATTTTTATTTAGAGACTAAGTCATTTACTGAAAAATTTATTATCTATGCACTCTTAGTTGTTAATTAATTTGATAATAATTTTTGGAGTTATTTAGAAAGTAAATGGCATGTTCTGAAAATATTGCAAAATTTGAGATTACCAGATTGTTTAACCTTTGAAACGTTCGCAAATGGCTAATTCATCGATAGATAAATAATCTCAGGAACGCTAAGCATCCCTGGTGTTATTTGGTGAAAAATTTGCCTAGGAAGTATCGTACAATAATAATTAGCTATTCATTTACCAGACTGCTGTCCGATTTAAAAGAAAATTCTTTATTATAATCAGTAATTAAATAATAGACCACCAATATTTTATATAAAAGCAAATTTTTTCAGTTCATAACTGTGTCTTTTTTTAGATATATTGAGCAACAGAAATATAATTCTATGAATAACAGTATAGCTACCAATGTTCGAATTGTTACAATATTTAAAAGAATATTTCAAATTCACATAAAAAATATGGAAAATAATTATCTATGATGTTTGAGTAAAAATCGACTTTAAGAACTCAGCAGACTTCAGAAACACTCATCAGGTACTTTTGTTAAATTCGAGTCGATTTTAAAATCGGGTGACATAATTATTTGTAATATATATAAATTGCCCACCAGAATTTTGATTCGCAATAAGAATGAAAACATTATTGCAAATAAACAATTAACTTCATAAAGAAAATTATCCCCGTCTGTCAGAATTTAAAAATATTTTCGTGAAATTTATTCTCGTGGTTTATTGTATACTACCGCAAAAGGCATGTTATATACGAAGTTTCATGCATGTAGGGGAAAAAATTTTAAAAAAATTTTTTGATGTACATATAAATATTACAAGGGCTCAAAAATTTGTTATTTTAGCAAATATTTTACATTTCAAATGATTTTCTGTTTCCTGATATGTTAAGAAAAGAAAATAAATTTTCAACATACTAAAAAACGAAATTCAGCTTACAATACAAAAAAAGCACTGAGCCGGTTTGTAAAATGTCGGTCATATATTCTGTTTCTAATATTTCTACTCAAAACATGAAATATCGCACAAACTTTATCGTATCTTTTACCCAACGGATAGTAAAATATTGAATATTGAAATTCAATGGTAAAAAATGATAAATACAAATAACTCAAAAAAACAGAATACGCGTCACAGAAACTTATATATACAATTAGAATATAGAATGTTCTTTGTAAAGATGCTTCAGAAAAACTAAATATTGTATAGCAACGGATTTGGAAGACCTCCACGCTTTTGCGCGTGCTCCAAGCGGAGTTATTTTCATCAAAATAGAGGGAAAGTGAAGAATGGAAGGGTGATGTTTACATTTTATTGAGCGTGATCTAACAAAGAACTCCGGAAATGTGCTCATATGACTCATTGTCTGACACCCCTTTTCGTTCTAAAATCGTCCAAAAGTGGTAGTCTCGTAATCCGTTGCTAAACAGTGAATAAATTATATCATCGCCGCAAACAGAAATTATTGCAAAGATCATACCAAAAAATATCTGGAATGAAATACAATTTCATCTATGGGGCCGTTCAAATATTACGTAAGCATGTTTTTGGTATTTTTTGACCCCCCTCCCCCCCTTGTCAGCAAAAATAAGCAAATCATAAACCCCTCTATAATTACGTAAGCAAACTCAACCCCCCCCCCAGTTTTTTTTTTTTTTTTTTTTTACAACGCGTATAACAGTAATAATCTAATTTTAAAAATTTTAGGACTTAATTCAAATAAAAAACTCTAACTCGGCTTAAAATGGGAAAAAATGTAAGTTTAATTTCCTTACAATTTCAAGTTTAAGCTTACAAAAATCAAGTTTATTTTTCTTTTGCCAAATTTAACTTTTTTTTCAAATTTAATTTTTTTAAATTAAATTATTTGTGCAAGTTACAAGACATTTTCGGAAAAAAAGTGATTTTAATGTCTTACGTAAGCATCACTCATACTCCCCCTCCCCCTTATCAGCAAAAATAAGCAAATCACAAACCCCCTCCCCCCCCCCTTGGGTGCTTACGTAATATTTGAACGGCCCCTATTATTGAATTAACAGAAACAGTTCAAAGTTGATTTCCTTTATATTAGACGGCAGGCTGAAAGGGTTAATATTCTTAAACACATTAACGTAAGCAAAATTGAGATTTATATTAATTTACTTGCAGAAGCTTGGGAGACAAATTTCAAGTTTTATGCATTTAAAGACAAACCGTAATTGAAATGGTGCTCTGTATGATTCAAAAACTTTTTTAAAAAATTGAAAAAAAACAATTCTGTATCTCCAGAAGCTTTCTATATTTACTTGTGTATTCCGTGTACAGTGAAATAATTTTCAATTAACGCTAAATTAGAGTATTACTGAGTATTTATTATTCTAAGTGTAAACTAACAACTTTTCGTTCTAGGTATCTCCAGAGCTAAAAAAACATATGTGTTTAACTATGCTGAAAATATTAGTTCAAACTGGTTGTCGAGTGTAAACCACCATTAATTATTCTGGTGGGAACGAAGAAACATTTTTCCTCTGCAAAAGATCTTCATATGCAAGGAAAAAATAACCAAAGCTTGCGCTGAGAATCATAAATCATGACTTTCTTTGCTGGTTCATTTTTCAGACAAAATAACAATATTGCCTGTTTAACAGGTTTGTTGACTTGCTGGTTATTCTTATCGAAATTCTGTATCATTTGCAGCAAACGGATGGGCGTCTGGGGGTTCTTATGGGTTTAACGAATGGTTAAAACTTCCAGTTTTGTTTATAAGATGAATAGTTCTTCGAAGATTTTGTAAAAGTTTTCTAGAAGATTCTATTCATCTTCAAAATTTTCTCATATGACTACTTTGTCAAAACATAATATGACAGGTTTTTACCCTATCTTAGATTTTTCCATCAGCAATTTAGATAACAATGCATAATGTATCCAGGTGTACAGAAAAATTAAGATGATCCGGGCTTATATTAATTTCACACTCTGCCTTAATGTTTAAAACACGCGCAAGATTTGTCATGTGTATGAAAAATAATTATCCTTCTGAGTAAAAAATGATAATCCTGTCTTTCGTTATTATAGTGAACTAGCTGTTATGCCCGGCTTTGCTCGGGATTAATATACTTTCACGTCTAATGTTTTTCATGTTAAAAACTACTTTTGTATAGAAAATTACAATACTCAAAATTCTTTTATCTTCTGAAACGTTTTATAATTAAAATGAGAATATCAATTGAACCAAAAATTTTGTTCATATATCTTGCAGTATAAGAAAGATTTTAACAGTTGTTTCGGAACAATTAATTACATAGTAAATTTTTAACTAAGAAGAAACGTTGAAATAAATATGAATAAAAAATAATAAAATTAGTCTTCATCCGGAATTCTTCTAATGTGAGATAGCAACATTCTTCTTATCTATTCCAGTTTTTCACCAGTAAAAAGGTGTTACAAATTGTAAAATTTATGCACAATTTAATTTTTGAAATTTTTTAAAAATGAGGGCAACGAATTGAACGGAAATGAAACCTGAGTCATGAAAAGATAATTTTTTAAACTTTAAATATGCAAAAAAATAATTTTTGTGACATAATGCATATTTTCGAAAACTCTCACGGAAAATGCCATATCTTGCTTAATTTCTATTTAACTGAAATTGTAATAAGATTAGAGCTTTTAAAAGTGGATGGTGATCTCTCTGTCGTCTTATATAAAATATATTTATAAAAATAAGCAAAAATTTCAGAAATAAAGGTATATTAGTTCAAAGTCTAACCGTTGCCTAGCAGCGGAGTAGCTATAACTTTGCGTTATTTCAAAATCGTCTGCAGGTAATCAATTATTTATTAAATTTTTAAAAATTAATAAAAATTGGAGGAAAACTTTAACAGATATAAAATTGGTATCATTGAAAAGGAAAAATTTTGAACTTTAACATGGAATAAAAATATCTTTTGTGGAACAAATTGTGCCGAAGTTATTGCGGAAAAATGGTTACGATTAATTTCTAATTAACTGACTGTTTAATTAACTTCTGTACTTTGAAAAGTTGACAGGTATCTTCCTCTTGTCTTAAATAATAAGTATGCAAAATTTGGTTCTAAACGGTGCTGTGGTTTAGGAGGATATGTGAACATACATAGATACAAACATACATACCCACAATGACTTTTATTTATATTAAGATTAGCATAACAAATTTCTTGTATTCAATAGGATTGAGAATTTCTGCATAAATAATATCATCAATTTCGTTTGGTCTTAATGTGTTCGTTAGCCAAATCAAAATATGTGAATGCGGAAGTCTATGTTACTGCCATTCGATGGAGTATAACTAATACTTAACAGAACAAAAAACTTGACCTTTTATCAACACATTCATGAATTTTATTAACTTTTTCAGAAATATCCTTGCAACCAAATCATGTCTATCAGTTTTTGATTGGCCATTAGTCACATTTTGTGCCATCTCTTTGCAATTCGGATTGAAAGTGTATATGATCAATAGTGATGGCTTTCCTCCATGACCAACGTAAGTGATGGCATCTTCGTGCATATTTCGTGGACAACCAGTAAACGTTGAGGGTAAAATGACCAATTTCCCATGATTAGCTGGGTCACTATCATTTGTAATTGCATCTTTCAAATGAATATATTCATCAACGCGCAGCTTCGTTTGATTCAATCGGATGAATAATAATCGCTCCGCCTCAATTTTGGCATACATATCAACCAAATACTGATGCAAAAGTTGTCTGTAGTTCAACAAACGGTTCTCTGTTGATCGCACCATTAAACGATAGGCGTAGAACGACATTGCAGATACTGTCTTGTTAATTTGGTTTGATGTTACTGGCTCAACTTGATTAAAATTAATTCCGTATCCATCCTCACAATGTGGAAACATAAGCGGATACTGCAAGGCATGTAATGTGTGTCTCGCAAATGTTTTTCAACTCGTTGCTGCGCATTGTCAAGACAATGTCACGTTTCTCAAAGTCATTTCCGGCAATGATGATGGCACCTTCATTTAGCGCCGGTGTGTTAAAGACACGTTCGGGGCCTTCTATTGGTTTCTTATCTGCCTTCATAACGATCTGTAGGTCTTCGGTTGGGTTATCCTCTATCACCATTTTAAATTTTTGAACTTAATGATTGTTTTCGTGCAACATCTTTTGCAAGGATTCGATTAAACTTTTGGTGGTCCCAGGAATCAATTTACAACGACGTTTCGCTTCAGCTTCTTCGTTTCCAAGGAAGTTTATTTGGAGGAACTTTGCTTCTTCATTGGGAAGCGACATGAGCGACCCGGGCTTGTGGTATACTTGACCCTGAATTCGAAAAGTTGGCATAAATACTGTGAAGTCCAACATGGGCAATGTGGCTCCAAAGGAAGTCATCTGAAAACTGCTATTGTATTTACGGATCATGCTGAGAAACTCTTTCGATTTTGGATGATTCCCTTCCATCAAACTCTTCAATGGTTCTGGTAATTGAGGGAGTTCTGGTAAAGAACCTTTCCATTGGAACAGCATAGTCCTGATGCCTCGGCTTCAAATTTCAGAGCACCTCAAAATGTGCACTTCGACGACATACTACCAATGTCTATATGTTGAAAATTGGGATAGTCTAACTTAGGATCATAATGAAGTGCTTCGTCCTGCAAATAAAGCCAGTTACTTGCCTTCAGAGAGCCTTGTCTCATTCATTCTAGCTGGAGTCTATTACGTCGAGCATCAAAACTTCATCAAATCCTATTCGATTCTGGTTTCCAAGTGCATTGCAATGAATCCTTCGCTCTCGCTGCTCATTGTTTTTAGTAGCTCTCGAATTCAAAGTTCGTAAGCGATCTGATGCTTGGCGCTGGTTCCTAACTTCAAAAGACTCATTATTTCGTCTTGCAATTGCCCGTAATTGGTCATCAGAACGCCGCTCTTCAGTTTCTTCAGCAACCATGTAATTTCGTCTTACAATTGTTCGTAATCTACCCTCAGAACGTCGCTGTTGAGTTTCTTCCGCAGTCATGTTATTTCGTCTTGCAATTGTTCGTAATCTGTCCTCAGAACGTCGCTGTTTACTTTCTTCAGGTGTTTCAGCCGCTCGTCCATCAGCCTGATATATTCTGTCCAATTCACGGATATGCGATTTTTGCTTTTCAGCTTGCTTCTCCCGCGACTGCTTTTTACGCATTGTGGCGAGACGTGAAAGATTAAATGCCTGTTTCTTTCTTTTAGGCATTTGAAAACAAAATATTATCAGAAGTTTAAGAAAAATCGCAAACTGATTAGGTATTTTCTTTAAACTAAATGAACAGTTTTTCTTTATGAGTCCCGTTCTTTCGTTTCTCAGCTCGTTGAATGTAATGCAATTCACGTGTTTTTTATTTTTGTTCTTTAGCTTGCTTGTACCACGACTAATTTTAATACATTTTGGTAAGACTTTCAGAATAAAATATCTTTGTCTTTCTTTGGGTATTTATAAAGTAAATAATTTAAGAAATTTAAGAAAAATCACTAACTGGTTACGTATTTTCGAAAAACTAAATAAAACAATTTTTTGCCGCCGCATTTTCCGTTGTTTGGGAATTAAAAAACATTCAATAACCTTACACACTAATTAGGATTAAAATTAAACGCGAAAAATCGCATTGTAATCAAACTAACGTCATTGGATTATTGCACGTGCATAGTAAAAGTTGTATATGCTTAAAAATAAAAACGGCAGTAAGAACATTGTCTTTGAGTTAATGTTCATAGAAAAGCAATATTTTCTTAATCACGCAGCACGTGCGTTTCTGCCTCTGTTAATGAAACACGTGAATGGAGAATTTGATAAAAAATAAATTGATCTGAACTTAATATTATAACAATAGAAAATATTGTTAAATATTGCGTTAAAATATATTTTTAAACGTTAATAACAATCAGAAAAAATACTTTATCCCAATGGAATTAATATCATTAAAAAGCTAATTTTCTGCTCTTTAAGATGGCGTAACAATTATTTTCTTGCAATAAATATTTCAGAAGTTATTGGCAAAACCTGTCTAAGCATTAGGCTTAACAGCGGCAAATTTTCGTTATTTAATTAAATATATTAAAAATTAATTAACTCTGAAAGTTTAAAATAGCCCCGTTGACCTAGAAATGTGCCCTTGAATGCAGTATGCAAATTTCATGTCGCTACGGTGCACCGTTTAGGAGAAGTTCTTGTGACCGACCGACCGACAGACAGACAGACAGATACATGTATTTTCTGCTTTATATTATAGATATACTAGCTGATATGCCCGGCGTTGCTCGGGATAAAAATATTTTCAAGAATCTTGTAGTCCTTCGTACTACATTTTCCCCTCCCCATCATTGCTAGGGCAACAGCAGAAACTCTTTCATATCTTGTATTTTTTGCCATTATCCGGAATACAATTCTTTTCTCTTTACTGTTTGTGTCACTGACCGGAAAAAACCGCATAGTGTTCTTTCTTTTTCTCCTTAGAACCTCTCCCTCCTGTAGGAAGTGGGCTGAACTATCTTGAGGAATTTTACACACTGATTATGATCATTAAAAATTTGTAAAATTAAATGGAGCATAGCGGAAAGAGAGTAATTAACATCATTGTGTTGTGGTGCAAACATATTGAAATAGGTATATGCTATGAAATAGAAGCTAAATAAAATTTCTGCCTTTCTGTTAACATTCAAAGAAAATAATATTTTTTATCATTTCTTTCAGTATAGTGAAAATACCGGACAGAAGGATTTGATAAAACGATCGATGGTTTGAATGTAATTACAATAATAGAAAGCATTGCTACAAATTGTGTATGAAATAAATTTGAAATGTTTATTAAATTAAGAAAAAGAACTCGTGACATTTAAATTGAATTCATTGAAAGGATAATTTTCTGCTCTTTGAAATGGTATGTAAATAATCAACGTGCAAAATATTTTTCTGAAACTATTGGCGAAAAACTGAGATAAAATTCCGAAAATTGGCTTAATTTTCGTTATTTAATTAAATATCTTAGAAAGTAATTTTTTGAAAGTTTGAAAAATTATAATTAATCTAGGAACGGACCCCAGAATGGCGTGTTCAAATTTCATATCAAGACTTACACTTTCTTACACCGTTTAGGATGCGTTCCTGCGACAGTTACAACATCTTTTTTCACCTTCGCTTTTTCCTCTTCCTACGATAGAACCGGACTAAGTAATCTTGAAGGTTTATCACACACTCATTAGGAGCAGTTAAAAATTTGTGAAAATTAAACAAAACATCGAAAGAATAATTCACTATAACTTCATTGCATCACTGTGTAACCGTATTAAAAGCTGTAAATGCTACGACAACCGGAAACTGGAAGTGAAAAGTTTACTTTGTTGTCTATTCTCAAAGGAAACAATATTTTCTTATATTAACTTTAACACTGGCAAAAAGCCCGCGCGTGAAACAGTAAATTGGCTTGAATTTATTTCTATAAGAATAAAATAATTTTTAGAAATTGCGTTAAATATATACTTTTAAACTTTAATAACAATCAGAGAAAACACTTAATTGCAATGAAATTAATATCATTAGAAAGATAATTTTCTGCTCTTCAAAATATCATAAAAATAATTGTTGTCTAATAAATATTTCCGAAGTTATTGGCAAAGAACGTCTAAGCATTAGGCTTAACAGCGGCTAATTTTCGTTAGTTAATTAAATATATTAAGAACTAATTAACTCTGAAAGTTGAAAATAGCACAGTTGACCTAGAAATGTTCTCTAGAATGCCGTGTGCAAATTTCATGTCGCTACGGTTCACCGTTTAGGAGGAGTTCTTGTGACCGACAGACAGACAGATACATGTATTTTCTGCTTTATATTATAGATGTAATGATAGATATGAATGAAGGTTTCTAGAATGTGTTTATTTCACATCATACATAACATAATTTTACAAAATTGACGTATATCTGTAATCTTTCACCCAATGCATATTATCCATTTGTCGAGTTCATCACTTTGAACATGACAATTCTTTCAATTCTCAGAACGTTTCATAAGTAGATGATTAAATAGGATTTCGCTGTTCCTTCGTGCTTTTGAAACAAGCAGTTGTGCGAAAAGTAGACCTCACGCTCCCCTCCCCCTACACACCAAACAAAAAAAATCTAAGAAAGCTTTATTCCTCATAAAATATAATTCAGATCAAAATATAAAAACTATCTTTCAAACTCTGAAAAAGAATAAATGGTGAATAAAACTTTTCCATATCATTCCCATTACCCTTCGTATCATTTCTTCTAGTGAGATGACTAATTAGCCTCATGTGATGAGCTGCATATGCCAATCTTGTTACTGAGCGCGAATGCAGATACAAAAAGATAACGATAGAAAGACGATATACGAGAAATATAACACAACCTTTTTCCACAGAAAAATAATTGAGAGTAAATCATACAAAACTTCTTTCAAATACTGATAAAGAAGTGATGATGAATAAAACTTTTGCAAGAAAATATCTTACAAACCATTTTTTCCTTCACGCCATTTCTTGCAACGAGCCTGATAAGACTAATTAATTTTATCATGTGCATCGCATATGCCAAACGTTTTATTGAGTTTCGATGCAGATGCAAAGAGATGGAATGCGTTGAAAAACTATTGAACTTTGTCAGAAACAAAAGAAATTTACTCCTCAATAGCACAGAAGTATTTCTTGTTAAAATGGATATACACTTTTTCTACGATTCTCAAACATTCATTTTTAGGTTCAAAAACAATCTTTAAATTATATTAAAATGTTTTCGCTTCGTTCGGATTTTTCAATATTCTAAAACCTGAAATAATTATCTTTACCGAAAAATGGCAGCTATGGACCAAATCAGTCGCTTTGAACACATGTGAAATTCTATAATTTGATCATAATTATGAAATTTGATGTTACTTCTAAGAAAAGTTAAAAGAAAGTACAAAATCCGCATTCTGATACCCCTTCTATTTCAATCTCATTCTATTTTTATCCGCCCACCAAACAGCAGAAAGCTTTGCACAAAATAATCATCCTCAGTGTTAAGTTACAGTTGTATCTAAACAGAGACCATTCTCTTCGTCCAAATATAACGATATACGAATTTTCATTCCCTAGAAAAATAATTGAAAGTGAAATAAAAAACCATCTTTCAAACTCTGATAAAGAAACGATGATGAATAAAACTTTTGAAAGAAACTGATATCCTCACAAACAATTTTTTTTCTTCTTCACATCATTTCTTGCAGCAGGATCTCTAATTATTATTATCAGGCTCGCATATGTCAAACTCGTTATTGAGATAGAATTCAGATGCAAAAAGATGGAATGCGTTGAAAAACTATTGCACAGTCTTAGACACATAGGAAATTTAATCCCCAATAGCAGAGAAGTCATTCTCGTTAAAATGCAGATACACTTTTTCTACGTTATTGAAACATTTCCTTTTTAGGTTTAAAAAATATTCTCAGAATAATAAAAAAATGTTTTCTCTTCGTTCAGATTTTTGATTTGGGGGAAAGTTGTCTGGCATTTTTAGCCAAGACCGTTTTACTAAAAATATATGTTTTAATTTTTAATGATTATGCTTTAAATCGTCTATTCTTATAAAATGATTATATATCACGTTACAAGAGAATGAAATGCAATAATTTCATGCGGAATTATCCAAAGGAAGATTAATTGATTCTCATATGAAAGGTAGATATTTTTGCATAAATATTTAATGATAATTTTTAGACAATTATTATAAAATGTACAAAATAAAGACTGATTACATTACTGATGATATCTTTAACGTGTCATTTATGATATTTTCTTCAACGCTTTGTAGCTCAACATTTCGAAAATAACAAAACACCAATTGTTTCGAAAGCTTTCCACAACTAATAAAACATGTATATCTTATGTTTTCAGAATTTTGATAATAAGATTTAAAACTGTAGAAAAGAAATCATGAAAGTATTTATGTCAAATTTTATCACAGTTCTTCAAAATAATGTTACTCCATAAAGTCTACGAAATATGAAATACTTTGAAGCAGTGTTTTGTTTATTAGACCATTACACAAAACCATGTGCCAGATAGAAATATATTTGGGGTTTTTGAAATGTTTCCATAAACTCGCATTTACCGGTTTCCCTGTGATTGAAATTCAATCCATCTTACTAGCAGACTCTTATTTTCGAAGAAATGTACTAAAATTATATTAATCTGTTTGTACCTCATTAAGATTAATACAAAATGTACTTTGTAGATTAATATAAAATGGACTTAAACAAGATCAGTAATTGTTAGTTATTATTAAATCTAAGTAAGATTAATATAAAATGGACTTCAATTCTTCTAGAGTATATAATTGGAATCGGTGTTGCTAAAAATTTTCTTCGCATTTTCACGAAGCAAAACATGTTTTTAATAAAATTAAATGAAAAATATTGTAGAAATGTATAAATCACTAAAGTAATTTATAAATATGACCTTTTATTAAACAATACTTATCTCAACAATCATGATTTACTTTATTCTTTCAAGCTAAATCATTAAATATATGAGATTCCAAATTAAAATTGCCCTCCCGCTGGTGTGCTGCGGATGTTTGGAGAGGGGGGCGCCAGCTCAGGTGTCGTCCTCGTCATCTGACTGCGGTTCAAAATTACAAGGTCTGTCCCAAAATAGCCCTCGCTTTGGTTCAGAACGGGACGTTAATATAACTAAACTAAATTAAACAAATAAAAAAAAATTCAGTTCTAAAATTCATTTTTTCCAAATATTCTGTTTCTTTATCTTAATGTGAATTTAACTCCTTAAGTGTAGAATGTCTTTTGCAATTTATATGGTAAAAAGAAAAATAACAATGATTTTCATCATAAAAAAATAAGGACA
Organism: Araneus ventricosus; assembly: GCA_013235015.1. Taxonomy (NCBI): domain Eukaryota; kingdom Metazoa; phylum Arthropoda; class Arachnida; order Araneae; family Araneidae; genus Araneus; species Araneus ventricosus. The sequence continues at coordinate 403,077 of BGPR01000431.1, read as the reverse complement.
AAACGGCGAGTAAAATGTTGAGAACAGCAGATGGCAATGGCTCCTAAAATACGTTTATTTCGTATTTAATTCTACAGTTATTTTCACTTTCTATTTATGTTGAGTTTCAAATATGGAACAAAATTCTACATCTTGAAAAGTTTTACGTTTTGGAATATACTAAGCATAATTTTCTAAAAGGAAAACAGTTTTACTACTCTTGCTTTGATTTTTAAATTGATGCATTCATTTATCCATGGAAGTTAATCCTAAAATATTTAGAGGAGATATTTGCCGAATTTGGACCGATGCCTAGATCGGAACGGTCCCGTAACTTCAATACTGTTAAATATTAGGGCCGTAAAATAGGCAAATTAGATTATAACTATATAAATGCGCTGAATTAAATCCATTTTTTTAAAAAAAAGCTTTAGGTGGTTACAGTTAGAGAACAAGTGTTTAGATTTAAATCTTACCGTTTAAATTACTAAGCAAAAGACTAATAGCCCTTACAATGTCTTAAATTAAGTACCAGAATATAATATTACATCCTAAGATCAGAAACTTATTTGTCTACAGTTTACAGTTACATGTTTATTAAAATAGTTTAAAGATCAGGCTAGGAGATTTTTGCACAAACCGTTACCTATATCGGGCTGCTTAAATCAACGGGACCATTATCTTCAACTAGAAAAATATCCCACAAAGCTGACATCATCATTAGTCGTGTTCATAAAGTGAAAGTGGAACAAGCCAATACAAGAAAAGAGCATTAAAAATGTTCAAGAAGAACAAATATTATGGTTACAAAGTTTTATATTATGTGTGAGGAAATAAAGGATGAAAAATATCTGATACAGCTCACAAAATGTGATACTTCCGTTAATACAATGTGCGTAATGTGTATTAAAGGATCAAGCAATATTTTTGCTTTAATTGGGCTTAAAAAAATCTGTGACTCAATTTAGGAAACCCGTGGTTCAATCAAAGCAATCATTCGGCTTAGTTAGACTTATGATTCTATTTTTACAGCTACATATTTCCTACTTTAAAGTGTATTTCATAAAAAGGTTAATTACATTGTTTTGAAGAAAAATAAACACCAAAAAATGCACAGGAATATTCATTTATTTATATTTGTGTGTTTTTATAATTTCAATTCAAGGGTCCATTTATTTATGTAAATCAATTTTCAAACAATTCATACATTCCTTTATATTGTGTAAATTTATTAAGCTATAAAAGACACAATTGTGTCAAATCCAACCTAATACTGTTTGTTCTCTCTATCCTCTTGATAAAACATTCTCTTTCATATCTCAATGAAAATTTAAATGAAAATGTTAAATTTCTTTGTAGCCTTTGATGAAAATAGAAATAGCATAAACTTGAATCGTAAAAGGCATTTTGTTAAATAACGGCAGCTCTGTGACGACAATAAATGCCACCGAATAAAATAATTTTCTTCCTATTAAAAGTGCAGGCGAAAAATGTTATTGGAATACGCTTTGTTTTTATCGGTTTTGTCTTTATGAAATACAATAACACACTTCAAGAGTTTTACTTCAAAATTATGATTTCTTTTAAATGTTGTTGCAAAGTAATGTGAAGCAAAAATTGCAAATACTCCAATGAAATTCTACGCTTTAGAGTACTTCAATGTATAAATACATAGAAAAAACTATTTTAAAATTAAATGTATTAGTAGAGCAACAGTTTGAGGAGGAAATTAAAAGAGGGAATAAAATGGACAGCCGCTTATTAGAATTTACTCTTTACTTTCAATAAAAAATCTCTCTGTATTCATAATTAGATAAGTAATGTAAGTTACAAGTGAGACACAGGAGGAAACAAAAACCTTAAAAATTAACTTGCATAAAGTCAAGACACATATACTTTTTACAAAGGCAAAATCCTTTTACACCTGAAACTACAAGGGAAAGTGAATTCACTTAAAATTTGGACCATCATCTATGATCCTTTTGTCATTTACATCCAAATACTCTCAGTACGCCTTGGGGAGGTATAGAGGATAAAAAGTATTGTCTCTTCTCAAGTATTATCAAAATTTGTCTTGGAATTTCCAAGCTATATACAAATATTTTACAAATGCTTTATAAGACTCTAAACATGTTGATATGCTATTATAATCTGAACTTTAAAGATCATGCTTTGTCATAAGAAAGGTGTCATGTGCTCTGAAATCCCGATTTTGAATTATCACAAACAGACAACAAATCATTAATAATAACAGTAACAGCCCTTTCAATGGACCTCAGTTCATCAGCTTTATCAGATCGGACTGCAGATCAAACTGAAAAGGGATTCTTTCCTCCTTTGGGCGATTCGATATTTATACCCTTTTCCGACAGAACTTGACGTAACTGGAATATTCTAGAGAATTTTCATAACTTCATCCCTAATAGAGATAGAGCGATAATTACTGTATTTCCTGGGAACATAATTTTGTCCTCAAAGGGACCAAAATTGTCGCCAAGTAACCAAAATTGTCACCAAGTTTGTCAACAAGGTCGGAGGTCATTTAATTCTATCCAATACCAATTCCTGTAAATCCCCCTTTTCTATCTATAAGACTAAAATAGCAAGGGAAACTGTATTTACATATTCGTAACAATATATATGTATATCTATATATATATTCAAATAATTCTTCCTGAATTGTGTGTCGGTACTTTCCCGTACATTAGCCAAAATGCGCGATAAGTACAACAACTTTATGAAGCAAATTTGAAATATTTTGGCAACGTCATGGCGTAAGGATGCTGCAATTTCATCATGTAGCGTTAACTGAAAAAATATCTTTCCATCAACATTTAGATACGACGAAAAGAAATAGTGGATAGCTCCATTTTTTTCACAAATGCATTTTTTTCAACAATTTCAAGTCTGTACGATCTCTTCTACCACATGGAAACAAAATTTTTTTTTAAACCTGGTCCTATCTATGTTTAAAATGCGCCCGAAAATCAAGGTGTGTTGTAGAAATTCAAACTGGCCATCTCCACTAATGACAACAGATTCAAAACCCGCCATCTCCAATTCCGCCACGCAGTGTAGTGGTAGTTTCGCGAAACCTTGCCAAACTCAGGCCTATAGTTGATAATGAGTTCAATTCGATAAGTTCGAGTTTGAGTTTTCTGGATTATTACACTTTTGAACAAGATGGAGAAAAATGTTAATGTTCTTCCTCATCAGATACAGAAGCGTAAAATATATCCTTCTGGGTGGCAGCGAGAGGTGGCAAAACAGCAACGGTAGATTCTATTCATAATTAATTCGTTTATTTATGTAAAGGACTGTAAGACGGTAGTGGCATAAAGGCCATGAAAGTGTCCGTTGTGCCTTCAGAAAAAAGAGGTGGAGACCGAGGATCAGCGGCTTTTGAGTTAAAAAAGAACTGTGATCTCTTGCATAAATATATTCAAGTGTATTGAATTCCACTACTGTGGGAATAAAACTCAAGTGAAAAATTACGACAGCAGTTAATTAAACATCAAGAAAAGAAGGCGTATTTAAAACAACAGTACCCAAGACGAGTCACTCACAGTTAGTCTCTGATATTTCAAAAATCTATTCAGCACCAGAGCCAATATTGGTTTTGTTTAGCCTATTGTTGATGTTCTTTCTAAATGCTTAGAAATGATCGAGGGGATCAAAGGATCGAAGACTACTGAAGAGAAGAAAATATTTAAAATTGAATACACGCTACATAAAAAGCAAGCTGTGGGTTTTTTCCTCTTAGAAGAGAAAAGCGGGAGTATCTACTTACTTTACGCTTGATTACGAAAAAACTATTCCTAGCCGGAAATCCTTGTCCAGTCGAAGTACTATAGTAGTCGGCTGTTCCTCTATAACGTCACTATTGTGCACTTCTCATAAAAATATCCCTGAACAACAATAAATAATTCATATACACTTGAGGGTACATAAATTCCCAAAAGTAATTCAGTTTAAAACATTTTTACTGAAAATTAAAAGAACAGAAAAGCTGCTGAAATATAATTTCTATCTGTACTATTAACCGCAAAATGAACCTCAAGTAGCAGTAAATTACGAAATTGTTGATTATTTATCATTCAACTTTACCTCATAGAGTTTTTTTCTCCAAGAATGCTGACTAATTATACCCAAATAATTCACTCAACTAAGCCAACAAGTGTAAAATACCGCAAACTATTCTAGTTAAAAAGAAGAAATCTGATCGAATAACGAAGATATTACAGTGAGCTATAAAAATATTAAGAAAAGTGGTTCGGGAATTGTAAATCATAGATTAAGTTTGAGGTGCATTTTATATAAAAAGAGCACATTTACAAGTATTACAAGTCTGTTTACCTCCTCGTCATTTTTATCCAAAGTCTAGATGATTTACTGGATTGCTATCATCTGAGGATTCTTCGTTGTTTTAGAAATGTTTAAAAAATATTTTTTTCGTAAGATATTAAATTATTTCTAGTTATAAACGCAGAGCTTCCAAAAATTATATTTGCCTAATATATCCATGTTTGAAACATTCCTAAACGACGATTTTAACAAAGGAGATTAAGAGAAGGGCTAAAAACGTTTATAATTTTTCTCAAAAATTATAAATACTCTATACACAATAGTCTATTAAATACAGCATCACAAAGATTAGCATTGCAGTATTTAGTTTCTTTGTTCTAATAATTTAAAAGTATTTTGAATGTAATAAAAATCGAAATGAATAATTCCTTAACTACTTGGGGTAAAAACTTGATTTAACAATTGAACGAGAATTGAAACTGAATTTGATGCCTGGTCCTTTTAAAATCACAAAATACATACGTACAATTATGCAGAGAGTCCCGTAATGAGCAAATAAATTCAGTTTAACGCGATGACTCATTCACAGGGAGCGAAAAGTGTCCAAAGAATCACACCTCTACGGTTCCTGATTTTCAAGAGAAGTTGCACTGAAAAAGTGGTGACGCCACATCCAGACACAAAGCAATTTCGTTTGAGACATCAACAGCAGCTGAAGCAGTACAAGGATAAGGCATAATGCTTACAGGGGCAAGTGTTCGAAATGACCACCACTATGCAGATTAAGATATAAATATGAGTTCCGCGGAATGGTGGATTGAGCAGTGCGTTTCTAACAAAGTGCAAGCAGCATGGAGACGAGCAACTAACTGTGTTTCTGTTGTAACTGGAGTTCGATACTGGAGTCAAATTAGGTAATCGCGATGCCCATTCCATCGGACCTCAATTTCCAATCCATCTTCGTTTACAATTCATAAACGGCGTTACGAGTGTTCTAAAACAGCATGTGCATGGCCGGTGGGCTGTTGTAATGACAGATATACTGCAATAAGTCTTTTCCCTAGTATACGAGCCTTCCTACAAGGAGTCTGATTAAAAACAATTTTTCTTAACTTTGAATCCAGAAACTTTGTATAAGTAGATATAAATGTCCATAAAATTAATCTGAAGTAATAACTCTAAATTACTGATTATTTACTCACTCGAGTGTAAACAAATAGTTTTTGTACTTTTAAGGAAAGGTATTGCTATTTCTACCGAAAATATTGATAGAAATTGGCTCTCAAAAGTAAATCACCATTGAATATTTTAGCTGAAAAGAAAAAATAATAAATTAAAGTGTTTTTTTCAGTTGGAAGCAAAGCATAAGTGTATTTTGTTTTGAGGTTCTTGAATCAAGAAAGAATCTTAGGTATATTTTTTCCGATAAAAACCAAACTTGCTAGATTTACAGGTTTGCTGACTAGTTTGCTGTTTCTATCAAAACTCTAGACCATTTTCCGGACGGTAATAACATCACGGTGCTTTAAAGGGTTCAGGGAAATTTTTAAAAGATCATGCTTATTAGGAAGATAAATAGTTCCTTTCAAGATCTTGAAAAAGTTCTACTTTGCTCCTCCTATTCATCTCCGGGAGTTTCTCAAATGACTACTTTTTTATCAAAAGATAATGAAAGAATTGTTACTCAACTGTTCTAGTTTGAGAAATGTTTGCTTTTTGGAATATTAGAATGTATAATATTTTCAGAAGTTCTAACAGAACTAAAATTAACAATGCAGGTATTGATTTTCCTCTTCTTTTAATGTTTCAAAAGCTTTCAGAATTCTTAACCGAAATATATAAAAAAGTATCTTTTGAATATTTCATATTAATTTCATATAATACATTTACTTTTACTATTATAATTACTACCACTTATCTAGGGAAATTCCAACGCTTTAACACAAATAAGTCAATAATTCAATATTTGTTCGAATTTCTTGAATATTATTTTTTAATTATTGTAACTTAGTTGTTATTACTTTATTTATAAAAACTACTTACTGTTTATTTATTTATTGTGTATTATTTATTAAAACTAATCTTGGAAATAAATCTTTGCTGTCATTTGAAGTTTAAATATTGTCCTTTTCTCTTGCTGTACTTATTTTTTGACCCAGTTTTTCTTAATTCGAATTTTTGCATAAATCAAAATTTATTGCTATCTCGTCAGTTTTGAAACAGCGAAGTTCTACTGTTTTAGAGAAAACATAAAGCTTTGAAATGTTCTTCTTTTTATCTCTTTACATTTCATTCATTAAACCTTCCTCTAACTTATAATAATCTCCTTATTAGAATAAACCAAATATGTGGCAAATTTTAATTGTCAAGCTGTCTGAAGAAGAGCCGTGATTGCATAGTGATAAATGTCATGGGTTCGACTCTTTGTTATAGTTGATATTCTCATGAGAAGCCATAATCCATCAGTGCTCATACAGAGCGATTAAAAATGTTAAATATTCCTGGTATGAAAATCATCATTTTGTACTTTTGAAAAGGAGCAAATTCATACAGTGTAGTGGATAGTCGAGCGTTAATATTTTTACTACATTGATAATTCCAAATAGAGGTGCCTCTAAAAGAATGGTTGTCATGTTTCAAGAAAAGATCCACATTTTTTCAAAAAGCATGCCCATTTGAACAACTCAGGAATAAAATCATCAGTAGCAAAATTCTGCTACGGTTGTCTTGAACAAAGATAACGGTAATAAACCGTTTTTTAACTGTAAGACAATTTTAAATTTTGAAAGTGGTGCATTTCACAATAGAATAGATTTTTCTTGTTCAAATAGGGATGCGTATATTATATGTTTTTGAAGAATTTTGTCTTTTAGTTTGGGATAAAAATATTCCAAACGGGACGGAAAGATGCTTCTTTTTTCTATTTTTGCGTTACGTAAGTTTTTCAGTAATATAATATATTTTTAGTTTTAGGAATTTTATCTTTAGTTTAACATAATTGATTCAATAATTGCTTTAAATTCAATGGAATTATCTCGCATTTTGTATGATTTTGATATAATTTTATGAATTTGAAAGCTTAATTTAAACACGATGGAGTAAAACTGTTATCAAATAACAGGTGATAAAATAAATAATGCTTTTTAACAAGATAATAATATTATGATATGATGTTCCTGACTAAAGAATCGAATTTCTTTTGTTCTTTTCTTTTCCCACTCAATTATTTATTCGTTTTCGACCTGATTATACTATAAAGTAAAAGATTATTAATTCGAAACCTTCTTTCATCATCATTCTGTTTATGTCAGTCAACGAAGCACAAGCAAATGCAACAGCAGCGTAGAAAAATAATTCCCCCAAGAAGAGTTACAATTCCAGCAAACAAAAACCATTTCTCTTTAAAAAACATAACGATATACGAATTCTTTATCCGTGACAAAAAGTTCACGGAATCAAATACAAAAGTCATCTTTCAAACTCATGACAAAGAACATGTGATGAATTCAACCTTTGCAGGAGAATTATATTTTTCTTTTATTTATTTTTGTTATTTTTTCGGCTACAAACTCACTAATTAGTCTTATCAGGAGAATCATAGAATTCCAAACTCGTTACAGCGCTCGTATGCAGATGTAAAAAAGCAGGAATGCGTTGAAAAACTGCAACTCGCTGGCAGACACAAAGGGAATTTATTTCTCGATAACACAGATGTCATCTCGTTAAAATGGATATACATATTTTATACGTTTTTCAAGATACTATATTTTAATTTGCCTTTAAAAGTATCCTCCAGATCACTGGAAAAAAATGATTTTTTTCTTATTTTTGTTTGGAATAAGTTATGAATAGCTCACACTTGATTGTAACACTTTTCTCAGTTAATTACTTTAATTTGTTGGGAAATTAATGCACTGTGATGTATGATGGTTAACTGTATTTCAAACTGAGGCTGTATTAAGGAAATTAAAATATATAGGTTAAATTCAAAAGTGACTAATAAAATATAGTGTGTGAAAAAATTAGTTACAATATGTTTATTAAATAGAACTAAACTTTAAAAGAACTCGTTTACTGGAGAATAAATTGCAGTCGATCGTTCTTAGAAAAGAAGTTAATTAAGTTCGTCCTTCTAATGTATTGATATTGCAACTACATACTCATCTAATCTCCCTCATAAAAATTTAAAAACAAACTCGAAAATATTATCAAGTAATCCAAATAATGTCATTTCTAATAATTTCACATAAAACGATTAATATCATAAACGTATTTCAATTGAACTGACATAAGGAAAATAAGTAAAAAAATCGTTTGCTGTGACAATTAATGGACATAGTTTAAAAGTAACTAAGCAAAAAATTCTGAATAGGCTTAGAAGTTCATACCCAGATAGCATGCAGATTTGCAGCAAGTGTGATTTTTTCTGGATTATCTTGTCATGACAAACTTGACGCGACAAATTTGCATCGAAACTCCTGCAAAGTAACATAGCTTAACCCTCTGACCACTGAGGATTATTAAAATCTGAGTACAGTTGTATACGGAGGTTTGTTTACTAATGAATAGGTGAAATAGATTCGTCCACCCAGTTTCCCTTTTTCGCCTTACTACGGGTTTTGGAAGATGTGAATGGAAGACCTTTCATCTGCGTTCTCTACTCCAAGGGGTCCCTTAATGACCACTCGCCCAACTGCCTTCTCCCCGCTTTCGAAAGAGTAACTGACCCAAATCCGCCTCACTAGTATAGAAGTTGCATGGCCGGTTTAGGAGTTAGAGGGTTAATCGATCACCCCCTTGCAAAGAAAGTTTGCCATGTAACTGATACGGTACATTTACGACTCATGACACAATGAGGAAGCGAAAACTCTATTCTTCTTCTCCTGACTCCTGGTCCGAACTGGTATAGTGGTCTGCATACGCGCCAACGGATCATGTGATTGCGCTCTCTTCTACATGTCCTTATATCGTAAAAGTAAGTTCCATTAAAAATAACTCATTACACTCCTCGTATGCGGTCAGAAGAAGGGGGAAGGCATCCCCAACTTCCTGTTCCGCGTTAATAAAGGGGGAAGGGAGAGACCTCTCTGTAGGAACGGCTTTGAAGAAGGGGGGAGGGAATATACCCCTGTTTACCCAATACCCTGAATATGCAGTAAATTTGACACGGCAAGTTTTTTTTTTCTACTGGTTTCCAATGAACTTGACACAACAAGTTCACTGCAAGTTTGTCGCATGGTGACTTCGAAGTTTGCGTTAACTTGCTGCATTCTTTTTATGAACTTGCGGTCTTGCCGTGCTGAACTTGCTGCAAGTTTTCAGACTTGCATAGCAAGACTGCTGCAACTTTGTTGCTAGCTAAAATTGCTATATGTGTAACTATAAGAAAATAAATTTTAAAAAATACTAAATACGGTTAAAAAGGGTTCAAGTGATAACAGTTTTATTTTTTATTGCAGCCATCTTTCTTTGAAATGATAATTTTCTAAGCCTTGTTAGAGCACATAATAATTTCAAATGTCTTGACCTACATCAAAGGAAACAACAAAGAAAGAAGTGAAATGATAAGAAATCATTTAATAATGAATTAACATCGAGAGAGTATAAATGTGAATGATTTAAGATGTCTGAAGACATTCAACATAAAAATGAAAGTCAGAAATGTTCATCGTCGTGTTTTTGAAAGAAAGTTTTTCATGAACTATCCTCAAGAAAATTTCTTGAAGCAATCCAATCTTTTGAATCGTTATTTATAGATATTTCATTAAACTTTTTTGCAAAGACACTTCTTAAGAGCGTAAATGCTTCTCTGTGACAAACTCGAGCTCGATTAAATTACAAGAAAAAGAAAATGAAAGTTCATAGAAGATGTTCGGTAACTATCTTAGTTGGGGAGTGGAAAACACTGCCATTTTCTGGATTTACAGCTACACAACAAAACACAACCTCTCTTCATGGTATTGTCTGTAAGCAAAAATATTTTTGTTGTCCCTACCCCCTCACTGACTTCAGTTAGTGAAATGCGTGAAGGCTGGATGTAAGAGTTTGGGAATGTTGAAAAATGTGTGAAGCATTTTAGTTTTCGTACAATCTCTTTGAAGAAATTTTTTCGGTTTTCTTGCCAGGACTTTCATAACTCAAAATTAAATATATTTTTTAAATATGGATAATGGGTTTCCATACAAAAATATAAAAATAATATAAACATTTATACATACATCACAGAAAAAGAACTTATTGTTCTTTAAATTAACTCATTGCCTGTCAGATGCATTTAAAACTTTCGAAAGTGAACAAATTCATTTTTTGTTATATTCTGAGAAAATAAAGGAATAAAACCATTTTCAAAATAATTTTTTATTTTCTTTAGGCTTGCAAAATGTTGCGAAAACGCATCACTGGCATAAAGCAGTATATTTTTTCTTCTAATTACGTGGAATAGTTTAAAGCAAATTGTGGAAGTGTAACAAAGCATTTATTACAAAATAATTGATGTTTGCTTCAGTTTTTACAGCGCCTCCTTTTACTATCGAGATACCTCTCAATCACTCAGTCTGAAGGAGCTCTTAATATTTTGCTCAAAGATAAAATTTGTCCTTATATTCAAGTGTGAAAGAATTAAAATAAATTCATTCTTAGCATTTTTAGCAACATTTCGTATCTTTCTTAATGATATATACTGTTTGTTTAGACAGAATTCGCAAAATATATATTTGAAAAAAAAAATCATTTAATTAATCATGCGAAAATGCAACACTAACAGGCAATGGGTTAAAAAGGGTCGAAAAATGACTTTTGGTAATTCTATAAATGATTTTTCTATATATATATGAAATGGTATTTACATAAGTAATAAGAAATTCTTCCATAGACTGGCGTAGGAAAAATAAATTCTTTATAAATTTTATAATAATAATTTAAATTTTTTTCTGCTTACAGAAAAATGAGTTGATTTTGTTTACCATTGAACAAATGAAATAAAATTGCACAATACAAAGCACAATATCTAAAGGAAAGATAAATATTATTTTGTTTACATTTGTGAAAAAGGGAATCAAGTATTTGATTTAAAGCGTTAATGCGTCTACCACGAACCCCATTGTAAATGTCGTCCATTGTGCAGCGTCAACTTGAGCTTGCACTTTCATAATGCAACGTCAATTTGTCACAGTACTATGAGTGGAAGAATATTGAACCAGTATGATGCGCATTGACGATTGTTTTTACATTTCACAAATCGGTTAGCAATGAGTTTGCACAAAAGTTGGCTTAAATTTGACAGAAAACTTAACTGAAACATTTAAGATGTTTCACCCAGCTTATGGAGACGATTGATATAGTCGGTTCCAGTGGTTTTAATGGTGTCGCCGTTTCAAATCCGGCTGAACGTCCTCCAAAAGCGATCAGAAAACTTACGCCTTTCCGTTAATCAGCCATCTTCATGTAAAGGAAGTGCGAGCTATGATTCGCACAAATCATAGTCTAACTATCCCAGAGATTGTTGAAGATCTATGTCTCGTCAAAAAATCATTTCACATAATTTTGACTAATAATCTGAAGACGGATCGCCGAGGTAGAAGCCGTTTTAAATTTCACCGCCCCCAAATTCCAATTTCAACCCAGTTTTTTTGTTTCTTCCCCCATCCCACTTTGCAGACGCAATTTCAAGATTTTCGCCCTTTCAACATCGTGTACGACCCCTGTTCCATTGCTTTTTTTTATTTCGTCTTGGCGTGTACTATCACTTGTCCAAGTTTGTCGGGGGAGTTCGCATACTCCCCTTTTTAATAGTTTCCCATGATCTACATGAAGATGGCCTGATAAAGTCAAGAGTTCTTGGCTGGATGAAACAAACGCTTCTATTTATGTTTTTTAAATCTTTCATTGCTTATTTTTTGAATTTGAATATCAAATGACATTTTGACCAGTGGCACTTTCTGTAAAAGAAGTGAATGAAAAATACTTTTTGAAATTGCATCTTTTTCGAATACATCCATTTAAATGGGGGTTTTTTCTCTTTGTGTTCAAATCCATTGAACAATTTATTTACCATAAATCACAATTCCTTGTATTCATTCCAGAAATCATTAAAAACATGTGCTTCACAGAAATCCCTTTTTACTTCCAGAAATTCCGTCAAACGCTATATATAAGTTTTTAAGTGCTTCTGATATCGTTTCTTAAACAATTTGGTTCTTATCTTAATGGGAATTTAACTGTAGAAGTGTAGGAATTCTTTTGTGGTGTATGACGACAGTATAAATAACAGAGACATGCATTGAAAAAAAATAATAACTACATTGCGAGAAATATTAGACGCAGCAAAAATGAATCCCCTTTTTTTTATTTGCTGATAGCTAATGGCACTTGCGTCTAAAGAAAATGTACTCCGTTCGCGTTTAACTGCTTAGAAATATTCAATTTTGATTTATATTGAGTTTCAAATTTAGAAATGTTCAGTATAGAAATGTATATTCAAAACTTCTTTTAAAATCTTTCTTTAACACTTTTACAAAATGAAACATATCAAATAACGAAAAATTCGAAAATACTTTTAAATTTTAAAGAACTTTTCAACAATTTTACGAATGGTGAAAATTATCTTTTTTTAAATCGAAAAAAGATAATTTTTCTTCTGTATCTTGCAAAAAGTAGGAATACCTAATCCCATTGAACTTCTCAGATTTATCAAATGGACGATTTATTAAAAGATAATGTAGGAATTTATTAGATTTCAAATTTACTCATTTTCTAAAAATAATAATAATATTTGTAGCGCTTCGAGATATACTGTTTAACTATTATTAAAAGTGTAGTTTTTAATTATTCAAGTTAAAAACATATAGAATTCAAAGTATAGGTAAAAAATAATCCTTTTTGACTCTATTGATTTTGAAATGTAAACTTATATTTAAGCACTGAAAGAGGATTAAAAAAGCCAATCATTTAGATAATTTCCAACTGATAACCGTTTCTGGCAGTAATTTTTAACACTGTTAATTGTTTTTCTTCCAAAAACGATAATAATGTCTAATTAGTTTAAAATGTTATTTTGCCTTTGACACCACAACATACCCCGTACCCGAAATCACAATATTATTTCTCACCAATTCGGGATCGAGATGTGTGGAATGGAAGACAAACGTATACCAAAATCATCAAGTTTAACTCGACTTTTTTTCTGCCAGCTGGTTATTGCTTATTTATTACACATACTTTATATGATCTATGAGGCCTTTAACATTGTTTTACTTTATAATAATTGATTACATTAAAAGGACGCAAATTAGAATACTATAACATAAAACACAATTCGAATTATACTGCAAAACTAGGATTAAAAGTGCAACTCTCAATTTTTTTCAGTTTGTTCCGATACTTTAGAAAAATTTACAACTCAAAATAGTAATGAATTTCAAGAGTTGTTTTATGCAAATGTTGCATGATTTCCAAATGATTGTTTGACTTGCCATTTTTATCGAACACTAGAGTATGAATCAAGGACTCTTACAGTTACAATGAATACATAAAAATGTCGTGTTTCGTTTAAAAAATATATAACTTGCCCTTTTGACCTTGTTAATATTCCGCTTATTTGATTCCTTCATTTTTGAAAAATTCTAAAATGACTGACAATGCGAGATGCGTAAAAGAATGTCTGTTCTACCAAGAAATGAATCCATATTATGTTGTTTTTAGGAAGTATCGCAAGATTGAAATTAGCTATTAAATTTTAAAGTTTTTTTAATAATCGTAAAAAATATTTATAATTTGTTTGAAAATGGAAAGAATCATCTATATCTACTTTGGCCCAAAACTGATATTTTCCCAATTCACAACTATCTGAATAGATATTGTTCAAGCGAACAGTTAAACCAAGATTAACAGTGCAGTTACAGAGGGTATTTACACATTTTTAGAACGATTTCGATAAAGAATAAAAGAAAAATATATTTTGGAATAAAAATTTCTGGCAACAGCTTATTATTTGAAATGCGGAAATATCGTCTGCTACTTACAAATCTGCTACTTTCTTCTTTCAAAATGTCATATGAAATAAGCTGTGGAGTGAAGGATATGTTTTTGCGCTTTCGAAGAGAACTATTCCTATTCCGTAATTAAAAAACGTTGTGAAATGCATGGTATTAAAATTTCTAAGCGTAAAATAAGCAACATTATTAATCGGAAAGGGAAAAACCGTCAATCAGTACTTCTACATAGAAAGAAGACTCCAAACGAATACCCGGAAAAGTTACTTACTGTTTCAAATATTTCTAAAGTGAAATCGCTGGTAATAAGAGAAAATCCGCCGACGTAGAAATGAATTGCAAAGTCTTTAAATACATCTCTGTAGCAACAATAAATAAAATAATAAACCAAGATTTACAACTTAAAAAAAGCTAAAAAACAAATATGAAAGATCCAAAGTTCGTGAAATTAATTTCAAGTATCATTAAATGACCATATTACCATGTATTTATCATTCTGGCTGTAAACTAATAATTCTGTTTTCATTTAGCATAAGGCCTAACTAATTATACCGTAATTATTTATTCAAGAATGTTGTAAAGTGTAAACTAGCACTACCTATTCTTGTTGAAAGGAAGAAAAATTATCTTAATATAAGAGGTCTCCTTACCAGCTATAAAAGGATGCTAGAGAAAAAATCTTGCTTCGAGAATCGTAAATCATGGTTTTCTTCTCGGACCCATTTTTCAGATAAAAAGCAAAATTGCAGGTATTACTAGTTCCTTGACTTGCTTGCTATTTTTATCAAGAATCTAGATCATTTTCTAGAAAGTAATATCATCCTTGGGATTTTAAAGCCTTAAGTAATGGTTTAAAACTTCTGGTTTTGTTTGGAAGATAAATTGTTCATCTCATGATCTTGTAAAAGTTCTGCTTAGATGATTCTATTCATCTTTGGAATTTTCTCCAGTGACTACTTTATCAAAAGTTAATGAGAAAAGTGTTAAGCTATCTTAATTTCATTTTTGTTTTCAAACGAAAACAATATATAAGATATTCGGGAAAATATTATGAAACTAACACTACCAGTGCAGCTTTTTATTTAAAAAAAATATAATGTTTAAAAACATACAGAATTCTACAAGAAAAAAATTAACTGTGTCAATTGTATTGAATAAAAATTTATTGCTGAGACATGTACTTTTGTATTATTAAGAAATTAGGGACAAATACTGCAAGCAGGAGTGAAGCATTTTCGTTCTTCCTTCCTCATTTCCTCTTTAGCTTAAGCCAAAATTTGAGAACTCTTTTCTTTAACCCACAGAGAAGAAGTATAGAAGAGGCTATAATCTCTAAAAAATGCCAAATTCATGTGCATGTACTCTAGCTAACTTCAGTTCCTTTGATTATTGGATGTTATAAGTTTTGGAGACTGTGAAGAAAATGTTTTACTTTATATTTGAAGTTATTTTACTGAAAAAATTTTATCTCATTAATGTGTTGAATGTAAAATGTTTCTTATAAATAATTTTTCAAATTTAGAAAATCATAGTTTTTTTAATACTTTTTAAGTAATATGATATTAGTAAATTTGGCTTAAAAATGGCCAACACAATATTTTTTTAAAAAATTTTGTCAATTTACATTAATGGTATGTGTTTTTGTATAATTTTAATTTATTTTCATGAAGAGATGATATAAGAAAAAATTCATTGCTCCAAGCAAAGTGACCATAGAGCTTATTTATATTCACCTAGAAAACAAAGAGATGAAGGGGACATATTTATGAATTTATCCTTTTGTTCGAATAATGATTAAACTCAATATCAAAATTATGAACAGCGATATGAAATTAACTTAAATTCTAAAAAGAAGTTGAAATATGTTTAGCATTTGTAAATTTTGATTTTTAAGATATTTTTGATGACTTTTTCATGTTAAAGCTTGCAAATATTTTTCTAAAAAAAAGAAAAAAATTCATATATTTTTTAATCAAAAGTTATAATTTTATAATTGAACATTTTTCCATGCTGGGCATAATGTGTAAAGTTTGTGTTTTAAGGATCATCCCATTATGTCCTGTTCTTGGTTTTTTATTACACCCTCTAATATTGTTTTTTTCATACTATACGAAACAAGCCACTCTGGTTTCTGGGCAGTTTTCTTTAGGAATGTTATGTATTTGCAATGTTTTGTAATTAATAATGTTTGTTAAATAAAATAATTTGATATTATTTTGAGTACTTGGTATTTGTTACAGCATCTTGGTCCGGAAACAAAAATGGTATATAATTTTTTGTGTGGGTTGAAAAAAAATCAGAAAAATTAACTTCACAAATTAATTTCCTGAAAGGAAATTACACTCCATCAATTTTTGTATCTGGAATAAAAATGATTGTGCACTCATTCAACTTTTATTGTTGTTTTGAATATTCTGATACAGATAGAGAAATATTAACTTAATCAACAAAAATCAATTTCCTGCAGAGTTTAAAATCACAAATGAATTTTCTGTATGGTAATTACAATGATCAATTTTGGTATCCTGAATAAAAATTATTTTGAACATATTTAAAATTTTATTGTTGAAGTTTTAAAATATTTTGAAATAGATATTATAACATTAATATAATCAACAAAAATTAATTTCCTTCAGCTTAAAAAAATTATGATCTGAAATAAATTTTCTAAGGAAAAAATATTTATTAATTTCAAAAATATTTTATACTTCTTAAATTATAAATCTACAATTTGTAAATAATTGATACTCTGCAAAGAAGCGAATAAATATTCAGAAATGATATTCCACATTTACTTTTAATGTTTGTATTTAAAAAAGTTCAATTAGTGAGAAAAAACGTTTATTTAGAATTATATGATTCGGCTGTAAAATTATCAATATATCAAAATAAATCAGCTATTCTTAAAGTTAATAATCGTTGAAAAACGAGCTAAAATACAATAAAAAATACGCATTTGTCATACGATGGGTATTGAAATAACTTATTATTGTTTACATCGTTGACATGACGATGGGTGACGTAGTCTGGTTAGTTCCCGTAGCCTACCACAGGTGGCGTACTGTCTATGTAGAATGCAATGTTAAATAAGTTTCCATTAACGCCTATGGGAGTGAAACCTCTGTTTCTACTTCTCTGTGCTTTAACCTATCTCCGAAGTACCGAGTACGGTTCTTGTCTTCTCTCTTCTCTACGGCTGAATCAATGGTTCTTGTAAAACCAAAGTTCATCATTACCCGTTCCATCTAATTGAACAATGAACAACGTGTTTAAAAGTTTATAAATATTCTGCATTTGGTAGAATCAACAAATCCATTCCTTATTTTAATACAAATAAATTCATCGTGAAGTTGTGTCATTCTGCAATTGTGTGCCTATTCGGTATTTGGTAGCATCAATCAATTAAATTTATGCGCTTCGGCATCTTGAATTCCATCATAAATTCGTTCCTACTATTGTTACTATCGTAATTAATATTCATTTAGACAAACGCGGAAAATTTGGCCGTTAAAGAAATGGTTTTTTATGTTATAGGAGAAAAGGCTACAATTTAAAAAAAGAGATAAGCAAGCTTTGCTAAGCAAAGTTAATTATAACCAAATGTGTTCTCCTTAAATAAAACACAAGTTGATCGTCTACTCTCCATCCAACGAATATTTTTAACCAAGTTTACTAGGTGTTACAGGACGACTTCCACCAATGTTCTCAGTGTCCTGACTGCTATTCCCCCTCTCCACATAGTGTCCAAGGCCCTTTTTCTAAAATTTCAGTTTTGGGTATTGCGCTTTTCCCAAGCTCGAGATTTTCTAGACACTCATAATCTAGACAAATTTGTGAATATTATAGAAATTCCTCCTGGATTGAAATTGATTGAGATAACTGAGGCAATAGCAGAGAATACCTATGACGTGTACACGGACGGATCCAGGATCAAAAACGAGACTAGATTCACCGTGTGCATTTTTAAGAACAAAAACCAAATGATGAATATCTATTCCGATTGAGTAATTGTAATTCAGTATTGCAGCTGGCTGGCTCTAAGAAATAATAACAAAATTAATATCTATATATGACTTGACAATTGAGTGCAGTTTTGACTTGACAATTGAGTGCAGTTNTGACTTGACAATTGAGTGCAGTTTTGACTTGACAATTGAGTGCATTTTTGACTTCTTCCGTTTACCCTCTTTCGCAAAAAGTTTTTAGAGATCTATAATTTTCCATTAACTATAAGGACAACGAAACGAATTTTACTATGTCTTGCTAGTTTCGATTTTGAATATCGTGTTCCCATACTCTCACATAGAAGACGCACAGCTTACCGTTTAATGGATTGGACTAAAATTTGGATCATATCTGCACATTTCATCTTGTCCCAAAACTATAGCCGCAAGCGTAAAATGATATTCGAAAAATTTCTCGGAATATAATGAATATAGTATGCGATGTGTGTGAATATAAGCGCTATAGGAAACATTATTCAGGATCACTTTTTTGGAAAATTCAAAAAATGTATTATTCATTTTAATAAATCGCAAAATAGGATGTCTCATAATTATAGACAGCAAAATGTTTCATGGATCAATTTTAAAATGTAACAACACTTTTAAAAATGCGAATATTTTCTAATGATTCCATTACTTTTTATCACTTCATACCCACGACTTCCCATTGAAATTTCTAAGTTTTGCAAGAATTCTGGAGGCAGTTCATACCATTACCGCTAAATCGCTGTTGTAACCTGCTTTCTCTAAAAATATTGGCTTACATTTTCGTATACATTCGAGGTCCTATCTGTCTGATGTTTCTCAACGAGCGTGACTGCTCAGGGCCGGCGCACTTTTTCTATTAATCCTAATTGCATTAAAGCTGGTATCACACCGACGTGACAGTCGGTAGTTAAAAGCCACAACAACCGGTACGTATTTGTGACAGTCGGGGGAGAATGTGCCAAGCATCTGATCGAGTTTCAGAAGAAGGCAAAATTTCTAGCTCACTAGTTTTTAACAACTTTTTTTCAGCTCACTAATTTTTAACAAATTTTTTTCAGCTCACGAGTCAATTTTCCACACGTGATATTCTGAATTAACTAGCATTTCAAAGCATATTAATAGAAAATTTATTTCCACAATTATAACAAAAATTTTAAGTAGAGTAAAAAATCTACGCTCCTAAGCTATCTTTATTTTAACCATTTGAGTGCTTTTTATGTGCCGAAAATGCGGAGACGCTGCTGTTGGTTAGTATAATTTTCGCATCTATTGAGAGCAATTGAATTCATATTCCGCAGTTTTAGCATATATATAAGTAAATTCTTCAGCATTCAAACGGTTAATGAGCTATTCTGAATTGGCCAATCTTTCAAAGCTATTCAATAGATCATTCATTTTAAAGTTATAACAAAAATATAAAGTAAAGTAAACAATCTACGTTCCTAAGTCGTTTTTATTTAATTTATCTTCTGTTTTTTCCACTGAACAATTCAACAGTAGAAAGCATCGAACAAAATAATCATCCTTAACGAAACAACAAAAACAAAATGCAAAAGAGAAACCATTTGTCTTCGACAAAAAATAACGATATGTGAACGCCATCCACTAGGAAAAAAAGTCACAAAGTCCTATATAAAAGTCATCTTTCAAACTCGTGACAAAGAACGTACGATGAATAAAACGTTTTAAGGAGATTGCTACCCTACAATTGATTTTAATTTTTTTTCTCGTTCACCTGCACCCCAGTCCTAGCATCAAGCTCACTAATTAGTCTTATCAGGTGCATCGAATAATGTCAAGCTCGTTAGTGAGCTGAAATGCAAGTGCAAAAAGCTGGGAAGCGATGAAAAACTGCAGCATACTGAGTGACACAAAGGGAATTCATTTCTCGATAACACACAAGTCATCCTCGTTAAAAGGGAGATACAATTTTTATGTGTTTATGAAACGGTCTGCCTTTTAATTCGGGCCAAAAATATTTCCTGAATGATGGGCAAAAAGTTTTTTTTTCCTTCATTTCTTTTATATTCTCGATTTGGAGAAAAATTCTAAGAAGGACTGCATTGGAATACAGTGTTTTAAAAAGCTATTGGCATAATTAAACACCGCGAAAGAGAACAAATACTACGCCCTTTTACTAAAAAAAATTGTGATGAAATTTATTTAAGTTTAAGCCTAAAAAATACAAGCATGAACTATTTATATAAAAAAATACATACATCAAATTCCATCTTGTGTTATCATAAACATTTTGTCTCGTTAATCCTGCTTTTACCATATTTTTGTTTCTTACATTCAGCTTTTACCACATAACGTTAAAAATGCCAATCGCAACTCCAAAAGGTTTTGATGTTCATTTTTAAAAGCAAAATTTACGTGCATTTTATAATTCAAATCTGCAACATACGGTGTTTTACACCAATGCACGCATAAAAATTCTAACAATGAATTATACGTCAAATAGACTATTCTTGTAGAATATTTTCATAACACGTCTCTGAGAATGAAATGTAACAATTCTGCGCAGTTATTTTCCAGTTACGTGGATATTTTTTGCACTTATAGAGAGAAAAATTTAAATTTTAATTTTTAACTGATTATTATTCTTTCAATCAGCATTCTTTGAAAATAATACGTTGAGTCTAGTTTTTAGATAAGGTCATAAAGATATAAAGAAATGTTTTAAGACCAAGATTTGACGAATTGTTTCATAATTTTATTTCTTTTATGATTTAATTAATGTTTTCCGAATAATATATTGAAAAATACTGAGATCAATCGGAATATGATATCAATTTCTATTACATATCTCGCTGTTGCATTTAAAACAATAAAATATTACAAGGTTATTCAGAATAAGATACCATACCAGCCATCACAACAGGACGAGATTTGAAATCTGGAATTGGATACGCCAGATTTAATGGAAATATTGTTTGTAGAATTAATGCTTTTACTCGTACAAAAAACATTTGGTAAGCCAGATTTATTTTAGTGGAAGCATTTCTTTCAGAATTAATGCTTTCGCTCGCATGTAAAAGGAATTCATTTAAAATTATTTAATTACCTTCCACTTGACTGCGCATATTTTGAATTTGTGAATTAATTCAACACGCAGAGAATCGTTGGTTGAATTTTCATAAGTATTACTTCCTTTCGTCTTTTATTAATTAATACTGTAGTTAGCCTATAAATATAAAACATAATAATATATATTAAAGTTTTCATTTATAATTTATATCATAATATGTAACCTAAAATTCTTTAAGTATTTCTAATTAAACTTTTTAAACATTTTCCTATCAATACAATCTTATTAGTAAAAACATTATACAAATGAAACTAAATTGAAGGTAAGATTAATTTAATACTTAGAGTTACTAATAATAATTTAAGTTGATGAATTAATTCAGTGAATATATAGATTGATTTTTTAATTTATTTCGAATTCTTATTACTCTATATTCTAAAAGTATAAAACGCATCTGTTATTATTATTTATTTATAAAATTCATTTATAATTTTATGTCAAAGAAAACGATAGATGCTTGTTTGGATCTTTTATTGAGTTTATAGGATAGTTTTTGCTCAAAATAACAATAAAAATAAAATCAATCGAATCCTTTTAATAAGGTCATCTTAAAAAAATATTGGAAATTTAATTAAATTAGCCAAAATGTATCACATTCATGATGTAGATAATATGTATTTCCTTCATCAATTTGGATGAAATTTTGGTATTTTCTATTTAAAGCCCACTAATCGCTCAAGATTCTAACATTACCTTAATTAGACGGACATTGTTTCAAAACTTTTTAATCCATAATAATTATATTCTTTTAGATCATTATATTTATTACTGAATTTTGAAGTTAATTTCATAATTTCATCACTCTTTATTTGTCTATAGTTATTTAAAGTAAAAGTATTCGACAATTTTCTTTAAAGATTTATGTCTTTCAACTCTTCAAACACAAAGCAAAAAATTATTTACCCCCCAAAAAAAGATTTTTCAAGACGCATTAATTATATGTCATAAAAGAGATTTTAATGTGGACACTAAATCATTTTTAAAGTAACACACGGCGAAATAATCAGCATAAAATTCATTCCTCTGATTATTCTAGAACATTTTTAGAACTAAAATGTAGAAATAAATTTCCCAAACTCATTACTTTAATGACTGCGGTTATAAATCGTGAATCGTTAGGAAAAATGAAGCCTCCCTTTTTTTTCCTTTGAATAATCTCAAATTGTTGAACACAAAATAGATTAACGTAATATGTAAAGTACGTTTACTTCCATTATGATTTATACTTAACCGATGATAATTAAAGCCGTAGTCTTAACGAATGTAATTGTTGTTTCGTTTTCGTGTTTAGAAACTGTACATCATGGAACTGAATCCGTGCATTTTGAAAACGATAAAAAAGTAAAGCAAACGACTTTTTATGAATTTATTTATAATCATATACGTAGAAAAGAATCTTTGACAGAAACGGATAATTAAAGAAATGGCGGGTGATATTTTATGATACTTCTTTTTTTAAATTTTGACTCGGTTTTTAGAATTTACATTGGCAATTTCTTCTTTATAGAGTTCATTCGGTTAATGATAAATATAAAAGAAATAAGATTTGATTCTATTAAATTCTATCCTTATAATAAATCCTTTAAAATAAAATTAGAATCAATTCTAATACATGTATCATATTATACGGTATTATTTAGTATTGATTATATGTCACATTATCTCTGTACAATTGGCAAACAAAACCTGTTTTTAAGATCACTGACGGAAATATAATTAAATTAAGCAAGTAAACAAAACCAGCAATAACCTTTAAAATAATGGAGTAGATTCATGTTCACTTAATAAACGTTAAGTTTCAAACGAGATATCAGATTTTGAATCACAGGCGAATGCTGATTGAACTAGTTGTTTATTTTTTGTTCCATAGTTTCTTCCGTAGTGGAGGGCATCTATTATTTTTGTCGGGGTTTCCATACCTAAAAAATTTTGATTAAAGAAAAAGATGATAAATATTCTTACATATTCACAAAGTGCAATTTAAAAGTTTTTAATAATATTAATAATTTTAAGTAATTTCATCATAGCAGCTTTCGTGGCATGTAACTCATCTACATTTGTCGATAAATTGCAATCAGTTTCGATGTGTTTTGTGACACGAAAAGCGGCCATGTGGAACTTGCTTAACATTGTTTGTGTTAATATAAATGACTGTTTGAGTTACACTTTACGAATATGTAATAGTATTTATTATTATGTGCTTTAATCAAACTTTTAAGGTAAGGAAACCCCGACAATATTTAATGAACGTTCTGTATAATTCTAGTTCGCATATTAGAACTTATATTAGGGTTTAGCTTCCTTATGACTCTTATATAACTTAACTTGCTGCACGTTTTTGTAGATGGAATTTTAAAATCGATTTTCTATGGCAATATCGGGAAAGGTTGCCGGACATCGACAAAATGGACATTATTAATGTACAATGATAGAAAATTAATTAATTTAAAAAATATAAGCGGTTAATTTTTTTAGTTTATTTTCCTTCCAAAGAATGCAATTAGTTTTTTTCATGAAATACACTTTAAAAGGAAGTAACTAAGTAAAAAAATCTTTACAAAATTGGGTATCGGTCCAACCAAAGAAACTGATTGGCAAGAATGAACCACTAATTTCCTAATTAAGGCTAGTAATTTCTTTACGCACAAATAAAAAAATGTATATTTAATACTCAAATTCACACCAGCACACAATGTATGAACCCAATTATGTCATTGCAGGCCGAGGTGTTCTAGAGGTAAGGTCTCGGCTTCTGGGCCGGAGGGTTCCAATTTCGAAACCCGATTGCACTGAAGATCCACCGTATATGGGGCACACGAAATCTAACGGCGTGTGTCAAACATCTTCCCGCTGGTGTGGTGTAGAAATTTGGTGAGGTGGTGCCATCTCAGGTGTCATCTTAGTCATTTGACTCCAGTTCAGAATTATGAGGTCCGTCCCAATTAACGAGAAAGATTTCAAAACGTTATGTTTATATAACTAATTGACTATGCATTGTATCAGTTTTTTTCTTACTTTGATTCCTTACATAAGATACAAAAATACGTAAGCATAGTTTTTTTTTCTTTTTGAACCAACATTTGATATCTTAAGTGTCTTTTTATTGCCTTTAGCTTTGGCTTGTTCCACTTTCAACTTATGAGGAATACTAATGATTATATCTGCTTTCTGGGCTATTCCTGTAGTTCAAGATAATAGTACCATTGATTTAAATAGTCCAATTTGAACAACTTTTGGACAACAACAAAAAAACTCTAACCTTATCTTCAAAGTACTTCAATAAAATTATTATTATAAATTGCTGCCAAACAAATTCCCTATCTAAAGATATAATGACATATTTTCCTACTCACTTTAAAATAGCGGAATGGCTATTACTCGTTTTATAAAATATTTAACTGTTGATATCTAAATCTATACATTTGTTATCTAACTGTTACCACGTACCTCTTTCTTTTGAAAATGATTTCATACACCACATTTACGTCGTTGCAACATAAGTTCCCGATGTTTCGTCCCAAATATTAAAAGAATGGAAATTATAATCCCGTTCCAATCATGGCGCAGGTCCAAATCAATATTTCCCTAACTTAAATATCAATTAATGCATTGATTTAATTTAAATTTATTTCTGTACGAGTGCCACCATCTAGTACGGAATTTGAGAAAAAAATTTATTATTATTTAAAAATAATTAATTATAATTTAAAGACGAAAATAAGAAAAACGTAGTTAAATTAAATTCTATTTTTTAGTTCACTAAAAAGAATGTGTTTTAGTTTATTTAAAATTAGCATTTAAATTTTGTGTAATTTGGTTACTAACGTTTTCCGTGAATTTTAATATCATTCGTTTTCCTTAGCAATAGTAAAGTTAGTCTAATCAAAATTGAATACACTTTTTTGTATTTATAATATACTAGTCGTCTTTGCCGACCAGCTGGTTCGCCCGTTTTAATAGTCTTTTTTTGTGGTTTATATTAATTATAGCATTCCCCGCCGTGGTTTCACCCGCTTCACTTAGCAAAGATGAATAGAAAGGTGAATATTTTATTATATTTGGCAGATAAAAAAATAAAAGGCGTAATTTTAAAATGCCAGCGATACAATTCTATATGATGAATCACAGCTATTGAAATTTAAAAACTGCGTTTCAAATAACTCTCACTCAATTCATCTATCACTCGTCGATACAATGATTAACGCTGAAAGTGGCCGCGAAAGCCGAATATGCAGCGCCCTGTGTGAACTATGACCGTAAATCAACAGTACCTCCCCTTCACCAAACCTGCCCCGCTCCAATGCTATAAATAGACCCGTGACCTTGGGAGCTCCATCCCGTTACCCCGCTGTAAATTGTGTTTAAAACATATCCAAAAATTAATTAAAATTAAACAGAACTTCGCATGGAAATGAAATTGGTGTCATTGCAAAACTAATTTCTTAAACTTTAAGATTATGTTAAAACGAATTCTGTCCGATAATATGCTGCGAAGTTATTGCAGAAAAACGATAACATTTAAAGTAGTTTTTACTTAATTAAAATTCTAATTAAAATTTCGATAAATCTTTTCTTAGTTTGACCTACTACCCAAAATGCAACCACCTGCCAAATTTCAAGTTTCTAGACCTCGTGGTTTGGGAGATTTCGTAATGAGTGCGTGAGTCAATCATGGTATTT
>BGPR01000431.1:309652-369310 GCA_013235015.1 Araneus ventricosus | reverse complement strand
AAATTTGAATTAATAAGATTCATTTTAAAATGAAAAAATAGTTTAGTTAATGATTATATGTTTTGCCTTGTTTGCCCTATTAGCAAAAGATGTCCTGAAATATTCATACAATATATTTACGATGTTCTGCCGCAATTCGGAATATAGTTGCAACATCGTTGAGTTATCGTAAAGTATCTTGTGCTAATAGGTGTTTGTGTTTGTCAAATCGAATCCGTTTTTCCTGTTTTGTAGAAATGTTATGTTTACAGTTTGTTCTTAATTCTGTTGTAATAAATTAAGTTATTTGGAGTCCAAATTAAATTGCACAATGTGTCGCAGTGTAGAACCCAATATTTTCGCGTCAATGGCCAATTCTTTCACCTCAGTCAGCTTAAAAGATGGTAGAAAACATCTCTATTGACATCCCTCTCATGAGAAACAAATTCACGACGAGAAATAAAGTCGAATTCTCATCTCCTTCTTTTGAATTTCAGCATTTTTTGAAGCACCTATGCCACTTGAAATATTGCGTGCGAATCATTGACTACTTGTCATAATCATGCAAAAGCATGTTCAGTCCTTCTGTGGCTAATTCATGATTTCGCTTTGACTTTATTGTTTATCTTTCTTTCCATGATGAAATCGTAGAAGCGAACAACACTTCATATCCCTGCACCTCGAATTATTTACATTCCTGATCTTTTGAATGGGCATTGATTAAAAATACAAATTTATGTGAGAAAAAAGATAAGTATAGAAACTCAAAAACATGAATGCTAAGACGAAAAGAATACATACACAAAAAATAAAAAATTCAACACAAAAAATACAATCTCAAAAAAATTTGAAAATCAACGATAAAAGAATGCAATCAAGAAAGAGTATTAACATCAACTCAAAAAGAATACATGAAAAGATTATTGAAAATAATATGCTAATAGAATAATGAAGACATTTAAAATAACTGAAAAATTGGTGAATTTATTGACTGTTTAATCAGGTGTTATAAGTTGACTATTGTCATGTACATGACGAAAAATAAATGTAGTTTGACTTTTCAAAAATGGGTGCACTGGGTATCAAGTCAAGTGGATTGATGTAATGGTAGACTACCAAACAGACAGTATTACAAAAATATTTCTTTAGCCTCTCCTGATTTCAAAACATTACTCGCCGAACTGTATTACTTAGTTTGAAGGTCACTATCGCTGACAACCTAAACCTATACCTTAATTTGTTTGTTCTCAAACAGCTAGTTTTTAAAAGTTTTTATACTTCTAAATATCTCATTTGACACTTGCCTAAGTCCTTTCTAATCGGAAATGTGTTTTGTAAAATGTATTAGCACACATAAAAATGCTGAAAATCTTTCAAAATTTAATCATTACATTTCTAATTTCAAACAAATAATCTTATAATTTTTCTTTCAATTACAACCGTTTCAAATTATTTATTGTCCTCGCATCGTAAAATGAAACGTCTAAACCACTACATCTACTCAAGAAGTTGCCTCTCAGCTTTAGTCTAAAAAAATCCTTCGTTATTCAGACCACATTAATTTATAAGAGATCAACGAATATAACTCTAAAACGACAGATATTTTTAAGGTTCTGGCAAGAATAGAGAATTACACAATTAAATTATTCGAAATTAAATTTTTGTGAGCTTGCTTTCTACTATATATTTAACTCAAAAACCCTTTCTTTTCTTAAATTATGCCTGGAAGTTGCTACTGAGATTAAAACAACAAATTTTGAAAATTCTCTAATTCAACATGCAAGTTTTTAGGTTGAGTGAAAAGATGTTTCTCTAAATGCGTAAATGGGCTTTTAAAGTGGGCATTGATTCATTAAAAGTTTAATTAGCACTATAAAATTTAAGCTTATGTTTGTATTTTTTACATTGTTTGATGGTTTTGTTTTTGCATGGCTTCATTCATTTAAATAAAGGAATTAGCGATATCAGCATTTTTAATCAGTAAACCATTATTTCAGTTCTTTTAATGATGTTGAATCATGCCCTGAATTTCTATTCAACGCATTTTAAGAGAAAAGAACTCACTTTTTACAGATTCCAGGCCTTTTACAAATTATAAAGCACAGCAGGAATTATCGTCAGACAGAAATTCTGTGTAAAGAAAAATGTTAAAAGTTCATTTCTAATTCTACCTAACTGAATAGCTTAATTGCCTTTTTCATCAATAAATGAATCAACGGCTGCTATTGTTAATTTAAAAGAAAATAATGAAATTTCGTTGAATAAAATGAAGCTCTAGGAAATTTTATGTCCCACAATATTTTAGTTAGTCTTCAACCACTTTAAGATCGAAAGTCACATATCTTAGTATAGTTTCGAAAGATTTGGTAGCATCTACTAAATAGTTATTTAAATATTAATATTAATTGAAATAATAAAAACTATAAATAAATTTTTAAATAATAAATAACTTAAAACAGTAAATAAATAGTTTCAATAATGGTTTAAAATTATAAATAAAATTCCTATATTTTTAATAAATCGACGTTTCTGTTCTTTTAATCCTCAGTATTCCATTTACAAATCAGTTATGCTATTAATTACCAAATACCGAATAAAACTCAAAGAAGAACATCTTAGGAGTATTTCAATATCTCCTTATGCAAGTATCTCATTAGTTCGAATTGGGCTTGAAATAATCAACTAAGTTTCAACCAAAAATGAATCATGAATACAATTTATGATTTAATTTCACTATAAATATGCACACAGATTGATTTGTTTTAAAAGGTTTGAAAAACTGAATCGAAGTAAAGACAGACAATTCTAACTTGTGAGAGAATGATTGAAATTTCTATTCCTCTTTTGTATGTCGCTTAAGAATAAAAGAACAATTAAGTCACTAATAAAATAAATTAATTTAGTTCTTCAACGACAGCGTAATTGACACGACGTTTTAATGACAAACCCTTTAATCGGCATGTACTTACACAAATGAATAAAATCTGCTGACAATTTTTTAATTTATAATTACTTAAATTTTACTATAAATATTTTTATTTAGTGTTTATAATTTTTAAACATATTTAATAGTATAACATTATGCTAACCAGTTTTAGATTGTTTTTTACCTTGGTTGTTAAATTTTGTAAAATTCAGTCAGCTTAACTTCAGTAAATTTATCCTTCAAATCAGATTGATTCGATTTCCTCTACTTGCATAAGATTAGATACCGGAAAAGCAATTATAATTATTAGTTATTACACATTTACTACCATTATACAATTTTTAAGCTATTAATATGACAGATTTTAGTATGGTAATTTATTAATTTTACTTAAATAATTTAACATCGATTAAACCATTCAAAAGAAGAAATATATATAAAAATAAAAGTCGATTAAAGAGTCTTAATTTTTGAAAGTATCAGAATATTACTAAAATTAAATACTGCATAAACCATTATCTATCTTTTTTTAAGAAGGGGCCGAGGCAAAAAAGACACCCATCAAAATGCGTGATGAGTCATTAAATTGTGCAAATAATATTTTCCTTTTATAATCAGAATTTTTTAATCATTTAAAAAAAATTATTGTTACTTTATATGTGTACAGTATACATCGACTTTAGAAGTCACTTGAAAATTTTCATTATAAAACAATTAATGTAGTGATAAATCCAATGTTATGTACTAACAGAAAATTCAATTTAGATTGTAAAAAATTCGTATACGAGGGTTGTTAGAAAAGTAAGTTCCGTTACTTTGGGGGGAAAATGAGTCAGATGTGGACAAATATACATACATAATAACGAGTTACAAGCATTTCACTACTTTTCGACGTAGTCACCGAGCACATTAAGGCATTTATCATATCCAGAAACAAGGTTTGGTTTTCCAGGATCATAGAAGATGGTCGTCTGTGAGG
Organism: Araneus ventricosus; assembly: GCA_013235015.1. Lineage (NCBI taxonomy): Eukaryota > Metazoa > Arthropoda > Arachnida > Araneae > Araneidae > Araneus > Araneus ventricosus. The sequence goes on along the minus strand of BGPR01000431.1, from coordinate 365,426 downwards.
CTAGCCAGGATGTTACAGCATCTCTCACTTTTTCATCGTCATCAGAACGCTGGCCACTCAGGAATCGCTTCGCATGCAAGAATAGGTGAAAGTAACTGGGAGCCAGGTCAAGGCTTACGATTGATGATTCATTTTTTCCCAAACGTGAGAGTCGATCAACTGTTGAATCAAAAGAGCGGATTGTAGTATGGCATTATCGTGCAATAAAATGACACCATTACTATTACCTCACTCATATCTGCATCGCCGTATATCTCATAGATTTGTCTATGCATTTCGCATAGTCGCATTTTCCTTACATTCAGAACGAATTTCACAGTCTGCGAGACCTTCTATAATATTAAAAATCATTAACGCAAGATTTACAGGTGTGAGCGTTTCACCACACGAACTTTTCTGTTATGGCGTATTGTTTAGTCATTGCAGACACAATACCACATAAGCAGATTAGCGCCATCTATTGGGTGCATTAATTATTATATTCCGGAACATAGTTTTCAAATAAACCTCCTATTATTAAATTCTGGAGGAAATATGGATATTAAGGAAGTATGTAAGCATAAATCAGATATGGCTTTTCAAAATCCATTAAAAAGGTTTTTTTAGAATAATCTGCGGTTCTTCTTGAAATATAAGTTTACTAGCTTATATACCCGGCGTCGCTCGGGTAGAAATATTTTCAAGTCTAAGTACTTATAAAACTTAATACTTAATTAAATAGTTTTTCACTGTAACGTCTTTCGTTGATTTTCTTTCTCCCTCTCCAGTATCTCTGACCCGTCGTCCAGCAGCTAAACTAATCTCTTCTTTTTGTCTCCGTACTCTGAACCACTTCACATGAGTCTGACAAACCTTGGAATTCCTTCTTTCTATCCCCATCATTGCTACCGAGAAAACATAAATACTTCATATCGTACTTCTTATCATATCATGCTTTTTAGGTCACCCAGTTCTCTCCTTTTTTGTGTTTGTGTGCCTGACCGGAAGTATCATTCCTTTTTCTCTCTAGGCCTTCTCTGTTCGGTAGGAACGGAACTAGGTTAGCCTTTAATGACTTTGCATACTGACAGTGGTGTAGCTAGGGTAAGTGGTACTCGAGTCATACTACGATCTTTTCTCCTATTCCCCCTTTCATCATAAGGGCTTAACTTGCCTAAACGGCGCCATGGACATGGTATTTTTCAATTCATTATTGTATTTTACTTTAAAAAATGACGCAAATATATTAACGTTTCGCTAACGTTGTCAGTGGCGCAGCGTGGGTAAGAGGCGCCCAGGGAATATGATTTTTTTTTTTTTATCCCAGTCGTCACTTGCTTGGCAAGGACAAACGGCCCTCGAGGTCTCGTGCTATTTTTACGCCCCCTAATCATAAATGCATTAATGTTTTGTCTCAATGTCGCTCATAAAACTGGCGTCTTCGACATCTATACTTCATTTACTCCCCGGTCGCTACGCAACGGCTGCACACATATTAGAATTACTCAAAAATTTGTGAAATTTAAACGGAATATCGCGTAGTAATTAAACTAACGTCATTGATATTTGAGTGCATATTAAAAGCTAAGAAATAAAAACGGAAATTAAGTGCATGCTGCGAAATAACACCTGAAGAACGAAGTCTACCTTGAACAAAAAAAAGCAATATTTTTTTAACTTTAACAGTGGTAGAAACACGTGTATAAAGAATTTGATGAAACAATAAATTAGTTTCAATTTTATCTTACAACAATAAAAGTATTGTTACAATGTGAGTTAAAATGAATTTTGGAACCTCAATTACAGTTAGAAAATAATTCTAGAATAATTAAATTGGTATCATTAAAAATATAAAATTTGCTCTTAAAGATGATGTAAAAATAAATTTCGTACCATAAATATTTCAGAAGTTATTGGAGGAAAACCTCTAAAATTAGCTTAATTTTCTTTATTTAATTTAATCAATGAAAATATAATTCGAATTTAAAATAATTTTTACGGCTTTAACTCCCTCTTGTGCTAATCCATGAAATTTGGTTCTGTGCCAAATTTGGTCGTAGTAAGTCCAATGGTGTAGGTGTGCATAAAGAATCAGAAAACAAACACACACACATACTTTCCTCTTTTATATATATAGATTTCATTGTTATGTGATATCAAATAAAACACAATGGCATACTGAAAAATTCAAGTTCATCTACAAGGTTATGCTTGTATTAAGAACAAAGGAACTAAAACCACAAATAATTTCAGGAAATTCCATTAATTTTTGTCATTTTAATCTTTTTCAATATCTTTGAAAGATTTCATATTTAATTTTCAAATAAATTATTTTCCCATTTAGGAACACATCATTATTCTTAAAACTTTAAGGAAATTGCTGCACTTCCGTTAAATCTGTTTGAGCTTAACTAACTGAAATTCAAATAGTCTTATTTAATATCAGACATTCCTGAATCATTACATAAATTAATAGATTTATATTCTTTTTCTATCAGCTTAACTGAATTTCAAATAATCTTATTTAACAAAGTTTATTCTCTGTATTTAATCAGAAATTGCTTTCTTCGAATTTAATAATCTATTTGACGAAAATCTCATTATAAGTCTTTTAGATAATGTAAAATCTTCTTTAAGACTCAAATACGATCTTTAAGTATCAATGAATAAATATATTATACTTTGGAGAACTGATAATAAAATCGAAGGCTTCTTTACGTTAATATAAGATTATTTATTTTGCGCGGAAAAGCTATTAAATCCATTTTATATCAGCACTGAAATCAAACTGGCCATTTCAGTAACTCATCAGCATTTCTTATTTAGCTAATGTATTGTAAAAATAAATATATAAGTAGTTTGAAATAACTTTAATCAGCTTTCGATTTATTCGCTTACTTCTTAATGAAATCTTAATAATTTGAGTTAGTTTTGGAAGAAAAATAAAAATAAATAAATAAATAAATAAATTAAAAGAAAAATAAAAAGAAGCTTAAGAATCATTATTACTCAAATATGCTTTAGTATTTCTTCTATAAATTAACTTACAAATAAGAATTTATTGAGCTCAAATAGAAGATGAATGCCTTTTCAGATAATTTTGTGCAAATATTTTCTCATAAATACTATTCAAATCTTTTTTCACTCTCCTTATTAAATTGAACTTTTCGTTTAAGATTTCTAACAAGTTTCTTTTTCTTGTAAGTCTTTTAGCTGAAGAAATATATTAAGTGCCTTAAAAGTTTTAATGATTTTTCAGTTTTTTTATTATATTTCTTAATGATTTCAGAACAATGAGTTTAGTATTTGAATGCAGAAATCGATCAGTTAAAAAATATTTAAAATAGTTTAAACTTGAAAACTATTAAAGATTTTTTCTTAAATGTCGCTTTTTAAGTAAATTTTTTAAGACAAAATCTTCATACAGAACTCTAGAGAGGAATTTTATGTCATTTATTTTCTCATAATTTTGTTACTCATTTTGCAAGCACTTAATCTCTTATTTGAATATTTGCTTGCATTTTCTTTCTTCTCTTGTGAACTGTGTTAGCTACAATAACTTTGTGCTAACTTCCAAAGCACTGAAGAAAATAAAATTACATAAATAAGAATTACTGCATTGCTTCTGTGTTTTTCGATTTAGTTTTATTTTTCTGTATATTCTACCAAGAACGACTTGGCATATACTGTTTTCGAAACATTTTCTACAAACCAATCAGAAACTAGAATTATTTTAATTATTTCCTTATTTTAAATCTTTAATTTATAATTCATTGTTATAAATATTTTGTAAACTTCAAATGAATTTTTCTCAAAATCACTATCAGGTGGCGCCACTTGTGTAGGATCAAAATAATATTGATTTAATCGATTCAATGAAAACTAATTTATTAAAATGTCAAAAGCGTATAATATCGTCAAGACCAAACGTGATGAAATTTGAAAATTCTAGCACATCAGGAAATGAGTGAAAATTACAAATAAAACTGCACTGTTACAAAATTCCATCTTTACAAAAATGAAACCAGTCAAGTTAAATATAAATGCGTAATAAAATTTAAATATTCTGTTAAATTCCTTATAATTTGTTGAAATATTTTAAAATATAATAAAAAATAACTGAAAATGGAATAAAGTTGAAACAACGGCAGTATTTTTTCATTTCTTAAGGCTGGAAAGACTATAATGCACACTTGCCATCTTCAGACTCAATATATGGTGAGTCACAAGTCTCCATATAAATAACGAGAGCGGTGACTAATTTCTTTTTCATTTTGAAGAAGGTGAACCAATTGAAAAGAGTCTTACCAAGAAGAAAGGATTTAGATTATTATATTGCCTGGGAGTGGTACCACCCGTCATGTAGCGCGTACTTTCAATGCAACGCACAAAGCGTAGATAACCCATGACACCGTAGCAAAACTTAACATGTAGCATTCCTTCGACGATGCAAGCAGATCTTTAAGGCCAAAGTTCGCAACAGATTAATGTATGGACGACGATTCTGACCGTAGGGTAAAGTTTTCTGAGTGGAGACTGAACATGCACGAGAAGGTTTCTTGTCAAAATTGGTTACAGCGATTGTCATTGTGTGTCGACAGGAAGGGAGACATGTGGAACATTTCCTGCAAACGTAGCATCATATGATACCATGCTTACGAATAAAATAAACATTAGTCATCGTTTTCACCATTTGCGGAACATATCCTGCAACTGTAGCATCAGATGATACCATTTGTACGAATAAAATAAACATTAGTCATCGGTTTCACCATCTGTGGAACATATCCTGCAACTGTAGCATCATATGATACCATTTGTACGAATAAAATAAACATTAGTCATCGTTTTCACCATTTGCGAAACATATCCTCCAACTGTAGCATTATATGATACAATTTGCATGAACAAAATAAGCATCAGTCTCTGCTTTTACCATGTGTAGGGAGACTTATAACTCACCCTGTAAAAAAATGGCTATATTTCTAAGCAAATACAAATGGAAATGGTAATTTTAAAATCTTTCTTTAAATGACTATTTTAAAAAATTAACTTTTGTCTAATTATTTCATTCTTTATATTCTTATTTATTGCTTTAACTCTTAATTTACCAACGATACTTAAAAGAACCGCTTTAATCACGTTTATATATTTGCAATGTGGCCGTTTATCCACACAGTATTCACAAGAACAGGGAGAATAGAGTTCCGATAACAGGTAGTAAATGGCAGCAGAAAGCAGAAATTAAATTTTAAAAAATTATTAATTAAATTAGTTAAACAATTTTAATTAATTATAAAAGTGTTTTTCTCATTCCCAGGATTATTCTACATCAAAACTTATCTAATGATTAAAAAACAAAATTAAAAATTCGCTAGTAAGTCAATGTGGTAAATAAAGGGATGAAACAAGTGGTAAAACATGAAAAAAATACTATTAAATTAAAACCGCAGCACATGCTCTTTTTTTCTGTAAAATACAGTCTTCTCTTTTCAGGAACACGTGATTAATAGTAGCAGAAGCTTACAGCAGCGTTTCAGTTAACACCGAAGACCAAAGTTTCAGACCATTTATCTTACTCGTGATGTGTCCATCGGACTACGAAAGCGCTAACACAGGACAGAAACATGGTGGTAATGAGTAGTTGATCGCGTGTTCAGCTTGTAAATGTGCTCCTAATCGAAAGATATTAAGGACCTGATCACTCGAAGTATCGGCAATCGGGATTCTGCTGGGCCCTTTGGCACACTTCGTTTGAGACGTGAGAAAATTATTTTGTCATCATTCCTTCTTCATTGATCGGAACACGAACGTGGACGGGATTTCTACATTTTGTTGAAGATGGAGGAAATAGAGATCGGTGAAGTATGACAAAATTATGTTTCAGAAGAACGTATATAGATATATTATTTTTTTTCTAATATATATTTCGTAGGTCATAAATCTATAACATAAGGTTTTGTTTAGTTTAGTTGTAGTTATATTAAAGTCCCTTTTTGAAGCAACACGAGGGACATTTTCGGACGGACCTCGTAATTTTGAACCGCAGTCAAATGACGAGAACGACACCTGAGCTGGCGCCTCCCTATCCAAACTTTCGCACTACACCAGCGGAAGGACGTTTGACCCCTATGTATGATTTAACGTGCAAAAGGCCCAATACACGACGGATCTTCAGTGGAATCGGGTTCCGAACCTGGAACGCTCCGCCCCCGTAGCCGAAGCATTACCACTAGGCCATCGCCGCCTTTAAATCGTAATAATAGTAATAATAATAATATAAAGTAAAATGTGTAATGTAAGCTAAATAAAAAGGTGGAGTGTGACTGGATTAATGCGTTTTAAACTCTGATAAGTATACAAAATAAAGTAGTATAATTTTTAATCGTGTGGCTATTTTACCAATATTCATACAGAAATATATTTTAAATAGTTAAAAAGAATCTGTGAAAAATTTTGATATCTGGAATCGCAAGAGTTTCGAATTATTACTTACATGGCACATTTTGAAAATGATTAACGATAAAAATCTTATCAGGCAGCATACATTATGCATTTAAAATAGCTTATCAGTTACAATAATATTAATACAACTAAGCGCAACTCACGGCTTCGGCTTGGGTTCTTAAATCTCGGATCCAAGCATGATTTTACCAAAATATCACCGTTTACGTAGCGCACGCTTTGGCTGCTTTGACACAGTACAGATCGTCACTAGCAGGCCAGGAAAGCATGAAAAAAATTGTGTGTAACACAATTGTCCACTCATACAGGAGAGCAATTTCCTGCGGCAGTTCATCGAAGACAGAGGTGGTGTTACACGTACCTGAAACATGCTGGCGGATACTTTAATTTATTAATAATAATACTTTAATTTTTTAAGTGGAAGGTTTCCTAATATGCCAAGAGACAGTCAATGGGCAAGATGTCGCATAGTGGATTGCATCGCCGACTTCTCCGCAGGCACAAGAGTCGCTATCCGATAAATGGAAGCGGTTAAGGAATGAAGGGAATGGACCGTGTCCTGTGACAAACATAATTTCTTCACGTGTCCAAAAGACTGGTTTTAGGTGAACTGTTTTGAGCACTTTCTGAACAGAACGTCCAGGGTTTCCATTATCCCAAAGATTTTGCCAATTTTTTTAAAAACAGTTTTTGTAAATGATGTTTAAGTTCGCAGCGAGGGTTAGAGCTTTCATTACCACGCCTTCTGTGATTGCTTTTTTGGCGAGAGTATCGGCTTCTTCATTACCCCGATAGCCAGCATGGGCTTTGATCCATTTAACCATAACATTTCGATTCTGTGTGAGAAAGGACTGAATGTCCCGGACAAGTATGAGGATCAAGCACTGCCACTACACTCGAAAGGCTCTCTGTCAAAATTTTAGTTATTTCGTTCCCTTGACGTGCTCTGATGATCGCTTCTTTCAGTCCCATCAATTCGGCCTGAAACACCGTGGAATTTTTCTAATTTTCCCTTCCATTCCAAGACTTTGATACCGTTTTTAAGTGTGCAAAATAAGAGCAAACTGTTGCTATTTCTGTTTTGGAACCTTGTGTAAAGAACATGAGAATGTTCTCCTCTTTTTAGGGCTCTGTTGCTGAAATTTGATTAATGATATTAAATAATGATGGATGGATGGTTAGGCTCTTGAATTTTTCTTCATAATCCTTTGACTGATAGGAGAGACCTTCAAATTCTATTTCCTTCCTCAGACACGTGGCGGTGATGAAAATAGCTTCTTGTTGAGGTTTAAGATGATACCTGTGCCATGATACCTGTAATAGTTTGCAGAGCTGCCTTTGGAGTGGTTCTGTAAGAGCAGGTAATGTAAAGGAGGAAGATCCTCTGTATTGAAGACAGTTTTTTTCAATCTGGGAGAAATAGAAAGGGCCAAAGCACTAGCCTCATAAAGGATCATTCTCTCTGCACCTGTTTGGTAGAGTATCCTTTTGTATTTATGTTTTAGCCCCCATCTTGGTCCTACTATACGGCAGAGTTGTTAGTATTGGCTGACTGCTTTAGCTCCTTGCTCTTGAATGTGTGAAATCCAAATTAATTTTTCATCTAAGATAACTCCCAGGTATTTTAGAGATGTTGTTCTTTTTATTGCTTGGGAGTTCCATCTGACGACTGGACCCCTGAACTGTTTACCTATAATAAATATTCTGATTTTACTATTGATATATTAAATTGATTTTTGTCTGACCAATTCTTAGAAGATTCGAGGGCGAAACTTGTGTGCTGTTCCAGTTTACAGCGAGTTCTCCCACTGATGACAAAGACGAAATCGTCGTCCTGTAAATGAAATTCCTTAGGCATATCTGTTTTCAACATTTCATCCGAGATAATATTCTAGAAAAGAGGATATGTGTGTGATCCTTGTGAGCAGCCTTGCGTTTGTTTCCACACCTCTGGTCCATCACTAGTTTGAATTGCGACTTTGCGATTTGAAAGAATGTTTTCTAATGTTTCTGTAATGTTGGATTTCGTGTAGAGCTTTCTTAAGTCTTTTTTATTATGTCATATTTTAAGTTATCAAACGCGCCTTGGATGTCTAATGAAATAACTATGACGTAACGTTCTCGTTTCTTGGCATCTTCGATGACATCAAACAACTTTCAGAGAGCGTGGTTGATTGATTTGTTTTCTCTAAAACCAAACTGCTGGGTATGGAGCGCATTTTGTTTATTTATAGTGAAGTTGACTCTTTGCAGAAATAGTTTTTCTACTAATTTTCCTAGAATTGGAAGAAGGGAGATAGGTCTGTAAGAGTTTATACTATTCTTTACTTTCCTTATTTTGTGGAAGATAACTATCAGTACTGGTTTGAATGGCGTTGGGACTTTTTTCAGATCTTGGCATTTATTCATGAATGTATTCAGGAGTTCAGGAAGGTTGATGTGGATATTAGACACAATTACTGCGTCAATTCAGTCAAATCCAGGGGCTTTGCTTTGAGGGATTCTTTTGAGAATATTATCTATTTCTATTTTGCTGAAACGCTCTTCAGAAAATGAAGGGATAAATGAAATATGAGTTTGTTCTCCTGCAGCTTCGATATAAAGTTGCTGTAGTATCTTCCCTGCAAAAGCTTTTGCATTTCCTATCAAAAGGTTTCCCAGTATGTTGAAAATTATAGATGGAGGGTTAGCTGGTTCTGTTGATTTAAATGGGGCTCCATAGGGGGAACTTGCGTTCGAGCAGAATTTTTTCCAAGCGCTTCTCTTGGCATGTAGGATTTCTTTTTTGTAGATCGCTCTTTTTTGAGTATACTTTTGGTAGTCTTCACGGGTTTCTCCTGCTCTTATTTAACACGCTTCCTCTGTGCGTTTAGTTCTTTCTTCTTCATTTCCAAGCTTGATTTCACCACGAGATATTTGGTGTTGTTGGGATTTTCCTTATTTTGTAAGAATGTAGACAGGAATCCAAAATTTCTAGCTGAATTTTTTCTATAGTAGCATCAAGAACTTGTATTGTGTCTGCGTTATGAATGATTTCCAGTAACTTATGGATTTTTTCTTAGAAATGATTGTAGAACTTTTTGTGGCCTCCAAACTTTGTTTTGAATCTAAGATAAGAGAGGATATGTATTTCTGATATTATAATAATTTTCATGAAATTATGATCTTTGAAGGATTCGTTTTCCATGACTTCCCAGTCGCACATGTTTTCAGGGTCGGGTTCGATGCCAGAGTAAGATCAGACCACTCTTCCGCATTATAACGCTGGACAGTTGGTTCTGAACCTGGTGAATTCAGACAATGGAGGTTCTTTTCAGATATAAAGTTCTCCACTTGGTATCCTCTAATGTTGTTAGTTCGGTATCCCCGACGGACACAATGTGCATTCATATCAGCCCCTGTGATTACATTTTCATCTTGTAATTTAGAGAGGGCTTCTACAAGTGATTTGATCATTTCTTCTAGATTGACAGCTGGCAAGAGTACGCTGAAATAAGAGTAAGAGGTTTGTCTCTGCATGGAATTTTAACTCTTACCGTGTTCTCCCCTGATGTCAAGAAAATTGGGGAGACACACGATGGCAAGGAGATAATACCTTTTGATCTGGCGTGGTTAATCTGGATAATTTTTTTAGAATTTGAGACGTCCTGTAAAGTGGCTAAAAATTAGTATGATCAAAGAAGAGGTTCTTTTGTGTATTCAGCAGTTCGAAAGTCATTATTTGGAAAGTTTTCATAATTTACGGATTTCTGGTATAAAAATATTTCTTTTTCGTAGCTAGGGCAATTATGATCAGCTGCAGAATTCTTGTTGCGCAAAAGAGATTCATAACATGTCCCATTGACTGTACAGGTTACAGGATTCGAAGGACCAATCACAACCACAGTGGCAGTTTGAGAATGAAGAGGCAATAGTTGCATTTGGAACGGATTCTCTCTTGCCCATATTCTACAATTTTGATTATTGCCAGAGCCTTGGAGATGTAAATGGTCTTCGTCTGTCCATAAAATGTTCCAAGGCCATGCATTGTCCACTTCCATTGGAACAAGAAATTGCAGGGCGAAAGCTTCTCGTTTTGGCAGGTCAGCAGGAACCAACTCCTGAACATGCGTAATTTTTGATGGCTAGCATAGCAGGATGTTTCGTAACGGCATGTCTAAAGTTCGGGAAATTCCCCGTGCACTGCACGTTCCCAAAGCACTGCTTGACGCTTCATGCAATGCTGTAGCTACATCCTCCACTGACGTCCAAGCAATTTTTTCTTCCTTTTGCCACATTTCACGTCAATTGAACCCGACTCTTTTAACTTATCAATCATCTTCTTCAGACCGAATATAGTCATCTGACGAGAGCCGCTTCTTAAACCCTTTAATGTCCGGAATTTCTTCAATGAGATTGCAGCACAGTCAACGTTCTTGTAAAAAAGCTTTACAAGCAGATCCCGATCCTTCAATGATAGAGTCATGACTATCTTCTCAGACGCAGAATGACAGGAACCGCATGTTCCCAGCCTTTTTATCACAAGTGTAATATGCGGTCCATATATCACGTCTTTTATTAAGCATCTTAAAATTAGCATATATTTTAAAGCAGTCGTTTTTTAACGTCATATCATGAATACAGTTTCATCTATCGGTCAGCTTTTGAACTATTTTTTTTTCTTTCGCAAAACAAAATCCCATTGCTTCTCGTATACCCAAATTAAATATAAGGTCAATCTGAGCAGTGGTTCTTTTTTACAGCCTTTTGAAAGTGCAACTTTAATTATAATCACCCTGTATATTTTGATCCTACAACTTTATTTACGCGAGAAGCGCGGAACAACTTACAGCAAATAATATTGGAAGGAAACAAAGAATTCTCTCTCTGGTTTTCCGCGAGCGATTTCAAATGAAATGATGTGTGAGTTGATGTAAATGATATGGACTGTCTTAATACAAATGTATTTCAAAAAGTAAAGTGACAAACCTTCTGAGAGAAAACCTTTATTCTAGATTTCAAAGAGATAAAACGAAGTGTGGCACTGACTCGTATTATTTCTTCACGTGGTCACAATGGATGTTGAGGCATTTTTTCTATCAACACACCAATGTATTGAAGCCAGAACACAAGAAATCAGCGTCTAGATCGTGAGCTACATCAAGACGGCTTGTTGAACTTCGGAATCGGTTATGAAATTCCGATCTCCAAGATGCTTCTTCAAGCGTCTGAAGAAAGAAAATCATTTGGTGCGAAGTAGGGGCTATAGAGAAGATTTTCCTATGACTCCAATCGGAAGCGGTTTATCAAATTACGCATAACTTCGGTCGTATGCGGTTGGACATTGTCGTGCAACAACAGGACACTTGCCGAAAACAGCGTTGGTCGTTTAGACGCAAAACCCTTATCAGACTTCTTTCTAATCGCCAATCACCTTTCCGCAATCTTTCATTTCCTAACTGAGCAATCTTCTAACTCCACAGCACTACTAACTCCATCTACCTCCAACTCTCGAATGATGTGATCGTCTCTGTAGATACGAAATTTAAGTCAAATGGATAATTTTTTCACTCGTCAGAGCTCTTGCTGCCTTACTTTTTGAAACTCCCTCGTAATGTAATGATGGAATATGTAATGATGTATGCTGTAAATATTTTGTATAAATTAAATGATTGAATAACGTTTTAAACGACAGCTAATATCTAAAAAATTAGGCTTCGATTGTTACAGTATAATATCATTTATGGTTATTCGACATGATTCTCAACTACATGTTAATACATATTTCCATGGACGATAGATAAGCAAACATAAATCACAAAATAGAAGTATAATTATTTTCTGATAAAACTTATAAATGATCTAACTAACCTTATTACTATCTTCCATTGAAAAATTTAGGATAATGTTTTCTAATTGACATTGAATTTTTCGAGAAACTACCATTAATGATAAAATTCAGGAAATCTCGCTTGTTTTCTCTCATGGCTTTAAAGAAGCCTTCAAACTGCAAAGCCCTCAGTTATTTATTATTATTAAAACTTTAAAAATAGGAAACATTTTACGTAGGGATTATTCTACTTAATGCAATCCAATGTGTTTGCAGGCATCAGAAACTACGAAAAGAAAAGGAATTATACGAAAATAAGGAAACCTGGCGATGTAAAAGCTTAAGTATAAACACAGAAAGCCAAATTTTTGTTTACACAAACACAAACAACGTTCGAATTTTTTTCGAAAGATGTGTAAACAAGTGAAAAACCTCTTTAAAATAAATGCCAGACTTTCTTGACAAAGCGGATTACAAGTTTTCTTTTGTCACTCATCGCCATCTGGAATGAAAGCTGGACAAAAATGAAAACGATAAAAAGTGAATTCTTCTAAGGCATTTTTCCGTTTTTCTTGAACAAATATTTTCTCTTTGAAAAGTGTTGATGTAATTTTAAAAATTTAGATATCGGTAACTTTTACTAGAATATAAATAACAATTTTTTGTACTAAAAAACAAGAATTGTTCATCAGGAAATTGTGCTTCACATTAAAAAAGATAAGTTTTGTAAGTTTCTACGAAAGAATCACAACTTCTTTTTAAGATGAGTTTAATGCAATTTAAATGACAGCATGTTTATGTCCTGTTTTCCTAGAAAACGAATTTGAAGCTTAAATACTAACACAGATTTGTATAAAAAAACGTAGAAAGCGTATAAAAAATTGTACAGACAAAAAAAACAGGACAAAATAAAGATAGGACTGGCTTATCAGTGTATCTAGTTAGAGGGATTGCATTCTATAAATAAAAACAAATTTAATCCAAAAGGCAACAGTGGATTAACAAGAGATTAAATTCAGAAAAGAATTTACACAGTCTCTGAAAAAAAATCACTGAATTTTTTACCTTTTATTTATAAAACTAAAAAATGCTAGACGATATTATAATTTTGTGAATAATTTTAAAACTATTATTGTTGAAAAATTTAATGCTTCAGAATCTTACTTATTTTTTTCAGATATAAATGTATAAATTTATAACCAATACAAAATTATTTATTTTACCTTAAATAAATATCATCCATTTAAATTAAATATAGATGAAAATACATATTCAGTTTCAAATGGATTGTTTTATTTTTAAACAAAATGCGCATTATAACAAAGTATAAAATTTGACACATTAGTTTATATTGAAGTATTTACTTTGGTATACGCACTAAAGTTAAATCAAGAAATACTTCATTGACTTGCTGCATGTTTTCTTGGAACTAAACATATTTAAAAGAAAAAGAAAGATTTTTACGATTTCGATTATGTCCTGGCTATTTTTAAATGAATTAGCATTAAAAAAATTTTGTATTTTCTTAGACAAAGTATTGAAATTATCAAAAAATTAGACGTCGAAATTTGATGAATCTGCATGTCATCAAACTCCTCGATTCTAAAAATATTATTTTTGGAAATATGTCTGTCTGTGGAAATGATATCTCAGTAACAAACCGAGCTACATGTAAAAGTTGATATGGGTCATTACACGGAAATTAAGGATTCTATCAAATTTCGAAAGAAAACCATCTGAGAGCTGATGTCTAAGACTTGCACTCATATGCACAAGATAGAGCTGTTTGCTCTTGTACGTGGGAACAAAATAACCTAACGGCAACTGCTATATGGATGAAAACTGGTACGGCGTTGTCATCAGAATTGCAAATGTGGGTCAGATTTTGAGCCAAATCCATCGGAAAGCAAGACTGTCTTACGTACATCTATTCCTTTGAATGTGAACTGATGCATTCTAAAACCTTAAGGTTGAGTCGGCTTCCCTGGATAAAATGAATGTGAACTGAAAAACACAACAGCCTGTTTATATTTGTCTTAGCATGCGATCTTGACATCAGATTTGTAGGTCTATGTCAAATGTTGGACCCAATGCCTGAGGGAAGAGGTCAACAATAATATTTGACTCCATTTACTGTACGGTGAAGCTATACACAAAGTTACCTGTATTGGTTACGTATACGAGAATACATCAATGTCTAATTTTCAATATATATTTGGAGGGTTTGGAGTTAGTGGGGTTTGGAGTGAGTCAAGTCCATGTTTACTCTATTTTGCGCTCACGCTGCCATGGCAGTATATTGGTTTAACTCTATCGATACGGGGACGCCCATACGTCCCTTCAAGCAAAAGACGGCAGCTGTCCGAAACGTCCGAGAATCACTGTGAAATTTCCACCCCCTTTCGTTAAGTGTGATTGATCTCACCCCCGCGCCGCGCGCTTTCTTCGTTAAGGCCGTAGCACACTTGCTTATATTTCGTCCCCAAGAGAGAGGTTTCTCCTTCAATGTGTCCTTGACCGAAGGGGGTTGGACGCCCCTTTTTTACAATCTGACAACCCCAAAAAAGGGATGACAGTTGCAATGTGTAATTGCCTTTTAGGCGATGCAAATAATTTTTTTTGACGTTTATATTTTCGCAAAGAAACAGACCCAAAGAATTGCACATCTCTGTGTAAAAAGCTATAATTTACAGAAAAAACTTAAACGAAAACATACATATTTTAATAGATTTTACAATTAATATGAAGTTAATATTAAATTTGCTATTGCCATAATTTCATCAAATGCAATTATTTGCAACTTATTTGATATTAACCAATAAGATGCATTCCTACACCTTAAACAAACTATTTTTTTAGTAATTTACGATATGATTAGGTCATTTTTCTTTCACCTGTGACTTGCAAGAAAATTAAATGCATGAACATGTATCAAGTACTCGCAAGTGTTGAAATCTTTCATCGTCACACTGTCAGAAATAACTATTAATTCTAAAATTAATAATCTTTAGGGTTTAAGAGGCCCTTAGAGGTAAATTCAGCCCTTTAAAAACAATACATTTTTATATAAGTGTGGTATACATTATGTATAGGGGAGACCAGGGTACAATGGACCACTTTTGTAAATTTTGAATGTTTATTCTCAAAGAACTGTTTTTGGCTTGAAAAAAATGCGTACATATTCCCTACATATTAAGATTTATATTACACTCTAAATTTATTAATTATCTATACTTTTTTTAATATTTATTTTTAAGTAAGAAGTGACAAAGTGGACCATTGTAGGGTATATAAAATAAATTGAAAAAAAAATGTGTAAATGTAGTATATTTTTGAATAGCATAAAACATAGAATGCATCATATTTGTTTATTCATGGCTTCAATGCATACTTATAATGCAAGATTAATGAATATTAAACTTGGCAAATTACACACCAAAAGATTTCTGTGTCACTGAAACTCTATTTTTTTGTGAAAATGCAGCTTCTGGAAGACTCATCATAATATCTTGAACATTTACAAAAGATTGGTTATCTATGGAAATGCTTTTATGGGACAGTACTAGCCTCTTTTTTAATAAATTTTACATCGTTTAAGACTTAATTTATGTATAATAACCAGAGATACAAACTAATAGGTGCATTAATTTGTTGCAAAAATCATACTATTTAATTTAATTTTTGCTTAATATAGCTATAATATATGAACTAGAAATTTACTGAATGTTTATAAAATATAAACAAGAAAAAATATCAAACAAATAATGTAAAACTTCGACACCAAATTGATTAAAAAGTAAGAAATTTGTTATTCTGTTATTTTATGTGCAATGAAAAACTTGCTATAAAGAAGGAAAATGTAATAAAATACAAACTGAATGAAAATGCTTTATTTTGCTTAATATTAAGTAAAATGCCTGTTATATATTATGTTAATTATGTGGCGAAAACTGGTACAAATTAAGATATATTATTTAAAAATTCTTAACTCAAAATTTAATATTTTTCCAGAGAAAGATTTTATTAATAACAAGCAATAAAAGTTACTAAAGAATACTGTCAGTACGACTTAAAAAACTTGAGCCAGTCATCCACTGTGAAAATTCAAATTTTAATTTTCTCTTAATGTGGCAAAAACTGGAACATCTACCTTATTTCACTGTACCAAATATACTTTCTAGCATCCATGGTGATGGCGTGAACACGGTATGAAATGGCTTCTGTGTAGCCCGAAAATTGCACCTAAGATTTCAGTGACGTCACTGGTGAGTCGAACCTGATTGGATCAGTTATTCACGCCCATGAACTTTGATGGGAGTTTTCCAGCAAAACGAAAAAGATTAATCTTCGCTTTGCGGACTAATAAAACCGGATCAAACGCCCTAGAAGCGGTTTTGCTCTCCCTTGGTGATGAAATATAAGAAAGTGTGCTAGGGCCATTAGAGTGCTAACTCAGATGGGTTTTGGGAATGAGGGGGAGAACGTCTTAGAATTCGGATAGTTCCAGCTGTAATTGTGTTTTTTGAGTGGGGAGTGAATTTCCCTTATCTCTGAAAGAGGAACTCGTACGTACCAGTATTTTGAGGTCCATCTGTTCCAATGGTCTTAGGAATCAGAGGGCTAATAAGGATTCGTGTCCATAGTTCAATTCGTATGCACCAGGCAAAAAAGACAATTAGAAGTCCACTATTATTTAATTGCAGCTGATCAACCTTGAGAGATGTTTCCTCCGAATTGAATCTGATGAACTTGGTCCAATTTAAATCTGAACTCTCTATTTAAATGCCTATTTTGTTCCATTAGTTAACTTCCAATAATTACATTAAACGCAATAATATATTATGTTTTTTTAAATGCATTAAAGTGCATTATTTCATTAGTCGAATATTTAAAATGAAATTTTTTCCTACCAACTTTATTTAATGCTCCACTTGCGTTTTTTTTTATTTTTATTTCATTTATTATAATTATTATTTATTACTTGGTCTTGTGAAATTTAAATTGGAAAGAAACGAACATTCGTTTGGGAATAAAATATTAAGTATCTAGGATCTAAATGTCTTAGAAAATAAAATAGAGACCAGCATCTCATTGAATTTGAAAGCTGCAAATGCAGGGTGTTCAGAGAAGTTGTTTACAATCTTTAAGATATCCGACTGGTTTAAAATCGTCGTTTTTGATTAAATTATCAAAAACTTTTTATGTCTTAATTTTGTAGCCTGTTTAATCAGCTTTCTAAAACTGTCTCACTTTTTACTCTATGTGAATTACAAATGGAGTTACAGCTGTTTTATTACCGAACTGTATGCATTATTTTATGTTGCATAAAACTTTAAATGTGTTTTCTGAGAAATGATATTTTTGAGGAAAACTGTCGACCGTAACAATGAGTTTTAAAAAAGTTATTCAAGCATTGATATGAAATTTTCTGAGATTGTTTTCTGTAATATGCTTGATGTTTTCCTCTAAAAACTAAGGTCAATTTTAAAATCAAGTATTATTTTTAAGTGCTTGAAATATAAACGAAAAGCATTTTTTATGAAAAATTACCAGTTTAGTAACTATGTTCACCTATATCTCAAAACAATTTTGAAGTAGAAGAAATATTTTAGAGCGTAACACAGATAACTGTCATAAAAATATACTCCTACAAGGATTTATGTATATTTAGAATATGATTTTGTCTATGTCTGTTAGCGTAAGGCAAATATTTTAGTCATTTTTCTTCAAATTTCTCAGTTTTTAAAAAAAAATATTATTTTGAAAGCCTAATGTTACAATATTATCATAGTTTTAAAACATACGTAGTTGAAAAATATCATTAAAATATATATATAAGTTATTTTTCAAAAAAAATGTCTCCGAACACAGTCGGATACCTTAAATGGAGGTCATACATACAGAAAGTAATCATTTTTGCAATAGAACATGGAGTCTGAAACGTGAAAGGGTGTCGTTACAGTGGGCTGTTTTCAGTGAATTAAACAAAAGAAAAGGATACATCAACTTAAAATAAACAATATAGATTGAGTGGAATACAAATTTACAGTAATACAACATCTAGTTGCATGAATGCCAACGTTACAAGTCGTATGCGATATCACAGATACGATAACGGCATTTAAGACACAGTATTAACGATCCTTTGGTATATTCAAAATAAGTGTTCAAAGGTTTTGCCATCGGAAGCGATACGGACTTCGCATGTTGTTATTCGCATGCAGTTGGGTTATTGAGCTATTATTCCTTTTAACTCTTAAATGTCCAGTGTTACCTTTAAACAACATACCCATTTTTTTCTTCTAAAATCTTGAAAATAAAACTCTGAAGTGAAGCTCTTTTATCTGTTGTGGCCAATAGCATACCTATTGAAAATTTTATTAAATCAATTTACAACATACAGATGGTAGCCTGAGTGCTGATGAAAAACTGAAAATAATTTTATGCTTTTCAATTGAGGCTGTATCTTTTTTTGCTTTGCTTGTACGCTGAAAATATCATATTTTATTCTACAGTGTTGAAGGAAATCCTTTATCCGTTTAATTAGTCATTAAAATTCATTTGTTTCTATATTATAGGGTTTTATCAAGGAAATATTTTTCTGACAGAAAGCCCAGTGTTGTCAGTTGGTAACAAACTTTTTTTTCAGCTATAAACTATACTTAAAAAGAAGGAAATTTTAAAATGTTTTCCCATGTTTTGTTCAAGAAATGAAAGTGAAAAAGCATTTGTATATCATTTTTTTAAAAAAATGGAGCTTTTAAGGGTTAATCTGTGCTGTAAATTTCATCTGGTGTATCCTTTTACTTTAATTAATTCACTGCCGAAAACACCCCAGTAGTGAATCGCGTTTGTATTTCTAACCCCATGTTCTATTGCGAAAATGACTTGTTTCTATATGCCTGATTTGCAGACAACCTTTACAAACACCCTGTATAAACTACAAGAATTTTTCTGAATTCATTATTTTGGTCCATAGAAAACAATTTTTCATTCATGTAATTTTGTGCAAATATCTTTCGTCTGGTTGAGCTTACGAAATTAATTCGAAGAGGAGTTTAGCTTAACAATTCTAGGTTAAGATCACTGAAAGAAATTGCGAAAGGACTCACTCCCTTAAAGGTCAAATAAATCTTTATTCCAGCGTTCGAATTGATTTGTTTCATTTGCATTAATCTTCACTATAAATAGACTTTCTTCACTGCTTAAAGTAAATGATGTTTTTTCGTCTGTAAAGGTTGACAGTAAATGGAATTGCCTCCTACTGATTTACTTCAAAACTTTATGGTAATGTGTGTATCGTCGTCGTTCGAGCAGAAGTCACTAAGTCCACAATGAACCTTTTGACGGATACTGCTTTCAAATAGAATTTCCAATTAATTTTTTCATGATATAAACTTGTTTCCTAAACATCAGTATACCAAAATTTGGAGCTATTAATCTGGAAAATACTTTTCACAATCTATCGTAACGAATCAAAATCAATCAAGTTTAAATTGACTATATCTCAAAACTTTAGTTTTGTTACTTTTGCTTGAACGACGATGATATGTTATATACAGTACGGTGGGCCGAAAAAACTCAAATTTTTTTTCAAGTCGTATTACAGCAGAAAGTTACGAATTGGGGAGACTAAAAAGGAGTAAAAAAAGAAATAAAATCGGTTTATATCTTCCTGTCGCTCATGTGCTCTAAAGTTTGCCGAAATTTGGAAAAATTCACATTTTTACGATAATTTTTAACATTTTTAAATTGGCCTCTTCCCGAATGTAATAGCTCAAAATCTTATGTATTAGAGCCACAGAAAATTGTGTTTAAATATTATTTCAATCCAACAACATCTTCCGGTCGCGCATTGCCTTCAAATTTAATGAAATTTTGAAAAAAATTTACAAATAAAGGTAGATTACAGTTCAAGGGAAAAGAATGCAACCAACTTATCTGGTGTTTTCTTTATTGAATACAAGTTTAAACGTTTAAAAACAAATTATTTTAGACCATTAGTAATATTTATAAACAGATTTTTCTTTATTGAAGAACTAAGTTTTTGTGTGAAGAGTCGTAAGTCCAAGAAATTTATGTTGAATAATTGAACATTTCCGTTTTCACTCATTCTTAACTGAAAGTACTTTGAAATTTGATTTATGGGCGAAGTTAGGCATGGTTGACCTTGAAAACAGAGTCTTTCTGATAAAACCATCCCTAGGCTCAGCTCCGTAAACGTTTCCTGGGGCTTCTGTCACGAGTTTCACACATCGTTCAACTACCTGTGTATGAACTGGGAATGTCTTGAATGTTATATCGGAATTAGGGACTGACTCACTTTGAATATGTGTTTAATCTCATCGTCACTGATATCTTTTAAAAATGGAGGAAAAGATAAATCACAGTCCATCCAGTTAATTATTTCCGAGAAGTCTTCTTGCATGAATGTTCTGATAGTTGTTCTCTTTTGATCTAACTGTCTCGCCTTTAGAATTCCTAGAAGTCCGAGCTCTCTTATGTGTTTTGTATTATCTTGTATCATGGCTAACAATAAATGTTCTGGATGAGAGAAAAAGCCATTTCGTTCGATCACAGGGTAGACAATATTACATAAAGCATCAGGCAGGTACCTTGAAGACTGTATTGATTGGTACACAAGTTTTGGTCCCTCTGTAAAGTATTTACTTGTTTTAATACTAAACCACATTGGCGCGTATGACTTGAAGATAAATACAACTATTTCTTGAAATTCCAGTATGGGACTTCCTTCTCTTAAGTACAATCTGAGGGTTCGATTTGCTGTTGTCAACCACCTCGAGTGTGACAATGGACCATGATCTCGTACAGCCAAATCCTCTTTACAGTTTCTCGACTTTATTACCATGGAAATATCGAGTAGATATTTCTGATCCTTATTTAGTATATTTCTGTCTATTGTGGGGATCTGACAGTCAATACTTTGAAGCCAATCACTGGACGTTTTCCGCAGCCACTTAGCTTTTCACCGATTGGCCCTCTCAAAGATTTACCATTGATTTACCGTCTAGGTATGAAACAGATGACGGAATGGCAGTTCATTGAAATGGAGAAGACAAACTGCCCATTGTAACGATTTCCACAAATGTATTTCGATTCGGCCAATCAGACCGTTTTTTCAACCTATATTAACAGCAGTGCCATCACATCCTACGACAACTAATCTTTTAAGAGAAATACCACAACCAGACAGATAAGAAATAATAGAAGTGACAATATCTTCAGAACTTCCAGAAGTTAGAGTAACATGGCCGATGTAGACTGAACCCAGGTTCTTGAATTAGCGAGTAATGCTCTTCCTTTTTTTTTACTCTACGGAAACTTTTCGAATGAGCTAGATCTACCACTAACGTGTCGTCCTTCCTCCCATCTAAATAGAGACCTTGTAGTGGAAATTCGTCAGATTTACTACACAATTCAGCCTTAACATTTTGTTTTTCTCTTCTTATTTTGTTTTTGTCCATAACATGGGAGACGTCAGTTACGACAAGCGCGAGAATTTGTTAGATTTGACAGGTGTTGCGCAAGCGGAAGAACTAAACCGATTTGAATCATTCTTTTTTCTAAATCATTATCGGTTCGAGTAAGAGTCGACTAGAGTTATTACATTTAAATATTGACAAGTTAAGTAAGATAAAAAATTACCGTAAAAATATAAATTTTCCAAATTTCGGCGAATTTTAGAGCACATGCGCGGCCGGAAGATATAAAACGATTTTATTTCTTTTTATACCCCTTTTTAGTCTCCCCAATTCACAACTGTTCCGCGGTATTACGACTTGAAAAAAAAAATTTGAATTTTTTCGGTCCACCCTAATATGCAGGTCAGGTACAGTCTATACAGATGTAGATTCTGTTAGTCTACAAAATAACACACAAGTACAATTTGTTTTGTGGGAAGTTATTGTTATCTGAATTTTTAAAATCTATTTCTTTAATGTAATTATTCATCAGAAATTTAAGTTTATTCTTTTAATTTCTCTCATGCGAAATACAAAAAGAGAAAGCATAGTAAAAATAAAAAAACTCGACTTCGAGAATTTGATGAATCCCCATGTTTATGGCTTACACCTCAGACAAAAAAAAATATTTTTATAAGTTTCTCTCTCTGTCTGTCTTTCAACATGATAACTCAAAAACAAACCGGGCTAAATGTTTAAATTTCATTTATGGTCTTCATATAAAAATTATAAATTTCCATCAAATTTCGGACGAAATTAGTAAACTGGAAGATTATGTGCTAGTCCTTCACATGTATACGTAAGGACTAGACAACTCAAAAGAGGCTGGAAAAATAATTTTGTATGTGGATTTATCAACGGATTTGTAGATATGTATCACATTTTACACCGAATCCGCCAAAGAAATGACTACCTGTCGGTTTGCCTATTCATGTATATCTAAAAATGATGGCTAAAACAACAACAAGTTTCACAAATGGAATATAGTATGAGGTACTCATGCCGAAAAAGCAGATCTTTATCATATTTTAATAGGCCGAATGGAACAGAGGCAAAATTTATACTAGGATTTTTTTTCCTCTATTTTGCGAGACTTCCATAAGCAAAACTACTGCTAGTGTTTTGAAATTCACAAAGGTTAACATTTAAGTTGAATTAACTTTTTGACTACGAATTTCAATTTTAAAAAAATTAAGCAATTTTCTATACGGATTTTTTTAAAAATTTTTCTACAATTTTCCATGCCAATGAAGATATCATTCTCCAAAAAAGCCAAACCGATTCTTTGGATTTTTTTCCCCAGCAGAATTTAAACAAAAGGCTGGGACGTAATAGTCCCATAACCAAAAGACTTTACATATTTATGCATGAAATATGGTTATTATTAGTTATTGCGAAAATTTATTTATATCTTATTGTATATTGCTTACTAAAAGATTAAAACTATCGAACATACATGCTCGGAATCAAAGTATTCAGTAAACAATGGCTTATGGAGGAAAAATAGACTGTTCATCTAGGTATCTAAAGATAAAATGTGCAAAATTTTTCTTAACCTACAATGTTGCAGTTAGTTTCAAAGCAATTTTTATCCCCGTAGTAATTTTAAAAAGTGAATGGGATGTTTATGTCCCGTTAGTATACTAACGAGACATAAACATCCCATTCACTTTCTAAAATTACTACTGTTATCAAAACTGCGTGAAAGGGCTAATTGCCTGCAGCTTTGTAATATTCAAATTTTATTCATATCCGATCGGCAAAAATATTAAAGGAACACGAGAACACGAAATATGTTTTAATTAAGGAGAAAACTTAAAATTCAAAATATTCTCAACTCATAAGAAAACAACAAAAATCCTGAAGTAATAATAGATCGCATATATTTAAATGAAAAAACTCCATGAAAGAATCAAAATCAAAAGGTCATACTTATAAAAGTGCTTTTCTACATTTCCTGCGTATTGTTTGAAGATTAAACGCTCAAAAGAACACAAAATATCAAGAAAGATAAAATTTTCTTTGCTGTCCTTTTCGATTTAATCCTCCATTTAAGATATCGATTTCTTCAGACGAGTTTTTCGTTCTTTTGGAAAAGCGCATACCTCAGAATTTTCCAGTAGGTTCACGATCCACATTTTCAGCGCAATTTGAACTTAATGTCCTGATATTCTTTTTATTTTTCACTCTCTTTCATAATGGTGAAATGGGAAAACCTTTTTTAGTGATATCTTTGAAAAGAACTTTCTTCGAAGTTTTGAATTCTTCAAATAAGATTCAAAAATGTTTGGGAGCTTTTTGAAATAAACTGTTATCGGTACTTTTCGTAAACATTTTACAAGCAACGGGTGTTTATTTTTGTTGAAAAAGAGAGGAGTGGCTGTTGCATTTTTGTTGCTGGAATAAGTACTTTAAAAATTTCATATTTTTGGCAACAACTTATTTTAAAGCATATTCCATGTCCTTTCCAGCACATCATTTTCATAATAAAATCGATGATAAACACAATGTCTCCACTGAAAAACATGTTTTTTCTAAAGCGCCAATAATTGTGTTTTAGAAGTAAGCGAAACAAAAATATTTAGAGCATATTGAAACGGTATTTATTTTAAAAGTTAAATAAAATAACAGCAATCCCTGTATTTAAAGAAACAACAGACGGTAAAAAATATATAATAGTTAAGAGATATTAACGCTCTGATACCCAGCGAGACGGTCCCGGAAGGTCTAAAAATTTCCTCTTAAATGCGACGAAGGCCGGTCTGAGGCGGTTGGTTTCTTTTGAGGGAAGGTGAGGTCTGAGATCGCTTAAGATATTGTTACAAAAATCTATCTGTGGGTGTATGGTGTAAACAGTCCAACACGCAGGATAATGGAGAATGAAGGTTTATTCACAAATATGCTGGAAAATACGTAGCACAGGTGCAGGAAACAATATTTCTTGCACAGATTAGCAACGTAAACAGACAACAATTCACAGATAATAACAGTTCAGCACTTTGATATATAGCAACACAAACGGTCAGCAAATAACTAATAACGACATTAACAGCACTTTCAATAGCGCTCAGCTCATCAGCTTCCTAGCTCGCACTGCAGATGAAACTCTAAAGTCGTTCCAGTGGATGAAACACTACTCCCTCTGATTCAAATGCGGTCCTTGTATACTCTCTCCGACAGGCCGTGACATCATATGGAGTTTTCTCGTATATTCAAGGGTATTCCCTTTCCTAATAGAGATATCGAGAAAAGGGTTGCATTTTCTGGAATCATCTATTTGTCGCCAAGGTCGCAAAATTTGTCGCCAAAATAATCGCCAAGTTCGTCGTCAAAGTCAGGGATCCCGGAACAGCCGCTGACCGTCACTCCATGCTTAACTTTGTAAAACTCTCTTCCCAACCATAAGACTAACATTGCTGGGAAGCAATTTTCCATGTTCGTAACAATATAAGTGCAGTAGGTGGTCCAATTATCCTTGTCAACTACAGCCCATTTCAGTGCGCCTTAAGGGAATGTTACAGCGGGGGGGGAATGGTCCCCCCAGGTTGTGAGAGTCCGATTCATGTCGTTTTCTCCTAAAAAGTCCCGGTTTTAAAGGAGCTAGAAGTAAAAAGTCTCCTCGGGATTAAAGAGTTAAGGCATTTCATAAATAACTTGAAATATTTTATTCAAGATGGGATTCTTAATAAATTTTCATAACTATTACTGAGAGTCACATAATCAAAGTGTTGCTAACAAAGTGTCATGACAACAAAATTTCTCATACGGCTGCAATTTATGTCGAAACTCATAATCTAATAAAATAGAAAATAGCTTATTTTCTGTGTTCATATATTTCATCCATATGCACGCCCAGACCGTTTGACTTCCGGAACCAAATTTGACGCAGTGATGGATGGAGCTAACGCAATAAAAATGATTGAACAAATTAGAGCTATATTTTGCTGTATTTAATGTTAAGTGGTAAATTCAGGTGTTTTTTTTTTTATTTGCACAAATTTTCTGCATATATTCTCGTCATGGAACCATTATTTTCTTATAGCTTCATACTCCAGAATATCCTGGTTCTAATAAGAATAATTTGACCTGCTGTGTCACTTTCCTGACATTTAAAGACTTTTTTAATTTTTTTGAAAACGCAGTTTTTCATAATTGATTCACGTCGCGCGAGTCGAAATTGGTTTTGCATTTTCTCTCTCTCTCATTTATTTACTTATTTATTTATTGTCTTTTGATGTTTTATTTTGCAATGTTATTTTTGGTAACACTTTGTTCGTTCTAAAGATTTTTAAGTTTGGATTTTTTAATCTGCAACACCGGATAAATTCTTTATAGTATAATTGCACATTGTAGTGTTGTACTAGTTTATATACGGGATGATTAAAAGTTTAGAAGATATGTTCTTTTTCCAAACTCCTCGCATTTTCGTTCAAACCATACTGTTAAAAAGTGATAAAAATGCCTAAATGTGAAAGTTTTAATTCAACAAGATAGGATTCAATGGAAATTTATGTTTGCCGGGGAAAGGCTCTTGATAAAAATTGTAGAAGAATAAACGGAGGAGGGGGGCATATGAAAAAATTTGTATCCCGAGAAATGATGGCTATATGCCAATATAATATATTTTGATATACCGCAACTATACCGCAAAATTATCACTTAAACTATTATTATTATTAAATAGTATTCTTATTGATTTTTATCCTTAATATATGAAAAATATTCACAGATGTACATTTAATGATTAGAAGATTAATTTTTTGCTAAAATATTTATAATTATAAACTTTTAAATTACAAACCTTTTCACAAAGCATTGCAAATAAGGAAAATTTCAGAATCGTAGCTCAAAATTTGATTAAATAGTCATTCCAAAATCCAGTATGTTCTAAACAATCAACTTATCAGTGAAGTTTTACCAATCGTTGTTGTATATACACTCTTCAATGAATTCTAAAGAAGTACTAACCAATCATTTTATGAATAATAAGCTGTTACTATAACGAATATGTAATATAATGCAGCTTTAATTAAACAATATTACGACTTTTTATCTTGTCATGATGTAATACATAAATTAATTAATCACTGAGAAAAAATTATCTATTTATTCACATTATTAGCCCAATGAAAACGATTTATGTATGAAGTAATTTACCTAAATAATAATATAATTGCAAACTATTTGATTGCATATTGTTTTTCCAAACACTTAACATATTTAATCATTTCATCGAAATTACTAAATTAATGAGCGAATCATATTGAATATTTAATATTAATTTACTTTGGGAATTGGTGTTAAAAATGCAGTAACCATACCATGTTACAGTTGGTATGCGTTTAAAAAAAGCACATACGGCTTTATTTTCTATAACGGTCGTCTACAACTTCTTTTATTTCTACATTGACATCAAAACGGTATGTCATTTCTTACATACTGTTATTATTTATATTCGCTTAAATGCATTTAAATCTAAAAGAGGAATTCCTTGCGTGAGATGAAAATTACAAGGCTGATTGATTGGTAACAGCGTTTGATAACAAGTGATTTCACCACATCTGCAGAAAAGAAAACATAGAAGTTATTATTTTAGTGAAAGCATAAAGTTTTAGATTTTCGGTTTTCTTTTCGAAAAGCATCATTGGAATCATTGGAAAGCATCATCAAGAATACATTGGATTGTTAAACTAATGATAGTAGAACTTATAATTCATTATAAAGAATCTTTGTGGCCAAGAGGGATGAATGCCCGTTTCAATTACTTTTTAAATAAACAGTGGGAAACACAAGTTGTGAATTCAAAAACAAACGCTGCACAATTAACGTGCAATGTGCGAGCATGAATTGAGCACATTATTTTCAAAAACAGAGAAAGGCCTGTTACATGTTCTGAAGAATAAGAAATAAAAATTGATTTTATATTTTTAATTAGGAAATTCATTTTTTATTACTTTCAGAATGAAAAAAGTTAATTTCAAAACAAATAATATTTCCATATTAAACCACTAAAATACTGTTTTATCTGCAACAAGAATTATTCCGTAAGCAAGACAAATTATTTAGAACTCAGAAAATTGAATCCACAACAAAATTAGTCATTTAAAAAAAGGCACATTAAACCAAATAGACGTTATGGTTAAACCTTATGACTGAATTTATAGACACAATTTCACTGAACTTTAAACCAACAGGTGAAATCAAATCATAGAATTTGTAACACTAAAGTTGTTGTAAAGTGTTTTTTATTGTGCTAAACAATATTTATCGTACTAACGAAATAAAACTTTATTTATTCTTTCAAGTATAAAAATACTCTTTCAGTGATATGTTTTAATGGTCTTTGGGTTAATTAATTGCCAATCTTTTCCCTTCCTCTCATTTACTATTCTGAGTTAAACCTTAAAAGCCCGATTTTTTAAAAATCGATTTTAAAATTATTTTGTCTTTCATTTCTTGAATAAAACATGTGAAAAATACTTTAAAAAAATCCTATTTAAAGTATGGTTTTAAGTGTGGTTTATGGATGAAAAACAGTTTGCTACCAATTGACAACACTGGGCTTTATTTTAGAAAAGAAATTGCTTTCATAACATTCTAGTCAAACGCAGATGAATTTTAATAAATAACAATACCGATAAGGAATTTCCTTCAACATCGTAGAATAAATTATGGTTTTCTCCAAGCGTACAAACCAATCTAAAATGATCCAGCCTCAAGTGTAAAACATCAATTTATTTACATTTTTTTATCATCAGTCAGGCTGCCATCTATATGTTGTAAATGGATTTAATAAAAATTTCGGTATGTTATCCTAGCTGTGAAAATAGGTATAAGAGCTTCAATCTTATTCTCAAGATTTTGGAAGACAAAATTAGGTATGTTGCTTAAAGGCAACACTGGGCCTTTAAGGGTTAAATTAATTTTTGGATACTATTTCTTATAGAAAGGTAAAACCTAAAAACAAAACTTAAATAAGTATTTTTATAACAGTTCATTTTGAAAATGGAGGTGTAGATAATATGTCAGAATCGAAATAAATCAGTCTTCTTGTTTTTGAAATAAAAATAAGCATTGTATGTTAGTTACTAAAACTGAAATGGAATCATTTTTAAACGAAATACATTGCATTTTTTTATTGTTTTCTTTCTTTCTTCCTTTCTTTCTTTTTTGATTTACAAGGAGATCGTTAACAATACTTTTGCGGTTATTAATCAAATTACTTATTTCAAATACCATCTTAAATTAATAGATAAAATAGCATCAGTTCCGACACTCGAAAGCCTCAAGCTGAGTTATAAAAGCGAAAATCTTTTTTCTGTCAGCCAAAGAGGGATATTTCATCAATTCCAAGTGTTTATTTTCCATTATTAGATTACTGAATGAGCAACTCATGTCTAAATTAATTTCATATTTTAAGGAGAATATTAGATATTGTATTATGAAAGCATTTCAGAGTATTAATAATCGTTATTATTAAAGCAAATACTTGGCTTATTCATTGGTTAAAAGTATTTTGTTGTGCTTTGATGGACATGTGTTTTCTTATGAGATGCTTGAAAAAGTTCTATGATTAAAAGATTAATTTCAGGTGAAACGATAAAAATTTTCTAATTTTACAGATTTTCGTTGTCTTTCATAAAACCATCATAACGATGAAGCATTGAATGCACTGAAAAAGCTATCACTTTCATTAAAAATTTGCTTGTTTTTAATCAAATTCGGTTTAACCATTAGAGCTCTTTTGAAAATATCCATTGCTTTTGACTGATTGCCAATGTAGATTTAAAATGTTATTAAATAAATTATTTATGTACTTATTATTAATTAAATAGTAGCGGTTGACGAAATAGCAGATGTATGAATTTTTTAATGAGGTAGAGTATATTATGTGAAAAGATACCATTTAACAACGATTTATTATTCGGTATTTTATTCAGGTTAAAAAAACCATTATTAATCATGTTTCCATTATTTTTTAAAGGCGAAATAAATGAATTTTTTTTAATTCGTCCAGTTAAAAACTTCCTTGTTGTTATTGCTTTCGTTGAAAACCTTTTCAAGCTTATGTCAATATTTACAGAAATGAACCGGGTAATATCCATGCACTAGACCTGGAAATATTCGCAAAATTCTTTTCAATTTAAATATTTTCAAACACCCCTAAACTTCTAGAGAAAAATAAATAACCCCAATGTTAGTTATAAACCGTTCATAAAGAAAAATTGTTTGGATGCAAAGTGCATAAACCTAAAAAAGATTATTTTGAGAAAAAATAATATTTGTACACAATTTCGACTTCCCTTCATATATTTACCGAAAATGGTAGCATGAAATATATATGACTTACTTCTGGTAAACTGATATACACAAAGATGCGAAATTATTTTTACATGAATCTTTACATGTCTAATTAATATTGTTCTCTTTTGCGGTACTTCTAACGAAGAAATAATGAAAATCTCGTATAAAGGTAAAACTTATTTATTTCATGATATGTTCAGTTAACAAAAATATTAATTTGTATTTCTAGTTTAATCCACTCGCAAACAATCCAATCCAATACTTTGTATTCAGAACATATCGTTTCAATAAAATTTTGATTGAATTGATTCGATTTATACACATAAATTGCAAAACTTTTATTCTTTCTTTATAAAATTATTCAATGAAAACTACCGGGGCACATATGCCCCAGTGATTACGGCGGAGGGATTTATATGTCTCAGTCCTTCACCAGAGGATGTATTTGACCTGAAAATAAAACTCTTTTAATTTGGCAATCTAGTGTATCCTCATGTTATCAAAGATATTGGGGAACTGAAAAAAATTATCACAAAAGTCTTAAACCATATTGATTTATTAGATAGCTGTTTGCAAGACAGCTTTGTCGTATGCAAGACATTATGTTGCTTAGGTTGTGAGGAAATTTGATAGTATGGTATAGATTAAGAGATCTTCCACTTTATATAAAAACTTTCTCAAATTATCGTGTGACCTAGTTCTTAACCAGCAATGTTCAGAAACTAGTTGACAGATTTGCGCTTTAGTTACGAATCATATGTCACTGTCATGCTGGATGATGGAGATTTTCATACTTTTCTTCCAAGTGAAACATAAATGTGAGCTAGTTCCACTAAAAAATTCTAGAAGGAGGCAATCTACCCTTATATTGGAGCCAAGTTAGACATCTACAGGTGGTACTATTTAGGTATTCCATGGTCGCTTAGACCAAGAAAATATGCCACACTATCATGAATTCTTAATACATACACTTGGTCAGATATACTAAAATAGGTGGAGTTAGAGCGGCTATGGTCCGAAATGGCGATGATCGATTCCAATATTCCTTGTTTTCAACAGTATATTAATATTCTAAATATTATTTTAATCTAACAAATCAAAACAAATCGAGTGAAACCTAGACTAGCAAAGGAAAAAAGAACTTTAACATTGGTATTTGAGATATTTATAAATAGATTATTAAAGTTTACGCATTCATATAATAAAATGAAGTATTTTCCCTCGTTCTTTACCTGTCTGAAGAACACGAGAATTCATATTCACCATTTTATATTTTATTTATGTGCTTATTAAATTCAAATTTGTTTTACATAAAGCTTAACTGCTAATTATTATAACTTCTTGGTGAATGCTAAAATTTTAAGATTAAATATGAATAAATTCAGACGCAAAGTATCCTTATAAACACTTGTGACATTTTTCAAAGGATCCCAAAGAAGTTCCAGGGAGAAATATATTCCAATGCACATTTTTAAAGTGGCTATCTTTTGTTCTTTTCGATCCACAATTACGGCACTTTGCCCATCCAAAGATGATGTTGGTATAATGCTAACTCGATAAAAAAACTTCAAAATAAGCAAATTGAACATCAAGTACAGAATTGAAATCGGGTATTAAACTGGTGGTTCTGTGTAAACAGTAGACCTCGCGCCTCCCCCCACAAAAAAAATCTAGATTTTTTTATCTCGGTCTTTAAAGGTTTATCCAACGTTGTCATTCATTTTGGAGACAGCATTTTTCCCAGGAACAGCAGACATCATAATTTGTCTCTAAAGGAAGAACTTTCTTTATCCTTGTGAATTCACTATCTTATATGTAACTTGCTAAGTTATATTGACAATCTTGAACCAACCAATGTACAATATTGAACCCCTATATTATACACAAATTTTACTCCCGGTATTTACAAAATATTAACTTAATAAAGTTACATAAAAATGTACTGGAACAGATGATTAGCAAATTTTATACTTGAGACTTGAGGTAGTGCTCCAATTTTTATAACATGAACCATTTGGGTAGAATCGTGGAAAAAGCAAACTTCCGAAAAAAAAGAAAAATGCACGTTTAGAGGAAATTAAACATGAAAAAGCAACTCTTAACATGGAAAAAATATGATCTTATCTCTCTCACACTCACACACTTTTTTCAATGCAAATCATTTGCACATATCTTTGTTTTTGTCAGCATTTATATAACTAAACAAAACCAACATGATTCAAATGTTTTAATGGTGCCAAACTCGCCACTGACTGACAAACACTATAAATCATTAAAGCGTTTACCATCTTGAAACGGCATGGAAAAAAATTCTAACATAAATGTTATTTTCTTATGACCTCAAAAAACTTCAATCAAAGAAAATCAAACAAAGGTGGTGATTGCGTAACAAACAAATTTACAGACACATGAAATGCTGAAAGTAGTTGAAACATTGACCACTTCGAGGGGTAAACTATCATAACTTTAACAGTAGCAGAAGCACCTGAAGATGGAAGAAGTATCTTGATGAAATAATG
The DNA here is from genome assembly GCA_013235015.1 of Araneus ventricosus. Lineage (NCBI taxonomy): Eukaryota > Metazoa > Arthropoda > Arachnida > Araneae > Araneidae > Araneus > Araneus ventricosus. Next base: position 332,868 of record BGPR01000431.1, on the reverse strand, counting down.
AGATCAGTATTTATCATAACAACACAAAATTTGTGAGTAATACGCAAAGCAATTTACACAAGTAACAGATTATCTTCTTTAAATTTTATTAACGTAAACCATTTTGTGGAATCCCTGGAAAAAATAATTTCACCTAAAGAGAGAGGGAGAGAAAAAAAAGATTAGGTCCAAAGAAACAGGAATAAACAACTATAATCCTGAAGAACTATGATTTTCTCTCTCTCTCTTTTTGAATGCGAATTATTTACACAAATCTTTGCTTTCATCAGTATTAACAAATTTGATGTCCGTAGTTAGAAAATTAATGTCTGTTTTTATCTTATTATTAATATTAAAATTAAATGTTTGCTCTTATCAGTTTTTACAAAACCCTTTACCAAAATTATTCAAATGATTTATGGTGCCAAAATCGCCAATGACTAGCCAAAACGTTGAAATCAGTTAATCGGCCACCCTCTTAAAACGAATTCAAAAAATAAAACTCCTTACATATACATCGTTTTTTGTTCCATTAAGGAACATTTCTGCTAATTTGAAGAAAATCGAACAGCGTGTTTGGCCGTGATTGCGTCACAAACAAATTTATAGACAGTCAAAATGCTGAATGGCTGAGCTAAAACGTAGACCTCGCTTCACTCGGACAATAAAATTTTTGCCAAATAAAACATCATCCAATACAGAAGAGTGTACTTAATGATAAATGAAAAAAAGTTTCTTTAACATGATGGAAAACATTGCTGTAAAACATAAAATTATGTTTTATATTTTTATATGTGGCAACTGTTTTATTAATCGGCACATATTTATAATTTGCCTTCAGATTTTACCGGTCTTATACAATGTATCTTCTACAGATGATTATTAAAATTTTGTTGTATCTAGTAGGGGAAAATTATTCTTTAAAATGTGTAAGATTGACTTCTAAACTTCCCTGCATATACTTCGTAGTGTAGCTGATATCACTATATAAAAGGTTTTAAAGAAAATATTATTTTTAGCTACTCTAAGGGCAGTAATTTAAGGCCTGTAAGGAATTTTTCCTTTCGTGAATTTCACTTGATTATGTTTGAAAAACATTTTAAGCAACTGAAAAGATAACTTATCGGAATTATATTATAAAGTTCTCTTTATAATAATTTATAAGAATATATTATAGGCTTCTTTAAAGAACTGTTTAAAATTTCTAAAATATCAGCACTTATAACTTAAAACTTCATTTCATATTGTAAGTTGTTCCATCACACATCCTATCCTTTATGCAGAGTTTAATGTTAAAACTTTCCGATTATGGAAATAACGTTGTCATTTCTCTCTAGATATTCTAAATTATTCACTTAAAAATGATGAATAATTCAAAAGCATGACGGATTGCTTTATCCATAATAATTTTAGAAGGAAAACTTTTGGAAATATTTCATTACTGGAAATTGAAAAGTTTACTTTTTAAAATCCCATAACAGAATTTCTATGCAATAATTTGTTTGCCATGTTCTTCAATAAAATCTTTATTCGAATTTATAAAAATATTACTATTAAATATGAAAGATCTGAAATAGGATAACTAGTATATTCTATCCTTAATTTTTTAATTGTAAGTGTTTTATTTTAAAACAAGATATTTAATGAAATACAATTGCAATTGCTTTTACTGTTTCAATTTTGGACCTGGCTATCATTGCTTCCTGTAGCAATTTAAGTACCAAACCCGACACACGTCAAAAGTACATTATATTTAGACAATCAATGATAGAAAAAGTAAACAAAATCTTTGAGAAAGTAGACCTAAATTATATAGCTGAGGAGTTAAATAATAGGTGTAAAAGTATTTTCAATTTGAACAAATCAGGATACGAACAGAAACTAGTGATTATGATGCCGTATTATAGTGAAAAATGTAATTGATGAAATTTTCATCTGGCAAGAAAGAATGAAATAGTTCCATGCCTTAAATGCTACGAGTAATGAAACATGCATTATATATGACAGCAGTGTTCGAAAACTATTGTCACTCGGGTCTGAAGCCAGGGTAATTGCCAAGAAAAGTGAAGCTGTGTGCATGGTGATAGATTCACTATTTATAAATCTTCACTTTTAGCAAGAAATAAAATTTTAAAACTATAAAAAAGTGATTAGAATTGATCAATAGAACGGTACTGCATTCCACACTAACAACGCTAATATTTTAAATCAATGTGCTAGAAAACATCTGTGTGGTTTGTTTATCTTTCTGATACATTCTCTTTATGATGGAAACTGTTTTTAAAGAGAATTCAACACATAATTAAGCCTTTTTTGCCAAGAATACGAAGTAGATTTTGAATGTAAAATTTGTGATTAACCAGAAAAGAGTAGTATAAGAGTGCCAACTGAAGTGCCACGTATTGATCATTATGAACATCATTAAAAACAAGAAAAACAGCTTTTCAGTGTTTACTGTAAAATACAAAGAAACTTCCTTTATCTCAATATTTCGAATATTTTTTTCATTCACTTATCATTTATTTTAAGAATTCCAATATATTATAATTTTACCTGATTCTGTTCACAAAAGATTTGCTTTTCATACAGTAACATAACATAACACCACTCCATGCCCCTGCAACTATAACCATATGGTTATTTAAGCAGTGACGTGGTCATGAAGTGGAAGAGAAATCACAACACCCGAAGGGGTGACCTCTCTTAAAACTTGACATTTCTCTATACCGCTGCCTAGTCTACAAACATTTACAGGAGCAAAGGAAGGATTGCTATTGTGCTATACATTAAAAAAATATTTTGGGAACATGGGAAAATAAAACCTTGAAAAACACAATATTACACAGTTATACATGAGATAGCTAGAAAATAATAAAAACAAAAATGCAATGGAAAGACTATACGGAGAAAAAATACATTAAAAAAACAGAAAATGAAAGGAAAAAGATGAAAAACAAATTAATACAGTAATAACAGTAACATAAAAATGTACACAAGAACAGAGAGATGGGCCGCACAGTATTTTAAAAAGTATGATTTTGAAGAGGAGTTGGCTGATGGAACTCTATTTGAAGGAGAAACACGGAGGATCTTGGAAGAAAGTCCTGAAAGAACGACAAAACTGTTCTGAGTTCATTAGGGGATGATGGGCTGAAGAGGAGGCGAAGTTGAATGTCGAACTGGTGAAACGGGACTTTCCATCTCCAAAGGAAAAGGTGGAGTGATGAAGACGCTTGAAGGAAAGTTGAAGTTTGGTTGGAATTAATTTCCCTCATCGCTGGAGGAAGAGGTTGTTCGGTTGCTGAAGTTGCTAATTAATAAAATGTTGGCTAAGAATGTGGGAATGGGACGAAAGCATTGGACTCAACTGAGAAGACTATTGAAGGAACGGGAAAAAAAAACAATTAATTGGGATCTGGACGGAAAAGACTGGTTTCTCTTTGGAGAAAGTGGAGCAAATTATGTATCTTCCTTCTTGACGTTGAATTGTTGGCTACTCTTCGGAACCATATTGGCTGATGTTGTTGGCTGGGTGGTGCCATATGGTAGGAGGTTGTGAGGAGGCAAACCGTAGCATAATGGATTGGTGTGCCGATTTCCCCACAAGAACAGAAAGAGGTTTCGGCAAGGTTGAATCTATGGAGAAACGAAGTGAAAGGCCCATGTCCTGTGAAAAATAAAACTTCGTTGCGTGTCCAGTTGATTGGATGCAAGCTAACTTTGGGAATTATGTTGTGAATGAGCCTCCCAGTATCTCCATCATCCCAAGCCATTTGCCAGGTAGCCAACATCTTCTGTCTTAAGAATGTTTTGATAAAAGATTTTGGTAACTCGAGTGGTGTTTCAGGAAAGTTTTCCGTTTCTGCTGCCTCCTTAGCCAGTCTGTCTGCTTCTTCGTTCCCTATGTAACCAGCATGGGCTTTGATCCACGACACTCTGATGTGAGGATGACTATGAAGTAACTTGAAGATTTTCCGGGCAATTGAATTGTGACTCTTTGGGTTTGCTGCTGAATTGATGCTGGCTTGGTTGTCTACTAGAATAGTCAGTTGTTGAGTTGGGAGGGAAACGGCGTGTTCCACTGCTTTGAGAAGAGCTAGGATTTCTGCCTGGAAGACTGTATTTCTAAGAGAGAGCCTGGTAGACCATCTGTGGGTAATGTTGACGTCGGTCAAAACACAGAAGGCTGCACCCACACCCCTCTCTGTTTTCGATCCATCGGTATAAATTCTAAGTCCAGTGTTTATGTTGCCTCCGTCATCCAGGGAAATTTGAGTTGGACTTAGATGTTCCGATGGGTGTGTTGACCATCCGGTAGCTTTTTCTTCAATTTCACTGGGATCGATGTCACTGACGTTTGTAGAAAGAGGAAGTCTAAGTCTGAAGAGTGCTGTGCCACGAGCTTCTCTTTGTAATTGTAGATGAAGAGGAGGGATACCCAGTATGACCTGCAGAGCTGCCGTGGAGGTTGTTCTGTAGGCACCTGAGATCGCCAGGAGGAACGGACGTTGAATTGTTGAGAGTTTTCTGGCGATTCGGACTGTAGGTTCTAGACACCAGGCGACTGCCCCATGCGCCAGCACCCGTTCTGTTACTGTTTTATAAAGGGTCCTTCGATGAAAAAGGGGAACTCCCCAGGATTTCCCTGCTATTTTTAGGAGATTATGATAAAGGTGGGTCGCTCTAGTAGATTGTGCTTTAAGGTGGGTGTTCCAATTCATCTTTTCATCAATATAAATTCCGAGATATTTAATAGCATGGACTCTTTTAATTCTTTCGCCTTGCCAGCGAATGGTAGGTCCCCTAACTAGCTTGCTGATAAGGAGATAATTTGTTTTTTCTGCTGAAATTTGGAGTTGGTTTTTGCTTGTCCAGGTGGAGAATTTAGCAATAGAATCGTTAATTTGTGACTCAAGTTGGACTCTAGTCGGGGCATGGGAAACCAGGACAAAGTCGTCTGCGAAGGCTTGAATGCTGGTGTTAATTGGCCAGTTTTCTTGAAGTATTTCATTTGCGACCAAATTCCAGAGGGCTGGCCCACTGCAAGACCCTTGAGGGCAGCCTTGTATTTGGTCCCTGATCGCTGCTCCTTCGCAGGTATTTAGGATGACCTTCCTATTCTGGAGAAGATTTTTAAAGATATTAACTATGTTTGTTGGGCATTTACTATTGTCAAGGTAAGAAGAAATTGCGCTGTGCTGAATATTGTCAAAGGCACCCTTAATGTCGATGGAAAGCACCAGTACGTGATCACCACTTTCCTTCCCCTTGTGGATGGTATCCAAGAGTTTCGTGATGGCCATTTCTGTTGATCTTCCCTCACGGAATCCGTACTGAAGATTGCTAAGTCTGTTGTTCTTCTCGAGGTGGAAATTGAGCCGTTGGGTGAGGAGCTTTTCTAGAACTTTACCTATTGTCGGGAGCAGAGAAATGGGCCGGTAAGAAGATGCTTCTGTTTTAGATTTGCCGTGTTTATGAAAAAGAATGATATTTCCAACCTTAAGTTTGAAATTTATTTGAATCGCTGATTGCAGAAACCACATGAATCGATAATATCGAAATGCTGAAAGCTTTAAAAAATCTGACTAATATTTTAAATAAATGATTAAAATTTGTTTTTACCCGGTAAAGTTTATATACCTATCACGTGACTTTACTTGACTCCTTATTGACTCCTTTAGATTGTGAAAAAAGCATGAATGCAATTTTGAAAATATAAATTTATTCATGTTGTTTCAGCAATTAACGATTCATTTGCTAAATTCTCTTTTTCACCTCACAGCATCAGTACGCAACAATTTAATCTTAATAAGAATATTACATCAAAGATATCTAATAAAATAATTTTTAGAAACAAATACAAGTATATTGCATATTATGATACACAAAATTAACCGACTTTTACTGCATTTGCTCTCAAATACCAGACATAAAGCGGTGAATCAACCATAAAAAATGGCAACGCCACACAAAGCAGACGATTCAAATCTGATTTATCTTATTTTGTCACGAAGCACTGTTTCAGGCACTGACTGACAACCAACTCGTTTACCCTTTCCTTTCTTCTCTACCCCTTAGTAATTGACTCTCAGCTGAAAATGGCAAAACAAACTTCTCTTCACGCAACTCCTCCACTCGGAATGAAGGCATTTGCATAAGCAGTCATCGTCATCTGCTACAGCTTTCATCCTAGTTTTCTGCTTTTACCTCTAGCGAAGCACGCTCCATTCAGATCTTTGTCCAAGCGATAATGGTCCCCAAGAGAGTGCCTCGCCTGCTAGTTGCTGCTTGGGGAGATGCAATCAAATGCTAATAAGAGGAAGACTAGGAAGGATATCGTCTTTCGAGTAATTGAGGCAATTAAAATTTGCAGGTTTTGGTGTTCTAGAGATTCACTCTTGATGGCTGGTGCAACGTGGCGTTGGGTGACGTGCTTTCATCGTTATTTCCCTGCGTAAAAGAGAGGCAAGTGCGTAGGATTACGTTAATAAGGCGTCGTTTTAATGGCATTGGATGGAATTGAACCTTGGATTTACAACACGTGAAGATTTTCAAAAATTTATGAATGCAAGTGATGATTCAAAATTTGACGTAATGCTTTAAAAGATTTTACATTTTGGCAGCGTGAGAAAATGGAAATAATGAGTGCCGATAAATTTCGTGTAAAGTAAAATACAGTTTTGTTATAATTAAAGTTCTCTTATTCAAAAGTCTCTATAGCCAGTTCTATGAATCCAAACGAAACAAAATTTCATTGAAATGTAGTAAAAATGACGAGCTCATTTAAAACCATGAAAAGAAGAAAACAGAAGAAGATAAAAGGAAAAAGAATAAAAATATAACAAAAATCGTCAATAGGTAGGTAATACAGCACCAACATCTGAGGGAATTTTATAGATTATTTTGTTGTAAATGTAGAGCACGAACACAGAAACATTCTCCTTTATTATTAGTACAGAGAGCTTCAGTAAAGCCTTTCGATATTTATTTTATTATTTTCAAAGCTATATTTTAAACTATTATTTATTTTATTATTATCAAAACTATAAAAGGACCTTAGCAATCTGTTTTTAATTAATTACTGCATTTTACAAGTAACTATATAAAAGTAAATCTTATAATTTAAAATTATTAGACAATATTACTTGAAAATATTGAAACATCAAAAGGAAATAGCAAAAATATTTGGATAATTTATTATAAAACTAATCATTAAAGTGTTCGAATAGTTTCGTGATCTGAAATCAGAACTAAAAAATAGGATGAAATATTTTATGAAAGTAGGCTTCTATAATTTATTCTAAAGATATTCTGTAATCTATTCCAAAATGCATCTTCTCAGTTATAAAGGATAAAAGGCTTTCACACAAAAGCGATGGACCAAAATCCCAGAAACAACAGATTTCTCAAAATATCTTTAATTTCTTTCCTAAAAGTTGCTATTTCTTGTTTAAACTTTTATGAAATTTCATAGATAAAATTATATACCCGGCTTCATGAAAGATTAGTAGAAATTTATCTTCAACAGTCTGCAGAAAATTTTTTCTTCGATAGATAAATCAAAATTTGCATAATCACTATTTATGACGAAGATACCTTGTTAGTGGTAGATGAAGTTGCTAAAGCGGCGTGAATGATCTATGATCAATAGAACTTTTCCTTGACAAAATTCTGAGGGGAAAAAAGTTAATATTTTAAAGCATCCTTTCGTTGCCTAAAGGAGTTAATGTTTCTTCACTTAGCTTTTAAAGTTTTTTTTCCCGATTCTCTCAGTAAAATTTTTTTATTTCTCATTAGGTAAATTTATTAGACTAAATTTAATATATTTTCTTTCTCTTATGCGAAGTATAGAAAGAAGGGAAAAATTATCTTCGAGATTTGATGAAATTACGCATTCTAGATCCCGCTCTTCCCGAGTCCGAAGAATTCATTTAAGGAATTTTTTCTTCCTATAGGTTTTTGAACACGTTAACTCAAAATCCTCGAAATTTGGAAACGAATGAAATTTGGTGTTTTATCTTTATGTTAAAATTGTAGCTCTACATCAAGAAATATTTTAAAAAATCGGAGAATTTGGAAGAATAGAAAATTTTGACCTCGAGAGTTTCATGATTATTAATGTTTTGGAGTTTATTTAACCAAAAAAATATCATGGAAAAAATTTCTTCCCAAATATTAAATTTTTTACCTATCTCTCTGTAAACCTGTCCCATGTCCATCCAACTGGTTCAGCAACTGTAATGGTTGTAGGCACATGGACATGGAGCGGCGTTCTGTCTGTGAACCTGAAAATTCAAAATCATAACTAGCTATGCGAATGAGAATTTGTATGTGGTCCTTACACTGACAAAAAATCACCTCACACGATGAAATTCTTTAGAAATTACGATTGAACAAGAATGAAGATGTTAAAGGAATCCACCAGATGAACTTTATCAAGGCGTCTGAAGAAGTTAAAAGAATCCACCAGATGAACTTTATCAAGTCCTGCATTTTAGCGCGATCCAGATGCTTTGTTTGTACCTTATTTTAATTTTGTTCCTATTGATTTGTGTTTTTACTTTTAATTTCATATTTGTATTTGTCCTTACACTTCAGTATCAGATCAAATTTTGGACGAAATCCGTGAGTGGTAAGTCTGTCTGTCCGACCGTGTTCATTTGAAGACGATGACTCAGAAACTCAACAAGCTAGATGAATAGAATTTGTCTTAGGTTTTCTAAGCAGATTTGTAGCTCTGTATCTAATCTGCTTGGATATCTATCTGTAATCGATGGAATAACTGCTTGTCAGAGCCGGATTGCCCCTTAGGCAATGCAAGTCTCGGGTCCTCCTGTTTACCTGCCCAACTTCCAAAACCAGATATTTTAGTACTGATTTTAATTTAGTCTCTGTATAAGCAGTTTCGAAGTAGCAAATTTTGACGAGCTGTGAAATAGTAAAACACTTAATTTCGAGCCACTTTCAAGAGAGTTTATTTCAACATTTCGCTTTGAAAAAATGCAGGATTCAGATTTAAAGGTAATTTTATACAAATTAGTAAAGAAAAATGACAAAACATTTTTAACGCAATCTAAATACTATTTAATTATAGGATAAGAAATTTTTCAATTTATAAAGCAAAACATTTTTTTTTAAATTTATAAAGCAATATGATATAAAACTTCAAGAGATAAGTAATTAGGAATATTTTTATAATAATGTTTCAAAATTTAAACGATACTTGATTTTAAGTTCCAGCCATTGAAAATTAAATGAAAACACAATATTAAATTTTCTGAAAGCATCGTAATTTTTTTTAAATTTCAACCCTCGGGGCCCTCTAAAGTTGTGGGCCTATAGACAGTTGCCTATTTAATAATCCGATCCTGCTGCTTTTCTACCAGTCAGTGTGCAAGTGAACGCGATAACTCCAAAAAGAAGGAATGAACTGCATAAATGATATTTTATGCGTGTCTTGAAAGTGTAATTACAGATATGTATCAGATAGTGGACGCAAAAGGAACATAATGAGAATAAAATATCTCTACTAACAAAAATTTCAAATAAAATAAATATAAAGAAAACCTAAAAGAATGAACATGAATTTAAATAGTAAAACCAGGAGTAGAATAGTTACAATACAAGATTCAAATAATATTTAAATATATTATAATTATTATTATTTTATTTATAATGTAACAGTAATAAAAGTAGACAAGCAACATGTTTAATAATATATCGTTGATAAAACGAGGTTCAATTAGGTAGTATGAGGCTTGTTTTTGAATTTTGGAAGAGTTTTTCTAACTTTTTCTTTAAAAATTATTATTTTCGTGTTTTATTTTCTTCATCAAATTTTGTTATTTATTCAAACTTCACTATTGCTTTGGCTTTTATGCTACTCTTGTTCAGTTAAATTTTTAGAACTCAAAATTGTTAAAACATCTAAGTTCATATTATGTTTTTTAGTATTATCTGTTTTCCAAATTATGCTATTCAAATTCTAAGGTTCTTTTTGTGGCTTTCAATAAAGTTTTAAGTATACCCATCCAACCGACAGTGATCCGTTCTGGCTCCGAGTTCGGTGGTATGCGTGGTGATAAAGATAAAGATAGTGGACGCAATATATCAATGAGAGGACACCCTAAAAGCACACATGAATTTATTGATCATTCTACAAAGCTATACTTCAAAATATTTTTTGTAGCTCGTTTAATTAGCAAACGAGCAGACACTGCCTAAACGATTATTTAGTGGATAGCTGTCGAAAATGCACATTGTGAAAAATTTTTGCAAATACTTCAATTAATGTATTATTTGACCATTTTTAATTTAATAAGAATGAATTAATTAAGAATTGCGTTCTGATTCCAACCTTTTAATAACCTATTGTAATACGTGTATTATTCCTGAGGTTTACATTGAAGGACTCGATTAAACAGCAGTCTGAGTTATGAAAAAGTGGTCTAAGTCAATAAATTTGAATTTTAAAATATTTATAAGTTTTTCGTTTAGAAACGTGAATCTCTGTGCGTTTATAGATGTGTGTAAGACAAATATTTAACTAATCATTCACTCTTTTACATTATGGGGACAGTATAAAAATTGATTTTTTTAAATCTTTTTATTAAGATCCTCTAAAGAAGCCAAAGTGTTTTCATACAATTTCTCACCTTATTTAATGAAACTTTGTAGTGGAGAGTGTATGTATAAATGCAATATTTAAGGGGATAAACGCTTGTCCCACTTTTCTGGGTCACCCCGCATATTCCCAATTTACATAATACCTTATAAATAATGAAACTTTATAATGGAGAGTGTATGTCTAGATGCAATATTTAAGGATATAAACGCTTGTCCCACTTTTCTGAGTCACTCTGCATATTCCGAATTTGCACAATACCTTATAAATAATGAAACTTGTAGTTCAGAGTGTACGTCTAGGTGCAATATTTAAGGATACTCATTTGATTTTATTTTTATTATTTCTCGATAAAATTAGATTTTGACTTGAATTGCAGCAGTGGAATTTGATTTCATTTCTTATCTTGAAATCTTTCTTATCTTTCATGAATGATTTCAAGATTTGCGAATTCTTTAGAAATTCGAACTGCTCAATTTAATTTTCCGAATTCTAGAGGAGGAATTTTACTAAATATTTTGCTGCATTTCCTTCAACTCTCGAATATTATGATATAAATACTGAAATATTTTAGTCTTTTTACTACAAATAATTGAATTGACTTGCAATAATAAATTATTGCATTCTTTCAGAAATCTTGAGAGATTTATTTCGGATTCAATTTAATTTTTATCAATATAGATTATTGTTATGCAAATGTCATCTGGCCGATTAATATCAATTTTCTGTATCACTTCCTTATGGAAAGATTTGTCAGCTGATTTACTTAAATAACATTTATAAACGAGGCGCGATTTCCAGCTTCTGGGTCAGAAGATTTTAGGTTTGAAACCCGATTCTATCGAAGATCCATGGATTATTTTGCCGCACTAATAATTTAAAATGAGATCATATTTCAAGAATCTTGATATTGGCTTGGAATGAAAATTTAGAGAAAGGATGAGTACCTTGGATGTAACCCCTTTTTTGAAGTGATAAAAATTGAAAGATTCTTTCTTAATATGTAAATGACTTGGAAAAGAAGTCAAACATTTAGTAAATGAATCTTTCAAAATAGCAAAATATGAATTTGAAGCAAATATTAATCAGCATTTACAAGTAATTAATCAAATAATTTTTTTCATACAGTGGTGAATCCAGAGGGGCTATGGGGCTGCAGCCCCCAGAGCTGAACCAGAATTTTAAGTAGATTCCTTATAGGGAGTCAAGCTGCTATATTAATCGTTGAAAACTCCATATATGGATTGCCTTTTTTCAATACTTTTAATAACAACAGAGTTTTTGACATGTTGACATAAATGTTTAAATTTAATTTTTGTTCATGTTATCTATAGTATTTTCAATTCTTTAGATTTTGTTATAGATTTGGTTGCATTGTTTAAATTATGAATTTTTAGTATAGGATTGGCTTCGTGATATGTCTTGTTTATTTTGTTTATGTAAGATCATATATAACACGTTATATTTAGATTTATATTATATATATATAACGCTTTTTCCCATGTTATTTTGTAAACACGATAACTGGAGTAATTTTCATGTAAATTTAACCAGCATGGGATATGTTGTAAGGATAGTGAAAATCTCGGTCGAGTTCGTAGATGTGCTATCCAGTTCAAAGGGGGTGGAAATGGTGAGGGTGGAAATTTCCATTTTCCCATAATTTCTTTACAAATGAAACAAATTAGGCGAATTATTGCCTTATCATAAAGAACAATTTTTGCATTTAAACTTTTTCGATAGCTGCAATTGCTTAGAAGTTATGAGCTGAAAAGTGATTTTCTCACCCCTCACCTCCTCTCCCCCTAACTTAAAATACGTTTTAAGCTATGCATGTTACCCATTGTTGGAAAGCTCTCGTCATTTGTAGTCTCTTCCACCCGCTTTCATTCTTGTAGCTCTAATTCTTATGAGAATAGAGGGCGAAAATTTCCTTTCCTTATTATTAGTAGAGACGTATATATATAACGCTTTTGCCCATGTTATCTTGTGAACACGATAACTAGAGTAATTTTGATTAGATTTTAACCGGCGAGGGATATGTTGTAAGTTCGGTGAAAATATCGACCGACTTTGTAAATGGGCTAACCAGCTAAAAGGGGGTGGAAATGGTGGGGGACAGAAGATTTCATTTTCCCATAATTCCTTTACGATTGAAGATAGAAAGAAAACTCAAAATAGGCGAATTATTGCCTCTTTATAATAAACAACTTTTGTATTGAAACTTTTTTGATAGCTACAATTGTTTAGAAGTTATGAGTTAAAATGCCACTTTCAATCCCCTCCCCCATTTTAACATTTTCCCTAACTCTGTTACGACTAAAGATAGGAAAAAAAATCAATTAGGCGAATTATCACCTTATAAGAACGAACAACTTTTATATTAAAAGTTTTTGTCAGCTAAAATTGCTTAGAAGTTATGAGCTGAAAAGTGATATTCAATTCCCCAGCCCCCTCAATTTACAATTTCCCCATTAGTCTGTTACGATTGAAGATAGAAAGAAACTTTCAATTAGGGAAATTATCACATAATCATAACGAACAACTTTTATATGAAAAGTTTTTTGACAGCTACAATTGCTTGGAAGTTATGATCTGAAAAGCGATATTCAATTCCTCCCCCCAATTTATCTTTTCCCCATAGCTCCGTTACGATTGAAGATAGAAAGAAAATTTCAATTAGGGGAATTATCACCTTATCATAACAAACTACTTTTATATTGAAAGTTTTTTGACAGCAAGAATTACTTAGAAGTTATGTGCTCCCATCAGCCGCATTCACTTCCACTTTTTGTACAGTAAACAAACTGATATACCAGGCTTTGCTCCGGATTAAAATGCTTTCATGTCTAATATTTTTAATGTAAAAACTACTATTGTATAAAAATTATAATACACAAATTCCTTTTCTTATCTGAAACGTTTTTAATTAAAATGAGAATATCAATTGAAAAAAAAGATTTTTTAAAACAGCTGTTTTCTCCATAAATTATTATTTGTTATATAGGTACTTCAAATTTCGTTAACAATTACTAAATTAAAAGCAAGAAAGGCTTCAATGAATATTATATTATTCATTAATTTAAAGAATGAAAATAAATCAATCATTATTAGGTCTAGATATAAAAGGTAAATAGTCTACTTATGAAATTTTCTTTTAGCACTAGTCCAGAATTCTGTGAGTGTATTCTGGCAACTATATATATTCGTATAATTCCTGTTTTTCAACAATAAAGAATATTGTTACGAATACAGTATTAAACTAATTTTGAAAAAATATAAAAATGAGAGAAACAAATTGTATGGAAATGAAATTTTTGTCACTGAAATGCAAATTTTACTTAAAATATAATAAGGTGTAAAAATAGTTTCGTGAGATAATGATTTCCAAAAATATAGCGAAAAAAGCCTTGTTTAATTTTTAATTAACAGAAATTGTAAGTAACTTTTGGGCTTTGAAAAGTTAAGATGACCTTTCTCTTGTCTTAAATAAAAAGTATGCAAAGTCTGGTTGAAATCAGTCCAGTGGTTTAGGAGGAGATGTGGAGCATATATACAGACACAATAACTTTTATTTAAATTAAGATAATTATTAGATAATTACAAGATTAAGATTGCTGGCATATACTATGAGCCATAAAAAAGGTATTAGTGAGGATATCGTCACAATTAACTAAATATTTAAATTTATTTAAGTAAATAGTTAATTTTAATTAATCAAACAGTTAATTTTAATAGTTAATTTCATAATTAGTGAATTTGACAGATTAATTTAATTTGATATTTAACTAAAAATGGCTGCACTAAGATTTGTTTAATAAATTTAATATAAAATAGCCGAAAAAGATAGATATGTAAGAGTTCCCTTTCACCTTTTTTATATTGAAAAATATCTCATTAACTTTAAAATTGTTTTGGGGTTTTCTGCCTGAGCATTTGCTTTTAACTGTCGATGGAGATTTAAATTTCCTGTTCAAAATGGCTGCATTGATATCCTATGCTTTAAACACACGTGTTAAATTTGGAACTCACAATGTTTAATAATTTTTATTCCCTTATATGTTAAGAATTTAGTTACTATTATGGCTGTAACCAGGGAGTTCTCTAAATGAGCACATTCTAGTAATGTTTAAATGTTTCATGTCATGTGATTTTACCATATGACAAAGTAATGTTCGCACAATTATATGGTAACCTAGATTAAATAAACTAATCTAGAGTCGTTCTTCATTCGTGTCAAGTGGGAATTTCTTGCTACTGCTTCAGATAGGCTGGCTTAATGTTATCTAGGGGATATATGCGCTGCTGTTATGTTTATTTCTTTATGATTCCTACGTGTTGAATGATTATGTGTCGGGATATAAAAAATGACCAATTTTACTGACTAATAAATCTAGCATAACCTTTTGGAATGAAAAATGGAATGATAAAACATTGATGTAGTAAAAAATTAAATGTCATGAAAAGAGAATCACAGCGTAAATATTGCAATTTGTAGAAACAATAAAGTTATTGGCTATGTCTGTATTGATCAATATGTAATATTTCATTACTTTTGTAAACATTAACGTAATGGAATCTACCTTTGCCTTCAAGCTTGCCGAAAAGGGATTTTTTTTTATTTTATTTAAAATCCCTACAACTTTTTGTTCTTAATCTCCCTTTATTTAAAAAAAATAAATGAATAAATTAAAAAAACGTTACAACATTTTTTCCTGGCTTGACAGACTCGAAAAATCCCCTTTTTTTAGTCATTCCACTCGTACGTTCACGCGGCCGAAAACACTTTTTGGCTAATTATTTCATTATCATCTACTAATTAAATATATTTATTAAAATCACTAATTAATACATATTTATTAATTGATATTTATTAAATTACGGAAAGTATCGAAGTGTTCTATATGATACTTATCGTCAGGTGAGTCAAGTCTATAAAGGTAAAGTGCTTTGGTTTACATAAGCCATGAGGTGTTTGAAATACGTTAGGACGATACAAAATTTTTATGATCTTAGCCCCCCCCCCTCCACAGACCCAGATCCCGGATTCGCCACTGTTTTCATAATTACTAAATTATGACTATTATCAAAAGAGTGGAAATTATTCAACATTATTAAATATCAAATTTTCGAGTTTACGAAGAGACAAATACTAATTATTGTTCTGAAGAAAAATCGGAACTCCACGAGTCTTTTTTTTAGTAAAATGAGCTTTCAAGATTGAATTATAGAAATTCCTAATTAAATTCTTTGAATGGTCTTATTTCAATCTGAAAAATTAAACCTTCTTTTTATTTTTTGCTCCACAAAAGTAGTTTAGTTCACCTTTCATAAGATCAAGTTCTATTTATTTAAAAGTCAATTAAAACTACCGAAAGGAAAACAAGTTTTTGCAGAGAAAAACAAGAACTTTTCCGAATTAATTTTTCATCCTAATTGGCTCCTTTGAGAAGTTTTTCGACCGTCTTCAATCTTCTCAAAAGAATAGAAAATTCAAATAAAGCGAAAAAAAATTAAATTCAGAATAATATTTGCCTTAATGAATGAAATAAGAGGATCCGCAACTGGATATAGTCTTGAATGATTTGAAAATAATAAAACAACAACAGCCAATCAAATGGCTGCGCTCTCAGCCAATTAAATCAACCAATTGCAGATATATTAATCCAAAAAGAAAAGATAAAACACATCACAAAGGACTTTTGACGAATTATGCACACAGAAAAAAATTGTTAAACTTGGTAATTCCTATTTAACTTTCTATAAATATAAAAAGCCTTCAATATTTTTTAAAATTAGAATCAAGTAAAATATACGAAATTTGTGTAAGCCTAAATTTCACTTTAATGCATTTTCTATTTTATAATTCTAGATGGATAGAAGCAGAATTGAATTGGTTGCTTTTCCTATTGTTTTAACTACGCAAATTAAATTTAATTTGTTTTATAACAGCTGCTTGCAAACAATGATAATCTCACAAGAACGTTTGGAGAGTTGCGTATTGACAGAATTTTTTCTTGTCATCTGGCCACTAAATAATATTAGGGGATTCCAAGCCAATTCCTTACTTTAAACTTCAACAACGGATAACATTATTAAAAATAATGAGAAAATAAAGAGGAACAAGCAAAAGAAAAAGGGGTAAAAGTTAAAAAAGAAAAGTTAATAAAAAATTTTAAAACTTAAAAAAATAAAAGATAAAACAGAGTATGTGTTTTAAAAAATTGTAAATTCTCGTAAGCCTTTAATACATTTCCCTCAAACAGAATATTAAAACTTAACCTGGCTCTTTTTAAATATTGCGATAAAATCAATAGGAGAAGGTTGCTGAGTTTGGATGACCTGGATATCTTTTAATGTAGGGCGAAAGAGAATAAATTTTAATAAAAACAGATAATAGAATTTATTATTATTTATCTTCAAAACAAAGTAATTAACTTTTTTATGAAATGCATTTAAAGCAGAAAAAAGTAGCTTTCAAATATCGTGTGATTGTACCAATTATGGTTGCCCATATTAGACCACTAGCTCTCGATATTGTACCACCAGCTTTTGTAAGCAAAATTAAAGTTTAACATATTTTTTAATTTTCAAATTCTCATCAGCACCCGATGCATGAATCCAAGTATGGCATTTTATGCACTGTATCGTTTCTTCTTCTTCCTTTGTTTTCGCATTTGTAATAAAAACTTCGTAAACCTTAGTTTTTGTTCTTTTTGAACCGACATTTGATGTCTTTAATGTCCTTTTATCGATTTTTTTCTTTGGCTTGTTTCACTTCCAATTTATTTCTGGAATGACTAGGGTGATAATTCTGATGTTTCCTTTTGTCAGTGGCGAATTCAGAGGGATGCAGCCCATCCACGAGCTAAACCAAAATTCTTGATTTTTTTTTGTTCAAATCACTACACCTGTTTTTTATTTATATCATTTTTGAAAAAATAAAAGGTGGCAAAATTTCTTTCTGGCTTGATAAGCTCTAAACCTATCCCGAGTTTTTAGTCATTCTTGTACAGTTAACGCGGTCTAAAACATTTTTTGGCTAATTATTTCATTGTGTTTTTATAAATTGGTCGAAAATATTTGTCCTTTTCGAAAAATTGCGTCCTTTGTGATTCTTATTGCCAGGTGAGTAAAATTAAAGTATTTTGACTTACATAATGAGGTCACGACGGTAAATTCTTTTTATGACCTCAGCTCCTCCCCCGACCAAGCCCTGGATTCGTCACTGCCTTTGGCTGTAGATAAAGGTCCCATTGATTTATACCGTCCAATATTGGCAACTGTTTGTGGTCCAATCTAAGAAATTTTCTACAAAACCCCCCAAAAAATTCCTCTAACATTATTTCTAAATTATTTTAATAAATTTATTATAATAAATTGTAGAAAAACAAATTTCCTATCTGAGGATAAAATAACGTGTTTTCCTACTTACTTTTAAAACAGCGTAAGAACTATCATTCTTATGTTAAAATATTAAATTGATGATATCTAAATATTTATAGGGGAAAGTGGGGTAAAACCATGTACCTAAGACTCAAAGGCCTATTGGAGCTAAACTATTCGACATAGAGATTCCCAAATTTTATTAAAATATTCATTGTTTATCGGAATAAAAATATGTTTCAGGAAAAGTCATTGTTTTACTTCTTACTTCACCAATTATATTTTTATAAAAAAAGTGATTTCACCTGTTTGCCCTACTATTTGGGTAAAACCGGGTACACACGTTTACTTTATGAGAAATTAGGAAAACTTCATTTTCAGTGGATAGGCAGGCATTTTTATTTTAAATGACAATTTAAGAATATTAGTAACAAAATTCACATGTAAAGCCAGTTGTCTTCTTCCTCCGAGCCACTGAAGCTTTCGTGGGCACAATTAAAATAGTTTCTACATTGGATTAACCCTTCTCATTTATTTAAGTCAGAAAATGCATCATTAAAATATAAACAATCAACATCTTATGTGTTTTTATCGTCTTCGTAGGAGTAATCATCAATACTCACTGTCCCGGTCTTACGCCACTTGAAGTACCCGGTTTTACCCCGAGTGTGGAGGTTATGAAGAACGAAATAGAACCGCGCAACAACTGGACTAAATCCTTTTGGTTTAGTAAAGTATAAATCCTTAGTAAACGTATAATAAGCTGGACTAAATATAGTTTTTCTAACTATAATGACTGTTAAGAATGGATAGTTTAAATTCAAAAGAACATTAGAGAGTGTCTGTCATAAAACAAATAGACCTTCACATATGCAGAGAATTCAACAGCTGCAACAAGCCACTATGACAGTTCTTTTTGTTTTACTAATAGAGAGTAATTCAGTGTCTGTCCACTAAAAAGAAAAATTAATAGCACCAGAATCAAGGGTACCCTTTTTCACCCCACTCTCCCCCACTTGTTCTCTAATTGTAACCACGTAAAGATTTCTCTTAAAAGTGATCTCATACACCATATTTGTCTCATTACAAAATAATTTCTCTATTTTACGGCCCAAATGTTTATTAGGCTTGAAATAATGTTAGCGGTCGAAATTCGACAATTCTCTCTTATAGTTTATGATAACAAGTATCACTTTTTGCAGTTTACTCTTAGGTAGGTCGTAAATATTATTTTGTAATCAGTTTAGGATGCCATAGAAATACATTTTTCTGAATCGAATTCCAAGGAAAGTGTATGAAAAATTCTTTTATCGACTTCATTCCATTTTCAGTATATCCTCATTTGAATTTACAAGATTCAAAATTAAAATGTTCCCCTGCATTTTTTTTAAATTTAATCCACAAAACTGTTTTAGGTTACTTTCTCCAAAGTCTTCGTTCTCCTTACTTCAAATCAATAAAAACTGACAAAAGGAAAATGATTTTGAAGAAGAAACGGGAACTTCCTTTGGATTGATTTTCCGTCGTAATTGGCTTCTTTAATAAATTTTACGACCGTCTCTTGCCTTTGTTTGCATTCATTAACGACTTAATGAACACGGGATGCAGCTTCACCGTTGATTTTATATGAACATTTTCAAAAGAAGAGGACAAAAATAAATATCAGAATTAGAAGAATATTAGTCTTAATGAATAATATAAGAAGATTTGGAACTTGATCAAACTTGGAATATTTTGCGAGTAAAAAAAGTCAGAAACCGGTTAAATTATTTACTCTTGAATAATTAACCCAGCTAACTCCAAATGGAAGCATGATTAGAGGAAAATAAAAAACATTCTAAAGAGCGTTCAATAAATTAGAGTTTCAGAAATAATTCTTAATTAGACACAGTAACCAGAATATGGCCATGATATCGAGTTTCATTTTTATTGACTTATTTCGTTGATATTATCTTCTACTCACTATATCAAAGTTTCTAAGTTGAACCTTTAATGAAGTTATTTAGATGTTTGTTTACTATGAAAAAGAAATACATGCACAAATGACAAATTTAAATGGCCTTTCCTGCATGCCTGTTTTTTTTTCGATTTCATATTTTCAAATGTTAAGGTTTTTTTCTATCTTAAGATAGAGTTTTCGAAATTTTTGAATGTGTTTATCATTACTTATTTGATAAAACTGCACACTCTCAATAAGCATTCAGTTGCTGAATTTTTATAATATACATTATATAAAATAAAGTGCTACTAAATTTCCTCATTTTCACTATATATATATATATATATAAGTGAATATTAGATTTACATTAAAATCTCCTCACACTTAGTGCAATACATTCCAGCGAACCTCCGAATATAATTTAAAGTAAAAATATTCATATTTCAAAAAGTAGTAGGGAATTTAAAACAAGGAATCTATAAAAAAACAAATTTCAACTAAACATGCTGATCGAAATTATTTATTTCTTCAAGTTGATTTTATTTGAATGTTTTTGTTCAATTCTATGAAAATGTTTATTATAATATTTGAAAAAAGAAGTGGTTAAAATTACCGTGTCCCCTTTAAAAGCAAGTAGTATTGTATCATGCTATACCGTGTTTCATTTTATTAACTCTTCCATGCGTTTTGGATAGTAAGTAAATAAATTGAAAGATGCCTGAGTAAGTTTAATGTCCTTTAAATAACATTCTTCTGCGATATTAGTTAATAACGTTTATTAAATTTTGCTCAGCTTTTGCTCAGAAGTTGAAATTTGTTCTACATAATTTCGTAATTATGAAATTTATTTCATAGCCATTTATGGGAGGGTTAGATTTCTTGAAATATATATAAAAAGACAAATTTCGTTTTTATTATGAAGAATGATATCTTCATTAAGATAGTTTTCACAAAGCTTTTGATTAAAAGTTATATCTTTATTAAAGACTAAAAACAATCAGCTAGAAAAATTAGAATTAACTTGAACTTAAACATTAAACAAGAGCAACAAAAATGTATTTATAAACAAAAAAATGTAGCGAATAAAATTTAGATACTGTTTAAGTAGAGCGCAATTGCAGCAGCAAAACAAAAAACAAGGAACAATGGAAATCAATATCACACAAAGAAAGCAAAAAAACAAAGATAAACTCAGAGAATTGAAAAAAAAAACAAAAAGCAAACAAGGAATATATTCTAGTCCACTTTTTCAAAGGCTAAGGACTTTATTCGAAATGGATTCAAAATAATAATTGGGAAATTTTTCTGTAAGAAGCTTGCATTACGCCAAACGTAGTTTCTCTTAGCTCGAAATTTCCCAAACAAAAGACAAAGGAGATCTGTACATCAAAAAGCATTATTTCAAAACAAAGCGGAAAAACAAAACACAAACATCAAAACGCTAATAATATTGATTAAAATTATCAGCCATCTGTTGTTTTTAAAGTTAGCATTTAGAAAATAAAATTTAAACAATGTTTAAATAGCGCGCAATTTTTACTTATGATGGCTAACTTTAAAAAAGCCAAATGCTGATAATTTTGATTTTTTTTTATGTAAGAAGACCGTATTGCTTTTCTTTCCACCTGTGCTACGCAGCCAGAGTTATACTGGCATATTTCATATGCCATTTTTACTACATTCTGCAGTACTTGTACTAATAAATGGAAGTATTACTAAATTATTTCAGTATTAGTCTCTTTTTCCGTCAATAATTATCATTCTAATATGCTTCATGCATTCTGGAGATTAATTTCAATTGAGATGCATTTATCTTTTAAAATGTTTTATTGAGTTTCGTGATACTCGAGGACGTGTATAATTCTAGGATAGTGTTAGAGTGAAAGCGTATTATAGATTTATCAAGTTATACGGGAAATATTGAATTTACATAACTCTTATAATATTGTTTTTACAATATTTATGAAGCATATATTAGTAACAATGATAAAAATTTGACTGTGAATTTCACTCTAGCAATTTTTAAATAAGAAACCTCAGAAAAACCATCTAAGAATCAGTGTTCAAACAAGAATAGAAATTGAATTATAAAGGGTATTCACATTTTTTCAGTTGGTTAGATTACTAAATATATATTTAACTATTCGAGATAGTGGGTTTTTACACGTGATTTTAAAAAGATGAATTTCTTTTGCTTTTAAATTTGCTACGAATATTTTACAAACTAGAATTTTCTGGAATAACTGAGCTTCCGCATTTATTTAAGTGATTCAGACATTTGTGATAAGAATGAAAAATGTTACTTTGAACTGAAGATACCAGAAACTACTTGATGAAATTTGATTTACTAAAGAACTAAATTTCTGTCTAAAATACCAGACATTTGTTCAGGAATAAATTTTAAAATTTCCATAAAGTCATTCCACTGAAAAGTAAAAGTGGAGAATAAATGATGAAAATGCAATATTTTATACAATTGTTTCTGTGTATTGTATTTTATGGTCACATGGTTCGGAAAACCTGGTGGTGTTTTTTAACATTTTAAACTGATTTAAAGAGACCAAAAGTGAAATTGAATTTCAGTATTATGAACTTCTTCGCCTTGTTTCATCCTTATCTGTTTATTCAAGTTCTAAATTTAATAAAATGTCGCATTTTCTACTGTATTTTCTGTTCTAAATATCGGATAGGCCTACACATTTCGCTTTCTTTTAGAATTTTAATAAAAGAAAATGGTTTATATTTCAGTAATCCTTAGTTATAATTTTGATACCATTTTCGATACAATGCTTTTGAAAAACGTTTTAGTAACTTAATTGCCAAAAGAAATTTGAAAAAATTCTTTAATTTTTGATTTCCACGCTCTCTATGCAATAAAAGTCCGAATGCAAAATGGACGGCACAATAATATATTTTATATCTCTCGTGCGTTACTCAAATTCCTTATTTCAAACCACTTTCACACTTCGATCTAATCATTAACAAAAATGCTTAGGGAGAAAACCTTCTCGACTTTTTAAAATTAATTATAAAATAATGAAGCTTTCTTGTACCACAGAACCAGACAAAGAAAATTGATCCTAATTCTAAGAACGAAGTCCTGACTAGATTTCTAGTCATTTCATCGCCATAGAAATTGAAATCTTGGATAGTGCTCATTTGTCTAACGCTCGAATCAAATTCTAGGGAAATTTGGTTGCTTGCTAAGATAATACCTAAGCTAGCTCATTTCCCCGTTTCCTTGTTAGATAGTGTATTATTATATAAGCCATATCGGTAATTGGCTTA
>BGPR01000431.1:278213-309642 GCA_013235015.1 Araneus ventricosus | reverse complement strand
TCATTTCCCCATTTCTTTGTTAGATAGTGTATTATTATATAAGCCATCTCGGTTATTAGCTTATAGAGCTGGCTAGCTCATTTCAACATTCCTTTATCAGATAGTATATTAAGAGATGAGCCATGGTTCTCTGGCCCTGAGAGTCATCTGAATATTCTTAGTAATTTGAACAGCCAACACCACATATTAGTTTTGCTTATTAAGTAATATGAATAATGAAAAGTTTTCGATCATTGATTACATAACCTATTACACTATAAATTTCTTCCAAATTCTCTTTTAAGCTTTTACTAACATTAAAAATTCAGTACCACAGAATATTCTGTAATAATTCGGGTTAGAAATTATTTTTGCATCACTCTGATAATCAGATTTCCATCATCGGATAGCTTTATTGTATCAGTTTTGTAATGAGTTGTTACTCATAACATACTAGTCATTATTCAAGTATCTTTTCAACATTCAATAATAACCTTTGTCCCTGTAAATACATTCGATATTTCTTAAGGCCAGTATGTGTTCAACTACACTCTTCCAAAAAAGCCCCCTTGCTTTATTTCTAATGGACACTTGGCGTGGGGATTAGGACGACCTAACGGCAGCAATGACAGATTTGAGGTCAGTCATCTCTCCCTCTGGGAGCATAGTAAGCATTTCCTTCCACATATACCCATTCAACTGACAGGGAACCCTTTGGGTTCCGAGATCGGGGGTATGCAGTGACGTTACTGTTAATGTATCAATTATCAAACCAGTTTCCATACTCAAAAAAATCAGGTATATTTCCCTTAAGTAACTACTGAGTGAAATGGATGTGGTTATGTAATGAGAAACCAACTCCAAAATACATTTTTTAAGAAGTAGTTATTTTCGCAAAACATTATAGAAATAATTTCTTATACTGAATCTTTCCAAAAATAATTATTACATTATAAGTAGTCTATTGCACAATCGCGCTTACCCTGTTTAATTATGCACGTCAAACTGCTGCCAATTTGGTACTAATTTCAAAAGCAACCATATAGAAATGGGTTTCCAATTTTATTGCTGCGTCTAGTTAAATCTTCTACTGTTGCAATTTCCGAAATTCTATACGGCTAAAAATATGCTTCCTATTTTTCCAAAACAGTCTGCGTTTATGAACTAGTTAGCAGCAAGAAAATCATTTTATTTGCAGGAAATATTAATTTATTAATGTGTACTAATTTTCTGTGCAACTAGAAACAAATTGCTCATAAGATAAGGTTTAAATAACACATACTTTCTATAAAAACATAATAAATGATCTTATCTCGATAAGTATCTTCTTCTAAAACACATATATTGTTTTTCCTTACTGGTTATTTTAATCATTTACGTATGCTAATATTAGTAACCATTAAAAGTGATTAAAGGTGAAATGAGATTTCCATTTTTGTGTGTCAAAATAAGATAATAAAACTTCGTTTTCAGTGAGGTCATATACAAACGAAAGTCATAAATAACAATTTGCATCATTACAGTTCTAGACTGTAAATTCCACGAAGTTTGCTCAAAATACAAAAACTGGTGGTAAGCTCATTTCATTTTTATTATCAAATTTTCATTTTGGGTTTCTTTGGGGAACACATTTACGGTAGCTGAAGAGAAATTTGCCATTTTAGGTTTGTAATTTATGACTTGAAAGCTTTCTTCAGGAGTCTAGGTGTAAAACTAAAGAAATAGTTTTTTTGATTCGGTAGTAAATCAGAAAGAGAGCTGACATTTTAGGTACAATATTAGTTTTAACGTGAGTTTTTACTAGAACTCATACGGATCGTAGAGAACAAAAACTAGCAAGAATAAAAACTGATATTTTTTTTCTTTTCGAATACTTTGTCGCTAAATTCAAATTATATATCCCAGAGAAGAAAATCATAAGTTTACTTGAAATGGGTGGAAAATGTTAAAAAAGGGTGGATAATACGTGACAACGTTTTAAAATAATGCATTGAAAGAGTGTCTATTCTTGAGTCAATAAGCACTCTGTCTTTGGCTTTTCTTCTTTACTATACAACCACACACAATTAAAACGATGGTAGAGATTGATATTGTTACGAATCTGTAATACCGTTTCCCTACCATGTTAGTCTTATGGTATAAAAGAGAGATTTACAGATATTCGTATTGAACGTCAAGCCACTGACCACCGACTTTGGTGATAAATTTGGCGACCTTGGCGGCAAGAGGAAGGTTTTAGAAAATTTAAGAATTATGACCCTATCTTTCTTAGGAACTGAGATATTAAGATTTTTCTAGAGAATTCCGTGTGACGTCTCACCTTGTCAGAAATCTATATAAACCCGAGGTGCTCAGAAGGAATTGAATCTCTTTGGAGTTTTGTTCGCAATGCGAATTTGTCAGCTCTTAGACGCTTAGCGTTATGTTAGTGCTGGTTTTGTTATTATTAGTGATTTGCTGTCTGCTTGTGATACTTGTGTTGTTTTTCTTGCTACCTGTTTTCTGGAATATTCATGGAATAAAGTATCGTTTTCCATTATCCAACTTGTTGGGTTACATTCGCCGTACAACGAACGATTTTCGTAACAATATATTTAACAGATACAAAATCTCTGCTAACCCCGAGCTTACAGCTCCTAAATGCACTCTCAGTCACAGGCAGAAATCTCAGCCGTAATAATTTCTCCTGGAACCCCCCTTTTATAACAATAGGTACACGTGTACAATACTTGAGGGGAGAAGACAAAAATTACTCCAAGAAAGTAAGAAAGCAAGAAATATACTCGGGGAGAATAGAATTTAACAAACAAGGAATCCATTCTAGTCCACTTTTTCAAGGACTATATACTATATTCGAAATGGATTCAAATTATTTTGGAAATTTTTCTGTAAGAAGCAACTTTCTGTAAGGCACACACCACCATCTGTAGGCAACCCTCACAAATATCTTTATCGTATAGAAATTTAAATATATAATAATAAATACTTTGAAAGAAATACACTACCAAAGAGTAAATTTACAAACACTCTAAGCTTATTACATGTAATGATGTCAGTTTGTTGTATAAACTGCCTACTTTGAAGTTACACAGGCATGAATGGGAATGAACCTCGCAGATTTTGACGTCGGTTTAATGAATACGATAGTACTTCAATTCCCTTGGTATCGCTTCAACGAGAACAAATTTGACAATCAACATCATATTTAACAGGCGGCAGGACTACAAACGTAGCTGTTATTTTTATTGAAGCTAGTCTCGATCTCGCAGACTTTATACAAATAAAATGAGACTAGTAGATCAAGCAATAACATCCATCATCAAACTGCTGTGGTGTTGAAAATACCACTTGATTTAGTATACCTAATGAATCCCCCCGTGATCAAGGAGAAATGCGACATCTTTTGTTGCTCAAATTGCTTAGTGCCCATGGGTAGCCCCTGTTGTAGAAATATGACGTAACTCCTATATGCAGGGCGTAATTAAATGGTCATAACTTTAAAAAGTGATAGAATTCGACAAAGTCAGCAACTCTCACTGTACAATGTGGGGTATAAAAATAAGTGGAAAGACGCAAGAAGGCGCCAGCGTGGTGTAAAGGGATAACAGAAACACGAATAATAAAGAGTAGAAGATATTTTTTATTGAAAACTTTACCCGAAATTCTTAATTGAGCGGCCAACAGCTACAATATAGTAAATAGAGTACACGTTGGAAGATTCCTATCATTTCACGGACGTCTGCAATTGCACTAAGATTAATAAGCTCCTCTGGTAACTCGATGAGAGTCTCGACGCTTTTTATCTGTCTCCAGAGAAAATCAATTTCGTGGTAAATCAGGCAACACCAGCCGTAGCAAGTTGAGTACTTCTATCAGTCTAGGCAGTCTGGGAAAAGATAGGGGAAAATTAATTGGTTTTAGATAATTCAGAGAAAGCGAACTCTAGCGTCTCTCCGCTTGCTTTCCGACCCCACATTTTATTGTGAAAGTTGTATGTTTTAGCGACTTATATCACTCCTTAGCCCTCTGAGTGGTTAGCTATTTTTATGTACCAGATTTAAAGTCTTCAAAATTTGCTTTTAAAGTGAATAATTGGATCTTCATTGTGTTTATTCATATTTCTCAAATCTTAAGAACATGAATCGGTGTAAAAATATGTATTTTTTTCTCTTGGATCTTTTTCATGGTAGTTTAAGAAATTATATACATTAATATGAACTATCTGTTTCTGAACTCAATGAAACGGAAAAAATATGTCTGAAACGCTTAGAGGGTTAAAATTATGATCATCAGTTTAGTTACACACCATGTATACGTGAAGGCTGACTTTCTGGGAGTCTTTCACAAAAAAACTGACCCACATTTGTGTTTAGCTTGGAGGTAAACTCCTAACAGCTGCCTAACAAATAGTTGCTAAACCGGACGTCGGACTACCAGCTTTAGAATAATGAAAGAAACACAGACGGATGAAATAACTTACATTTTTACACCGATTCATGTTCTTCAATCATAGCATGCTTTAATACACTTGGCCCCTAGTGGCTGCATCATTATTTCTGAGTCTAAGTGATATGAGCTGAAATTAATTCTGATAAATCCAATGTACAGTTTCTTACATTCATGGGAAGCATTTATTAAAATTAGTCATAAAATTTTCAATATCTCATCAATAACAATATAGACACTGACTCATTTACGTCATATACGCATGCAGTTAATGTGTTTCAATTTTCAAAGGAATTGAAATAGAGTATTGCTTGATTGGAGCTAATTTTTAAAAAAAAAACTGCTAGAAAAAAGTTTATAGCCTTGATGTGATCTCAACTAATTAATCATTTATTTCATTACATTTAAATAATATTAGTTAACGGAGATATTAATAATAATTGTTCAAATGTATTTTCCATTTTTATGCATGGACATGGAAATAAAATTATGTTTACATTCCAGTCATTTGGTCAGTCAAGAAATCTGTCATAAATAACAATTTGAATCTTTAAAACTGCAGCTTTGATTCTACGATCTTCACCCAAAGTGCAGGACATTCGTAAAATTTATAAAAGCTTCATTTTAGTTTTGCAGACAAAATTTTCTTTGGTGCATGCAACATTTGCTTTTATAAGCAGCAGAATAAAAATTCCAATTTTTAAGTTGATCCTACATCGAGCCTTACACACTTTGTGACTGCTTGGATTATAAATAAATCTATTTTTGATTGAAAATTTATGATTTGAAAGCTTTCTTCTGTACACGGGTATTAGTTGAAAAAAGGGAAAGATATTGATTCAGTAATATATTATAAAAGAAAGTTCCAAATGTGGAACAAAATTAGCTTCATATGAGCATTTGTATTGCGACTTATCTGCATCATAAGAAAAACGACTGTGAGGAGTATAGAATTCACATATATCCATCTAGAAATATGCAGGGTATCCTAGAAATATCACTATTATTCTGAGCATTAATAAAAAATATAAAAAGATGAAATTTAATGCAGTTTGCGACACAATATTGATGAAACCGAGCAATTTTTATTTCACAGTACATTCAGTGTAAGTCATCTCATTTTCTAGCATCAAGAACGTCCGGTCTATACTTGATATCCATCCGAGTGTTTTGTAACATTTCCTGTGAAGTAAACTTCTGCATTCATGTACAATTTGAAGGCACACTTTGTGGACTTCTATGGTACATCAGGCGAAACTTTCTTTACAAGGTTTTCGGAGATTTTGTTTTCACAATCGACAATACATACTGCGCTTTCTCCTGACAGGCAGATATTTTCTTTTCCTTATTACAGCTACCAATAATTAGAGCTATCTGCTTCAGACGATTGATACTAAAAAAAACTGTTAGATTTTCTCATTCCTTTATCACAAACTGCATTTCATTTCACATTTTCTTATTTTTTTTTTATACTAGTGCATTCAACGATCAGCTAGTTCGCCGGGAATATAATTTCAACTGAATCTCTTATGCATAATTTGATATTTATGGTTCCCTTAACAAAGTAATTTTAAATTTCAGATTGTGATAGATATTTAACCCATTTCTTTTAATTGCCTTCAAATGTTCTGTTCATCGTCTAGATAAATATCCTGGACCATGTCACGTAGCATCTAATTGCATGTTGTTGGAGTCATATTCACTTTCTTATTTCTCTCGAAAAATATGCATTTGAAGAAAAGTATTGTTGTAAATTATGCCGAAAAATATTTTTAAAAATTTATTAAAATTAGAGAAAAAATTGTACGACGACTTAATTGATATGACTGAAAAGGTAATTTCAAATGACAAAAAATGATTTTTTTTTTTGCTGTAATATTTTCGGAAGTTATTAAGGAAAAATGCCAAATTTCGCTCAATTTTTAATTAATTAAAATTGTACAAAAAGGGCCACGAGGTGCACACTTCCACCCTCCAAAATATGTTTGTGCCAAATTTTGTAGCTCTAAGTTCAGCGGTCTGCCCTGTAGAGAAACAACACACACACACACACACACATTCTCCTTTATTATTAGTAGTAGAGATACATTTTTAGAATAATAAAGATCTTTCTCGGACGCCTATACGTTTCTGTTTCTTGCATTTATCCATCTTAAAGTGTACTAAAATATTTTTTAAATATTTTCTATTATGGAAAATCATTCGAATAATTCATATTTAATAATATTTTCTCTACACATAAAATAAAATGAAAAACAATTAATACCTCGATATATTTGTAGTAATAAAAACAAGTTTTAAAGCATTCTAATCCATCTACTGATGCCTTTTAGACAAATAAAGAGTGACAATTATATCTTTAACATTTATTTACTATCTTCGTTCAATTACAGAAAAAGTATTTTTATTAAATATTATCTCACTATATTTCAACTAGATAACTCAATAGAACCTCTGCTATGAACAAAATTGCAGTATTTCATCTACTCATTTTTCCTAGTCCTTGCTTGCTGTTAATAAAATTGAAGTCTTCCGAAAATTTAAACAGGCGCAAATTAAATGTTGAAACCTATAAACATTGTATATTTCAGACAAAAATTTTGTTTAAATAATTCAGAGATCTGTTTAACTTTTTAATCACATTTTAAAAGTTGAATGTTTTCTTTTTCCAAACAAAAATAAGAAAAAAAATGAATTTGTTAATTCAATACTTTATAAAAATATATTAGTTAACAGTTTATCAATTATTAAATGAAGTTATTTCTTTGAACTTATTATCATGAACTTAGTATTATTATTATAGTTTGGTTGTAGAAAATATTTATGTACCAAACATCTTTGGCGACTAGTTTGTTTGCCAGGAATATTGATTTTAATTTCAACTGAATCTCAATTGAATTTCGTTTAACTTAAATTACACGACACACATTGCATTTAAGTTTTGCTTAATTCATTTAACTGAAATTTTTATTAACATCTTCGGAAACATCCCATTCTTCAAAGTATATCTGTGTTAGATTTGGTAGCGCTAGATCTAACAATATGTCCTATATAGCGCCAACGGCCACAGACAGATACACATTCGCTTTTATTGTCAACTATCCGCCTTTGGCGACCAGCTTGTTTGCCGGGAATATAATTTCAACTGAATATCTAATGTATAAATTGATATTCATGGCTACCTAATTTTAAATTTCAAATTTTGATAGACATTTAACCCATGTTCTTTCAGTAGTCTTGTACCTATTCTGTTTGTTTTCTGCATGAACGTCCTTAATGGAGTAGCAAAACTGTCTGTGTCATGTAGCATTCATTTGCCAATTGTCGGCATCAACTTCAGATTCTTATTTCTCTTACAATAATGCATTTGATAATAACTTGAAATTGTGGGAGCACATTTTACGTCCAGCAGCATGTTAGCTGGATAAAAATATGCTGATTAAAACATATCGTTAAGTATGAAGATATTATCTAATCTTTCAATAATGGAAGAGAAACAAGAAAATAAACATTTGTTTAAACAATGAAAACGGTTTGAATTGCGTTGCAACAATTAAAAACATAGTTGTAAATTATGCCAAAAAATACTTTTAAAAATTTATTAAAATTAAAGAAAAAATTGCACTTATTTGATATCATTGAACAGGTAATTTTTTGTGTTTTCATATGGTGTAAAAATGTTTTTTACTGTAATATTTTCGAAAGTTATTAAGAAAAACCGCCGAAACGTCGCTTAATTTTTAATTAATTAAAATTTCGAAAAAAGTGCTCCGAGGTGCACATTCCCACCCTCCAAAGTTCACTATCTGATCCAAATTATCGGGACACTTTCGGATTTTCACATTTTTTAGAATTTCTCCTGAAAGACTAAACTGACAGCTATTGAATTTCGACCATGCAAAGAATAAACTTTAACTCACATTTTACAGTGAAGATTTGGACCTGAGGGCAAATAGGGGACCGTCTACAAATAGATTCAGACGAAAATTATTTTGGCCCACCCCGCTTCCAAGAATGCTTATAACGAAATGAAACTTTCATCAATGGTTATGTTTGATGTGCTTAATATTTACATGAATTGTCGTAAAAGCAGCACAAATATTCGGAAAGATATAAAGGTTTTCTTAAAAACTCCCAAATGTTCCCTCCAGTTTCCATACGGCTTATTTTTTCCCTCAGCAAAATATGTTTAAATTTGACAGCATCTCCACATTCTATCTATCTGTCACCTCACCTAAAATTTGAGCTTCATGATTCAATTTCAACCAACCCAAGAACTTGCTTTCTGAATATTAAGAAAGAAAAAATTCAAACTAAAAAAACAATGATATAAATTGTTTTACATTATACATTACATTACAGAAATTTCTGTAATATAATGTAATATATAACATATATTTCTGTAATATGATGTAATATATAACATACATTTTTGTAATATACTGTAATATATAACATATATTTCTGTTATATACATTATAATCCAGGAAAGAGCGATAGTGTTTAGAAATCTACAAACTCGTTGCTTTCTTTTGAAGTTATAACTTATCTGTAATTATCGGAAAAGTAAAAGACAAAATCAAAAATCTTACTAAAACCGCGCTTTAAAATAAAACCTAATGAGTATGGCAAAACGCCTAGTCTGAAAACCCATCTAGAATTAAAAATCAAATAAAATGACACATCGGAGTTCCACCATCATGGGCATACCCTTTCGAAACCATTGCGCTTCATCAACCATGATTCGTAATTAAAGATCTAAATGCAAACAAGTATTCGGAATAATCTCTCGAATAATTCCGCACGAACCATGGACCGAATAGATTATCGATGAGATTTTCAGTAGGAATAACCAGAAACGCCAGAATCAACATAATAAACCTGATGAGGGGGATTTTCACTCGATGAGCATCGTAAACTGTACCAAACGGACTCTAAAAGGAAACCTCATCCTCATAAAAGTATTCAATGCCTTCTAGTTTGGAGAAGCTTTATAATATCACTTGGTAGGGAAAGTCGTTTGCTTTAAACTGTGCGTGAACCCTCGTTAGGGGCGCACTTCCATATGTTAATTGTGACCGCACCGGAAAACATTCTACAGATCCCCTTCTAGGACTCTTGAAATTTCCTTATGGCATCCCAGCAGTCCTTTAACGATATCGAAGGAGTTGAAGCTTGTGTTATGTGAAGAGTGGATTGCGATGGAGGCATGCGATTTTCCACGAAGGGATCGTTTTATCCCCTTTGAATGAGTCGCACTTGTAGAATTCTTTGTAGATATTAGAGAGAATCAATTGGTTTGATTTCGAGTTTTAATGAGAAGTATGGAAGTATTTTGAGATAAATCTAAATAACGAAAACAAATGCGGAGTTTAAAATTTATGTGCTACATTAAGTGCAGAGTTTTAAAAGACTTGTCAAATATATGTAAAAAAACTTTTCATGCATTCATGAAAAATAAAATGTTTAATATTTTTTTATGCAATTTATATTCTAAGTTTTTTCAGTTTTATTGTTTTTTAAATATTAATGTTATTACTTTGGTAATATTTGAAGAATTAATGTTCCAAAATAATATTGGGATATAAATACAGAGTTATTTAGGGGTTAAAGTAACCATTTAAGTTGAAGAAATTCGTAAAATATCGTTTGACGTATAAAGTAGATACCTGATTTCTATCCTAGAAAGAATATAAATCAAATAATTAAAATTATAATAAACAATACAATGCTTATATCAACAAACATGAAATATTAATTAAAAACTTTTATAAATTTTAAAGACACAATATTAATAATGAAACAAAATCCTAATAAATAGTAAAGAAACACTTATGGAGATGTCAGTTTTATATTAAGATACATTTACACAATTTCCAGAAGAAATTAATTCTTAAACACATCATATTGTCATATTGAGTTGTAGAAATTATTTGTAGATTATAAACATCATTGTTTTACCATTTCTCGGCATAATATAAGGAATTAAATGAAATCATGGTTCTTATGATTTTATTATTAATCCATATTTACTTAATTTTTATATATAATAAACCAAAACAAAAAATGGAATGGGTATAAAACATGTCAATGACGTAAAAGCAAAGGATTTCGTTCCGCATTTGTCAAGAGTTTGTAAAAAAATATTTTAACAGTAAAATATAAATAAATTAAACATATTTTGACAATTTTTAAATTAACATATCATTCAATAAACGGCATTGAAATTTCGATCCTAAGAATACAAACGTAAAACAAGTAAAGGTGATCTCTACAAGTACGAGACAGTTTTAAAATTTCCTTGCAGTGGAAAGCTATTTGAAGCCCAGTTCCCATGACACAAACTCAAAATAACTTCTAATAACCCAAACTTCTGGTTAATAAACCTACCATTATGGCTTTCAAAGAGTTGAAACTTGTTTATTGTAAAATGCGGATTGAAATGTTGCCCAAACTCTTAGACAGAAGGGCATTTCGTGCATTTTAAATAAAGCATGCTTTTATTGAGCTCTGCAAATATACTGATGGAAAATCTGACAGGAGATTCAAATCGTGTAGTTTCTTGGAAAAGGTGGCTATTTATCTTACTTATTTCGAGTTTTAAAGAGAATGAAAAGAGTCATTGTGAGTTTTAATTTCAAGGACGAAACTGGGATGGGTAAACTTTTGAGTTATAAGCTATAGGAGAAATATGGTTTAAGGGATTGGAAAAGTTTGTAAGAATTTGTACATGTTATCAACAGGATATAAGTCTACAAATGCTTTATCATGCTACTATGCTCAGTGATTATGTTATATTATACATACTTTCTGAAATTATGGCAGACATATCTTGAATAGCATACAAAGAATTTTGTTCCATCGCATTTCTCTGTGATTAACCAAGGATAATTATATACAATACACAGTCAAGCTCTCCATCCTCAGAAGCTATGACTGCGAAATAATACCTACAGACCTAAATAATACCTGAGAAATAATACCTATGTGTTAATAGTTAATCCAGCACCTGACGCTAGAACGGACCAAAGATTGAAAGGGTCAACTTCAACAATGGTAGAAAGAGTGATGGAAAACATCGATATTCATTTGAGCACTTATTATATAACATATCCTAAGTGGTATGAAATACATTAAAATATTTAAGATCAATTTCAATGTTTTTGATGTTGAAGAGTTCCGACTACAAATCTGTATATACCGGTTAAAGCTCACCTAGCAGGAGGGAGAAAACTTAGTATGCTCATTCCACATCTGAACTTGAATCGACTAAAAACATATACAACTTTCCTCGACTAAAACCATTTCTAGAATTCCAAATTCAATTTCCCAGCTATTGGGCTATTTGGCAACTCCACTCGAAAGTGGAATCTGCCTGTATGCACAGAGAGAGAGTTTATGAACAGCTGCTGTAAAAAAGGAGTCAGAGACGATGAATTGAAATTACTTTTTCTTAGTGATTTTTAAAAAGGTGATATCCCAAACAATTCAATGCTCCTTCACAGTTCTTACCTCACTACTGGCATTCAAAAATTTCTGCACTGCTGTCGATTTTCTATTTGAATAGAAAAATCGAATAATGCACATTTATGGTTCCACTTCCAAAGTGAAATTTCATTAGGAATTTACTCCTAGAAATCCTGAAATAATTTTCGGAAGAATTTCTCACAGATACAGAGTTAAAAATTGAATTTAAGTTGCATCCTTTCCCATTTCTCTCTTTGATGAAGAAGGTCGATTATTCTTTATTCCCTAACCATTTTGCAAGTTGGTACAGGCGCTGGAAAATTACTACACAAGATACCTATATATACAATTGAATAATAATAACGTAATACTTTACAAATGAATATTTCCATAAGACAGACAACAAGAACAAGACAACGGCCAGAGTTGGAAAAACTGTCTACGGGAGGACTGTTGGACTCCAAAACGATTTAAATCCATAGAGCGCCATAGATTTGATAAAATTATTGCTAAATTAATTTATGATTGACTTTTTTGATCAGCAACTTAAATTAATGCACCACCAACAATGAGTGTGTTAATGTGAGTCGGAAAGATCAATAGCTTGTATGAAAATTTGTTGAGATATCAAAATTCAACTATTTTAGACATGTTTCCAGAATTATAAGATGAACAAATTCGGTAGCATATCATTTTGAAATATTGGGGTGAAATCTGATTTCTGAAATGTAGGATAAAGTTGGTTCAACGTTTGGAATTTCTTTCACTCTAAAATGATATATTTATAATCATATCTTTTCATACCGTAAGGCATTGTAATATATTTTTTACTTAGGGGATGATCACGAAAATTTCTATTTTCTATATTTAACACCATTGTTGTCTGTCAATATGAATCACAAATAGAACCAATAGATAGTTCACTCCATGGCATATGTTATCTATGAACAAGTGGGGGTATAGATATTTTTACGCCTAAGTCAAAGCACTAATACTGTGCCTCCCAGCTACCCCACCCGCCACTAAAAAAAGTTGTTTCAAATTTTCAGTTTAATATATAATAGGATACAAAAAACGATAAATAATATTTTTGATATTTTATTTTAATTTTACATTAAATCTCATTAAATAATATTGTATAAACAAGCCATAATTTATGTATGTTTCTCATCGTAATAAAAATTTCACTTCCCTCGTATTATTTGCCGAACAATTTGTCAACTTCCGTTTTTACAGTTTTCAGGCATACGCGAGTAAACTAAACTGCATATAAAAGTATTAACGATATATTTTACGTACCTACTATCAGTAAATATGTAGTAGTCAAGCAGTATGAGTGTAATCATTCACTAGCAATTACTGTTTTGAAGTAAAATCTGGAATTTTCCTTTATCCGTGGCTTACGCTAAATGGGTGAGAGAAACATAGCAAACGCATTTCGCCTAAAACTGAGCAGAACAGCTCGAGCTGTAGAGAGGACAGCGTTAATATACAGCTCACTTTATTTAATGCATGTGGATATAAATTTTATATGACATTTTCAAAATCATTTTGAAAATTTTGTCAATATTCGGTTGTTATTTGTTCAGTAACAGCGCCACTTTTCATTGTTTCCCCCTATGCCAGGGCCTAGATTGGCTCTATGAGAAATCCAGCCTTGTCTGTGAAGTTCTCAAATTCTGTCGTTTCCCGTATTTTTATGTAGTGTCCTATCACTGTTACGCCCTTTGCCAGAGGTTGGCCCTATATGAAATCCAGCTCTGTCTGTGAAGTTCTCAAATTCTGTCGGTTCCCGTATTTTTATGTCTTGCCCTCTCACAGTTGTGCCTTATACAAGGGCATAGATTGGCTCTATGGGAAATCCAGCCCCGTCTGTGAAGTTCTGAAATTCTGTCGTTTCCCGTGTTTTGATCTTACGAGTTTTGCTTGTATTTCGCCTAATATGAATCAAATTCACACAACTTTAATCTACTCTGGTCTTTATCTAATATAACTGTCAAAATAAAGTTACATTTTTTTCACGTTTCATATTTTTCATATGTAGTCGTAAAAGGTTTTTAATATTTTTCAGAGATATTGTAAGATGAGTAAACATCGGCATTGAAAAACTTTTGTCTCTTTATAAGGAGTGTCTCAGTATTAAAGTATGGAAAAATAATTTCAGATTAAGTAATTCTTATGAATAATGCGTTCTTTTGATACCTTTTGCTTCTGCTGGGATTTACCCAATTGTTCTTTACGATTACATATATTGTAGAATAAGTTTCCAATCCCGAGGAATTTATATCAACTGCCGCAATGAAAAGAAAATGTCTTTAAAACTAGTCTTAAGAAGCTCATAACTGTATACATGCGATTACTACGGAAAGAAAACTGTTAAAAATTGTTTGTCAAAATTATGATTACAAAATAAATGTACAACTGCAAATAAACAAAATCTTGATACAGTACAGAAATAAAGTCCCATATAATTCCGTTTAAATGGTCACATTTTATATGAATACGCGTTATTAGAAACCGTATAGTATGGGATATTTATTTGCTGTAGATTTGTTTGTAGATAAATTTCTTCTGCGCATATTCAGATAATGAGCGACTTTTAAAGCAACATTATATGGAAGTCTACTGTGAAACTTGAGATGATTGACTATGTAAAATGTTGTGAAAATTATTCATATAATTAAATGAAATGAAAGAATCGTAGCTTAGCAAGCAACACCACCCATCTCAATTTTTTTATATTTCAAACAGGAAGAGAAAACTAATGTTTTTGAAACAAAATCAAATATTTCTGAATTCATTTAACATCTGGTATTAACATGAGACGGCATGTTCCTACTAGATGTGAAAGTACTTCAGAAATATTTGTTACTGATTGAGAAAAGTTCAGCTTTTTCTTCCTTTTTGAAATCTCAAAACATTGAGATAGGTGGTGTTGCTTGTTAATTGACGAAATGCTGAATTATATTAACCCTTTCGGCACTAATGAGCATATACGTGTTGGAGATAGACTTCCTTCGCTGTTGGTCAATAAATCCCACTTTTACATGGATTTTTATGGTTTCAGTGTTCTTAAGGAATTACGGAATAAAATTATGATTAAAGAAACTTGGAAATACGCTCAGATTGCAAATGGAAGACATGTGTTTTTGTTGTTTTAGCAATAATGTTGTTACGAAACTGTAAAGTTGTTTCCCTGGGATGCTAATCTTATGGCAGGAAAGAGAGTTTAGCAGATGTTTTACTAGAATAATCTCAGTCCCTCCCCCTCGATTGGGACATATTGTCACAGGAGATTTCCAGGAAACTGGAAAATTAAAAAAAATAAGTACTTCTTTCAGTATGTCAACATTAAATTAAACTACTTTTCATAATTAAATTTTAATGATGCAAAAGTCGGGTCAAAAGGGTTAACATGGAATTGTTATACTAAAGACTTACTTACTTTAAAGAATATTAAAGACATGAAATTATTAAATTAATGATTATTATATTAATTCAGAGATTCAAAAACTGATAGATTCAGGAATAAATACTTCTTAAGATATAGTTATAATTCTATATTTAATTTTTGTTTATGATTGCAGTAAAAGTTTTCCATAACATTCAATATACAGTTTTCAAATAGACATTGTATAAAATTTCACTCTCTCTCTTTAATTTGGAGGAAATTTTACAATCCACTTGAGGTGGAAAGTCCTTTGGCTAAATTGTGTGTGAATACTCGTTTGTTATGCTTTTATTCCGTGTCTTCTCGTGGTTGTCTGCTGCGTCCGCCCGCGAAAGCATTCTGTGACTCCTCTCGCACGATACAAAAATTCTACTAACTTCATACAAACTGTCCTTTAATGGATTTTAAGGAGCTTAAACTCGTCTAATGTGAGGAGTGAACTGAAACGAATGCAAGGAGGCTTCTTGGGAAAAGCCTGATTTCGTGTTCCTATTAAAATTACTGATATTAAAATTACTGAAATATACTATGTGAGATTCATAATGGAAATTAAGCTGAAGCTAGTGCAATAATTTGGACAAATGAATCTCCAGCTGATGAGTATTGTGACCATTTTACACATACTAATTTTCGAAACACTGCATAATCTTTAACGAATTATTTGATTTCTGAATAAATTTTTTGCTTCGTATATGTAAAATGAAAATTCTACTTTCATTTTGATAATTCATTTAAAATACTAGTTAAGAAAATATAATTTCTGCTATATATGAACTTTTCGCTGCATATTAAATTGTTTTGAAACCATATAAATTTAAACAATTTATGATTATGAATCCAGGAAAAAATCAGAACTATTTTTCAAACGTCATCTATTGTAAAAGGGCTCTAAAATAATACTTCAAACCGCACTTAACATTCTGGTTTATAGTTGAAAATAATTTTGTTAATGTTCTGTAAATCTAATTGTCTTGACACTCGAATGCAAGAGTTTTCATTAAGGCATTGAAGTATTGCGTTTTTTTTATTTTAGCAAATTAATGGCTTATTTATATAAAAACTAATTTATTTTTATTACAGAGAACTTACCCATTTTTATTCCTACAGAAAATGTAAAATAACATCATAACAATACACTACAAGTTATGGTATCTTTTTATTTTGAATGAAATGCAACAACTGTAACTGTGTACGAGTAAATGTAGATATTTTCATAAAAGAGTAATTTCTCACACTTTAATTGCTTACTATAAGTACCACTAGAGGGAGACTGAACAAAATACATCATCAGTCCCCTAGGATCATCGTAGCTTTCTTCGAAGGTGCATCTACAATGCCGAATTCATAATGATGCGTCATTTCGGTTATCATCATTATTCTATAGGCCATCTATCAATTCGGAGCATCAATCTTTACCCATTTATTATTCAATAACAGAACAACAACAAAGGATTTTGATAAATCTTTCCCTTCTTTATAAAGCTGAGTGATCCCAAACATTGACCGTTCCATACTAGTAACTACTATTAGACAATTTTCCGTCGACAAGATAAACTTACTGAATTATGCATTGAGGTGAATAAATTGACATTTAATAGGAACATAATTGCAATAGCATGTGGATCAGTATTTGTTTTTCAGTTTTCTTAGTTTACCATGAAATATTTATAGGTTGAACCACGTGTTTCAGACTGTAACAGATTTAGGATATGTTTCATTATTTTGAAATAATGTTAGACCTTTGAAATCATTAAAAAATATAGTAGAATCGCGCTAATCTGGACTCCGATTAATCAGGACTGGATTTTTTTTAAAGGAGGATATACTAATTTTAAAGATAAGACTTCTCACTAAAATTAGTATATCCCTTTTTTTAATACGTGCATCCTGTTACTTAGCTGTGTCACTTAAACTGTAGGAAAAGTTGTATGTATTTATGAAACAAAACATCGACATTTATAGTTTTACCCATCTAAAACTTGTATTATATGCATTTTAGGGCAAATTCTGATTAATCCGGGTTTTCGGTGAAACGGACATGGTCCGGATTGCCGGGATTCTATTGTATGCCAAAAATAATTATGCTCAGCGTACGTTCAAAAGAACGTCTTTGTTGAGGTATTTCGTGAATGTAATTGCAAAACAAGAAATCAAAGCATTAAAATCGTGGATTCAAAACAGTTTTCTTACGATATCTCTGTCAACGTTTACCCAGTAGCACAAAGATATTGATTAATATTGTACGATATTGAAGAATATTGTGAAAATATTACAATATTATATACTGAACAAAATTGTATAATATTGTACTATATTGAACAATATTGTACGATACTGAACAAAATTGTATAATATTATACAATATCATATAATATTATATAATATCGAACAATATTGTATAATATCGTTCAACATGCTGTGCTACTTGAGTATTCATGCATTCTGTTTCGTTTTTGCAGAAACTTATTTTTATACTGAAATTAATAGGGATCATTTTCGGTCAATTAATAGACGAGTCTCAGAATATATAATGTTTATTTGTTCTCTTGTCAACAAACTTCATATATTGATTTCAATTGCTTTAGTTAACAAAGGGCTTCATATATCTGACGAATCTTTTAGATTCAACTCACTTGAGTCATATTTCACAATGTAAGAGGTAACTTTAATATTGGGGTCTTTTTAATTTGCTTTTAATCGCATAATTTTTTAATTAAATTATACAAGTCTCTTTACGGTCAGTTTTAATGGTTCGAATTCAGCAACTTTATTCTTTTATTCTCGGATTTTATTCAGGTCACTGTAGATCATACTCATTTTCCACGTGTTATTTATTATTTTGAAAATAAAGTATTTTCATAAAAAATGTATGTTTTTGGAATTTTTTTAAAATCTAGCCGAAGATTAAAAGAATTAATGATGAAGTGGATTAAAATTTGTATAGTGAAATGACAACCTTATTAGCAACATTGTCAAGTAAAAGTCGTTTTTTTTTATGATCCTTTTTTTATAATGAATAACCAATGAAATATGTTCATCTAAAATAATTAATTCACCGAACATCAATATTTCAAGTTAACATCATAACGAACTAAAATTTGAAACATTCTGAAAATGCAGTTACCCGTTTAACTTAAAAGCCCGAGAATACTCGTGCTTCGAATTATCGCATGTTTAGTCTTAAAACTAAAATTTAATCTTTAACTAGCTTTATAATTTTACACGAAAAATTACGTAGAAGCTAAAAACATCTCAAGTATTAGAAACCTGCTGAGATGAATGAAATGACTTTCTAAAATAGAAGGGATATTAGATAGCAAAGAAAATGGAACAGTTAAGGGGTTAAAGTATTTCATTTACTTATGGAAATTCGCCATCTCCAAAAAGAAAATCTTTATGCTACAAATTTTTGTAGACAAAATATCAAATAATGTTAATTAATTAATATTCTAATATCATTTCACGTTAACCAATAAAAAAAGACACTATTTGACATTCATGGAAAACGAGAAAATTTCAAAATAATTTTAGTTTCACGGAAAACTCATCCGGGGATAATTTACCATTTAAAAATAATTTTCTTCACTTAACTCGGCGCATTAAAAATTAATTTGGATTTTGACATAATATTCATAACTTAAATAGCCTAAATTTTTTAAAGTCATTTTTACGCCCTTCTTATTAAATTGCAGTTTTATTTACACAACATAGAATTAAAAGAATAGGAAATGAAAAAATTCTTAAAAACTAATCTCTTTTCCCTATTCATTCAAATGAACAAATAACTTTATTAAATATTAG
This sequence comes from Araneus ventricosus, assembly GCA_013235015.1. Lineage (NCBI taxonomy): Eukaryota > Metazoa > Arthropoda > Arachnida > Araneae > Araneidae > Araneus > Araneus ventricosus. The sequence continues at coordinate 290,498 of BGPR01000431.1, read as the reverse complement.
CTCACAACATTTCAACCGGATAGACAAATAAAACCTTTGCCAGAAGGAATATTTCTGAGTATTTCATAAATTTATTCTTCTTTCTAGTCTTTTTTAACAACAAATTCAATTGAAAAATTCGAAATAATTTTTAATCAGGTATAAATTATATTTAAAACACTTAAAGACTGCTCACTTTAGTAAATATTTTGATTCGGACGATTCAAAGTTATGTTTAACTTTTTGCGATCAATTTAAAATTTAAATATATTTCTTTTGGTTAATACAAAAAAATTAGTTTCATTTTTTTAGGGTATTCAAATATTTTTGACTCAACTGCTCAACTCAGGAGATAGAAAAAAAAATTTGTTCGTTTAGTATTTTGTAAGAGATCATTCGGAAATAATTTATCAATTTCGAATGAAAGGGTCCATTTCAAGGAAATTATTTTTTCTACTATAACTTACTTTTCGGAAACATTCGTGATTGGATATTCTAATAAATAAAAATCTAAAGTTTAAATTATTTCATCTACTAGAAAACATAAATAAATACCTATAATTTTGCAAATGAAAAACAATTATAGAACCATGCAAAAAATTGTAATGAAAGGTATATGTCCAGATACTTAAAAATTCTTTACTAATTCTTACAGATAAATAATATTTCATTCATTATTACATCCGTTGTGTCAATGATGCTTTTAATGTTTTTGTTACATTTGATTTTTTTCTTTGTACCCAATTAATACATTATTAATAAATACCGATTGCGTTTCAAACATCGTACTATTGATATTTATTTGGAAGCAGAAAAATTCCAAAACAGTGTTGGAAATTGAAAAATTATTCTTATTAATTATTGGCTTCAGTAATTCTTCATATATGAAGAAACACACTTTCCAAAAAACTTGGAAAACTAATAAGATGACTTGGAATGTACATACTTAGATCATCATAGTTCTTGAAGCCTCTAAGAAAGGTTAGATTATTTTGCTAATAAGTAATAAAATTTAATTAAGAGATTTAAAAATATTATATGTGTTAAATATGTTCAGACAGAACCTGGATTTATTTCGTGCAACACGTAATATTACTTCTCTTGACCGAAATCTTTTCATTTACATTTGTTGCATCTAATTTCAAAAACATACTTTTGCAGCTTTTTCTATCAGAAATTTAAAATTAGTGACGAGTGGAAATTTTGCTGGCACTTGAAATACTCACCACTTTTTCAACTAGTAGACGACAGACAAATAAAAATTCAAGAAATTCATTTTTCCCTTCAATATTCATTAATGAGATTCGACGCTTTCGGTGACAAGAAATAAAGTATCTAAGTCTGATCAGTTTGTATTAAGTACCGTCTTTTAAAGAAAACATGCTTCTACAATAAATTTTGAAAAACAACTCAGTTTTTAAAAAGACTATATGATTGCATATATTGGATTGGAAACCATGCAGCTGTTAAGAATTATTTTATCTTGCCAAACTTATGCTTAAGAGTGTGTACAGAATTGATAGCCAACAAAATTCCTAATTTAAAAATAAATAGCTAAGTCGTTAAATTTTTTTATACAAACGAAAAAATGTTATTCATATTTTCACACCTTATATACTGAAAATATTAGCAAACATCTTTGAGCATATATGTAATTTGAAATATAATTCTTTTTAGAGAAGGGGGGAAAATTTCTCTATAAATACGAAATACCCTTTCGAACAAGAAAAAAGATCTTTCTCTAATCGGAAAATCTTTCTCTCTTGGAAAAATAAAAATATGCTTAAGATGTTGCTTGGGTTACGAAGTCGTTTGGAGAAAATTGTGCTTGAACTTTCATTTGGTGCACATTTAACCCACATTAACTAGCAACCCACTCGAGAACCCTCTGTTGCTTCTCCTTTAAGACTCAAAACTGTATATCTGACAAACAAACGGCCCTTTAATGGTTCCGAGGAGTGAAAGCTCGTTTAACCCCAGATGGCAAAGAAAGCGTGTCTAAAAGGTTTTGGAAACCTTGTCGTCGGCAAGGGTAAAGGGTTGTCACAAAGGTTACCATGGCAAGGGTTGAACCTTTCGGCAAGGCAGCGGAGTGGTTCGCTAGTCAACAAGATTCTCTGTAAGAATTCCCCAAGCTTTTATTCTCTCCCCATTTACAAGCTTGTTTCAGTCCTTCCACAAGCTTGTTAAAAGCCCTCCTTCGGCGGACAGAATAGAAAAAATATTCTCAGTTGCCTCGATTTAGATATAAATCTTTATGTCTCAATTTTCCAAATCGGACAGTTTTGAAAGCTCTGTAAGCAACAAAAAGAAAGTAAATCAAAGAGTGCAGAAAACCCTCTCAAAAATTAATTGCTTTATATTACCATTTTTTTTATTGAATCCAAAAACTAATGTAGCGTATAAGTAGCAAACAATTTAGCATCAGACACTTCAACTTTTAGTGATTTTGATGGCAACGAAATATACTTGTAGTTTCTCTTTGTAAATGACTAGATGATATACCCGACGTTGCTCGGAAAGAAAATATTTTTATGACTAATAAATTTAGTGCAAAAAAATTAACCACTTAACAGTTTTGCCCGAACACCGTTCCGCCACTGCAAAAAGGGACTTTCCTGAACGACGCTCGGAAAGGTCATTTTTCTAAGCAATCCACATATTTTCCCGCCTTTTTCACTTTCTTTACTTAGCAATGTTTCTACTCAATGGCTCTAGCAGTCTAATGAATGTTGGATAACAAAACAATCTTAAACCATTTTCTAGGTTATATTACGTTAGATAAATTATTTTTAGGTCCTTTTCCCCCTGCAATTAAAAATTATCTAAAATTAATGAAATAAATACTTTTAACTGTTTTGACTTCTGATTTGAATTGATAAAATCAACTTGAACACAAAATTGCTTATGAAAATATGCTTATTTTTGGACACAATATAGGGGAAAAATACATAAAATAATACATAAAATTCTCTTATCCTCTAAAATACTTTTCAATTGAAATGGCTGAACGAAACGATTTTTAAAGACCACCAAAAACTCATTTTCTCCATAAGTTAATGATAATTTTAAAAAATGATATAAAATTTAAGTAAATAGTGCAAATGGCATCTCGGAGAAAATTAAATGGTTCTAAATATCTGTAATATTTCCATTAGATAGAACTGAGATCACTATAAATGAAATGTTTTTTCTTCCATTGAAGCCTTTTTTCTTCATAAATAAAAAATGACTATTTAGTTACTTATTATGAAACTTTTACTAACACCTCCTTATGTTTCACAGTATTTGTGAGCAAAATTTGAAGAAAATCTCTTAAGGGGACACACGACTGTTATACCTCGAAATTTTTCGATTTTTTGAAAAAAATATATATTATTTCCCTCTTTTCTGAATAATTTAAAACAATTCGGGTTTAAAAATTCCCATAATTATGAAATTTTTGAAGGAAATTGTGTCATTTCTTCATCGTAAACATTGAATATGGCCACATCTTTAAAGCGCTATATCTCAAAATGTGTTTTTTTTTATATTGCGCGCACGATATCTATTGAATATTTTTGCATAAAATTTTTACCGAATATGTATTTTGCTATGTTCTACAAATTGAACCACATTTCTGTTCATACTTCTCCAAAGAAGTTTTTTGGGGGATTAGAAAAGTTGAAATTTTAACCATTTTTAACATTTTTATTTTAAATTGGTATATAAAATAGAAATTAAATTTAATTGTTAATAAATTTTGGACCACTTTCTTAAACAGACTGTTTGGATTACTTAAATACTCAAAATATTGTGTTTAGATAAATATTTTATCCCCAATCATGCGCGCAAGGTGACTATCACATTTTTCTCCAAAGATTATTCCCATATTTATTACTCTCTCAATTAAATACATACCAAAATGAAGGTTTGGAAATGTGTGTACTATAAGAGAAAGAACAGATATTTTTATAGAAAAAAGTTTGATAATTACAATGTTTCAGAGATATAATGCATCGAATTTGATAGTTTTCTACCATTTTTTAGAAGTTTAAGAGTCGCATGTCCCCTAAAGAAGTTTGGATTTCTATAGCGAACAAAAAAATAGCGTTTTAATTTTATTTCTATAAATTATATTAGTTAAATTTTCCCAGCCTTTAATTAACAGTTTCTCGAACAAAAGCTCGTCAGTACAACCGGAAAGATCTTCTCGACTGTCTCTAATTCTACAATATGGCGTATTTGGTGTTTAGCTTCATCGTGTAACATAATCTAATATGCGCTTTAGATATCTTCCCATTGATTGATCTGATTCAATCCGATACACAACAACAATTTTAGTATGAAGATCAGATAACAAGTTTCGTTCATCTGGCTTGTTGTGTCTTTGAGTTTGGCCAGCAAATAGTGTACTAATTGATAGATTTGGTCCAAAACTCCATGCAGATATTCAATCCTTGTGATAAAACTATATGCCGAATTTCATTGAACTATTTGATTGGATTTTCAAATAACCGTGTGCTAAGGTTTTGATGCATCGGATACATCAAGCAAATCACGTCCGGGTCACCAATTTGAAGTGTACGTAAACAAGAAGAGAATTTTCTCACACTTCAAAAATAAATCATTTTTATTTCTCCAAAAATATATTTTTCAAAGAACGATAAAATGTGAAAAGTGAATAATCATGAAACCAAAAGCGTAACTAAATAATATTTCGTTGGCTCGCGACATTAGCAATAAATTGCCATCTTATCGAGTTGAGTTGTTATATGCACGCTACAGTTTTATCGGTAGACAAACTTCCCTTTCGCGGATTTCATCCAAAGTTTGATCCAGATCTACAATTTTTCAACCATAACAACAATTTTTTGGCATATGGTTTCAGCAAAAACCAAAATCAAATTTAATTTGCTAGATCGTTCTGCTTTTCAGTTATCGTATTCAAAGACAGAAAGACATAATTCCAAAGCTGGCTTTTCGGACTCAGGGAGATCTAAACACGGAAATTCATGAGAATCTCAACATCGAATGTTTAAAGGATTACTATACTTTATCTTCGTATACTTGATGTACGAGAAAGTACTAAGATGTCATAATTAAATTTCGTCTATCTAGAAAGCCCTACAACCGGTTCTACGGCTCCACACAAAAGAAAAGTTCACTAGTATGTACAAATCGTGCGTACGATGAAAACAAGTGATCCGTTCGGTGTAAACAAGTGATGCTTTCGTTGAAAACAAGTGATGCGTTCGGTGAAAAGAAATGATGCGTTCGGTAATAAGAAGTTATGCGTTCGGTGAAAACAAGTGATGCGTACGGTGAAAAGAGTGATGAGTTCTTTGAAAACGAGTGATGCGTTCTGTGAAAACGAGTGATGCGTTAGTTGAAAACAAGTGATGCGTTTGGTGAAAACAGAAAACAAATAGAAAAATAATAATTAAATAAAGAAAAGGAAAAAGAGAAAAAATGTTTAAAATTTTAGTCAAAATTTAAGCTGCGTTTCTAACTTGGGAGTTTTTTGCAGGTTTTTTTCTTATGGAAGCAAAATTTTATAGTTAATTTGAGTTGTTTTTTTTCAGTTTAACTAAAAATAATACCGAAATTCATTTCAGAACGCGAAGCCTTTTTTGCGTTCAAAAAGCCGTTTTCATAGGTAGGGTTTTTTTAACATTCTGAATGGGGGGAATTAATTATAACAACGTTGTATAAAGAAACATTTCTTTAGTGAAAAACAAAGCCTAAAATAAATCATAAATTAGCCAAAAATATTATGACAGCTACAAACTGAACAAAGTTCTTCACAACTGCCCCTTCCTAAGTCTCTCTCACAGGAATTTCCCTTATAAATTTTCTTCCAAATCACGTAGGAGGGACCGCGCCTCGAAGAACATGGGGTCAAGTGACGAATTTTATCTTTAGAATGCGTCTGGGAAATAAATTTAGAAAAAGATGTCCCATCTTGCTTTCGCTGACAGTCACGTTCAAAATTATTCAAAAAAGTTTCGTGGATGCTTTCTTTTTATCGGAAGAATATCTTGAACTAGACCATTATCAATAGAAAAGTTTTTATGAAATGTATTATGCTTTTTCTGATTTTTCAAAAGGAAATATATTTTTAGACAGAATACCGATAGATTGGTGCCAAAAATACAAATTTATCTTTGGAAGTAAGATGCATTTTTTCTACATTTATTATTATTTGTTGATAGAAACTATTAAGGACTTCAAGTACATTCATAGCAGTTGGATAGTAAACACATACCTCTATTTCTGTTAATATTTTCTTCCATTTGGAGGTAGAAATGCAACGTAAAATTGCCAGACAAGTCATTAGTGACACTTTTGTTCTATATGAGGTACGTGTGCGTTGCCCGACTGCTATCATTGAACTTCAAGCTGCTAATTGTTTCTCCTGCATTTTGTCGCTAATGGCTTGACGCATGTGTGCATTGGATCTTAGAAGATGAGAGTTCGGTCGTTTTCGAATTTTAGGGAAATTAAACACTGGTTGGTTTACTTTACTGGCACACGTGCCAGCCTGAAAGTTATTCGATAAACATATTTTGGTATATGAATGTTTTTCCCCTTATGTTTTATGATATTGTTGCATTAAACGTTTAGTGAAATTTACGAAAAAAAGCTCAAACTAAAAAAAATCAATTTGAGACTGTCTCTTTAACCTTAATGAAATTGAAATCATAAATCTGTATTTGTCATAAATATCTGTTATTCTGATATTGTACATTTATATTTTCTTTAAAATATTTGTAAATAACTTTTGAAATGCGCTTTATAGTTTGTATATGCTTTAACATAAAAATCTCTAAAAGTTTCAATTTATGTTCAAAGACTTAGAGTCATTAGGTAGCGAAGAGGAATTTTAAATACAAGTCAGTCACTTACAGAAGCCTAAATGTCATCAATGCGCTGAAAACAGTTTTTTTAATATCTGTTACAGCAACACTGCATACAAAATGAATGAAATAGTTTCGGCTATTAGTAATCTAAATTCGGTAGTTATTAGCCAATTTTTACTGAAAAGTTAATTTATTGCGTTCATGCGATTTCGTTACATTCAAAAACATTCAAAATTATCGTTTGGCTTCAAAATATAGCTAAGTAGTGGTATATGCCAGATGCAAATTGTTTAAGAATACATGTTGACTTGTTAGATTAACCAAAACGGAAAGAATTAAATGCAATTAGTTTAGCCATGTAAATGAAAAATTAACTACCCTCAAACAAGGACACTAGGCGCTAATGGGTTATTACAATCATTTTTAATTTCTAATTGACATCAGTTTATTTACTTTACATCCTTTTTAATGAACATCCAGGGAAATTATAATCAAATCGGGCTTTTGAGAAATAATACATGTGGTTTTGATTACAGCTTGGATCTAACGGGGACTACAGTCAACATGTGTACGGTCATCTGGATCCCGATAATATCTGCAATGGTTTTCATGCACTCGTATTTCAATCTGGCCGTCAAATTAATCTGCGGACATGAACATTCCTCTTGTCTACAAATTCCAACGTGTAAGAAATTTTCGTAGTGAGGAAGTTTGCAAAGGCCAGCTCTTCTATACAAAGCAAATAATTCTTAGCCTATTGTATGTTCTGAACAAAATAATTCTCATTTGGTATTTCATTTTTAACAGCAATACCAATATTTTTTATATTTATTATGCTGAAATAAGCGTATAGAGATTAACAATAAAAATTAAAATGCAATTAGTAAATATACTTCACACAAACAAACATTATTTATTATTACATTTATTATTGTAATATTATTATTATTATTATATATGGGAGTTATTTATTCTATTTTCAATTTCCTAAAAACTAAATAGTATTAATATAATCATTTAGGAGCCTACCAAAGTTATTTGTTTCTAATTTCTTAATATTATTATTATTATAAATGGGAGTTTTTCATTTACATTCTCAGTTTCCGTGAAACTAAATAATATTTATCTAATCATTTAAGTACCTAAGTTAATTATTTCTGATTCCTTCAGTTACATTAATTACTAACGAATGAAATTTTGTTCATTTAATATATTAAATTAACAGTTATATTTTTTGATAATATTTTAACACTGAAGAACATTTTATAGCTATTTTCCAGTTAGTAAAATTTATATAGCTATGCGTTTTTGGAGAAATGTTTTGAAGCAATTTAGTAATTATGATGAACTTCTTGGGGAGAATATAGATATTTACTGAATTCATTTTACAGATATTCAGAAAAAAATTTATCAAGAGACAAAAAATGTACCTACTGTAACCATTATTGCAACATAAGATTCAAGAATCCAATGTAATAAAATACCACATGTAATAGCGTATTTTTATTTTGAAAGTTGAACTCTGATTAAGTTTATTAGAATAAAAACTCATCTTTTCGCGAAATTTAAGCATTCTTTGCAAATGAATTTCTTACGCATGTAATAAGCCTTTTATTCATTACTATAAATATGAACGAAAAAAAGTCGTAATCTTTTATCTATAATCCTTGCACATTTAAGCTCAAGTGCATCAATAACTCATATATCTTACTGATGCTCCATTTCACTTATCATCAGTTAGTCCGCAAAATATCTACGAGGATCCACCAAAAAATACCCCAGTTCGGAAAACCGTTATTTACCCTATTAACCATTTGTTAACTTAATAACAATAACATGAGATGATAAATTATTTACGTATATATACTGCTGAGCGATCAGAACCACTGAAAATTTCATACAAGTAATTACTATTAGGCAGTTTTTCACCGGAAGAATAAACACTCTAAATTATGCATTGAGGTAGATAAATTGATTTTTAATGGGAATATTAAAGCACTTACATATGAGATCAGTTTTATTTATTCTGTTTTCTTGATACGTCATGAAATATTCATGCAAAACGTCATATGTTTTAGTTTATGACATATAAATTTTGGAGTTCATTATTTATATCTTATATTACCCATTTAAATATTCGAAGAAGAAAATAAATATCACTTTGGAAATTATTTAAGATTTGTTGAAGCATTTGAGAATGGATTTCGTAGCTTGTTATGAAATTTAATGAAATGATAATATATTCAATATTTCCTAGTTAAAGTGACCATTTATTTCCCTCCTCAAAACAGGACACCTACAAATTTTTAAGTAATAGTATGTGCATTCAAGAAAACCAATATTTCTACAGTTTGTATTTGTTAATGAAGAGAACAGGGATGAACACATGAAAATAAATAATTTTTGTGATCTTGTATTATTCTGAGAAACAAATTTTTGCTTCAGTATATTTGGTGTTGATTCCAAATAAGAATAAAATTCTTGGCAGTATTCCTGAAAATTTGCTTTTGTAATTAACATTTTAATTGCGACATAAAACTGAGTTTTTCGCTCATCCACTACTTATTCATAAGAGAAAAGACCATTCAAATTATTCGTGTGAAAGTGTTTGAACAATTACACCCATCGATTTTCAGTTGAAACATTCCCAGTATTCAATTTTTTCATTTTTCCTGAATAATATAATTATAAATAAGGCGAGTAAGCAGACATCTAGCCGACTTTCATATGTGTGAGACATATAGCATATGCCCAGTCATCTCCGCGCTACTAGACACTACCTTCGGATTTTCTGATTTTTCGCGCCTTTTTTGAAATTGTTACCGTGTGTTGTTCTTTTTCTGAAAATGGGACATTTCGGCGTCTCGAAGCTTCAATTTTGTCATTTTTCCTGAATAATATAATTAGAAATAAGTGCGAGTAAGTAGACTTCTAGCCGACTTCCATATCTATGAGATGCCCCGTCATCTCCGCACTGCTAGACACTACCTTCGTTTTTTTTTTTTTTGCGCCTTTTTTGAATTGTTACTATGTGTTGTTCTTCTTCTGAAAATGGGACATTTCGACGTCCCGAAGCTTCGATTTTGTCATTTTTCCTGAATAATATAATTAGAAATAAGTACGAGTAAACATACTTCTGACTGACCTCCATATGAGACATATAAATGCCCCCGTCATCTCCGCGCTACTAGAAACTACCTTCGGATTTTTTTTATTTTTCGCGCCTTTTTCGAAATTATTACCGTGTGTTGTTCTTTTTTTTGAAAATGGGACATTTCGGCTTCCCGAAACTGTGCTAGGGGACAAAGGGACAGGCTACCTGAAAACGGGATGGTCCGGTTGAAAATAAGACGTATGGTCACATTATCTTAGTGAATTGTTGAAAGATCTCTGTTCTTGAGCCACAGGAGTGGCCATCGGAAACGGAACGTTCAGATTTTGTCCTAGTTTCTACACGAGGCTGTTGTAATCACTTCGAAGATGACACAATATTTAAAATGGCGATACAATCGTGATTTCATATTGCAAAACAAAGAAGATTATTATTTTTTCAACAGTAATGTTTCTCCAATTTAAATTTATATCGCCATAGTTATTCATAAAATACAATTCTTATCTCTTTCTCATTTTATTTCAAACGCTGTTTTTCATTTAAGTTCATAATCTCAAAAGATGACTTTTGAAGCATTGACAAAGTAAATGCAACTTTGAAGTTTCTAAATCTTTTTTCATCTTTTAATTCGATACTATAAAAACTATAATAGTTATCTCAATGAAAACTGAATAAAATGTAACTGATTTTATAGATATCCCAAAATGAAAATTTTTTGAAAACATTTTTTTAAATTTATGAATCTAAGTTCTGAATTTCTGCATAAGTAAAGTGGATAATATAGGAAAATTTGAGAAAGTCTATCATTTTATTGTTTAATTAAATTTATTTAATGATGATAACTAAATTGCTTCATTACATTAAAAAATTTTCTATTTCATATCAAACATGTAGTACGTATGATATTTAACCAATTCAGTATTAAATTCTAAAAACTCTAAAATGGCTAAAATTAATAGATAAAGGTATACATATCTGCATAATGTAAGGTTAATTCTAATGGCTTAAAATTTTTCAAATTCCACCAAAAAAATTAACAAAAAAAATAGAGCTAGTGTGTAACTTGTATTTTATTTATTATATTTTTCTCCTCTCTTTTTATTTATATTTAATTTAATTTATTTTATTTTATTTCATTCTTTAATTTTTTTAAATATATTTCTTCATGATTTGACTTTTATGCTTTCATAAAAAGAAACCATCATAAGACTTTTATAAATATACGTTAAACATTTTCATGTTTAATTTTAAAAATTAATTTTTCCAAAATAAAAGTAAGACAAAGATATAATGTAGATTATTGGCAAATTGCCAACGATTACGATATTTGGCAACAACATTTGGCATAAAGTTTTAAATAGTGTTGCTCGAGATTTTTATTTAAATTATTTGTTGTTTTATTACAAGAATTTCTAAAATGCAACTGTACACATATCTACTAGAGCTTATATTATAAGCTATACCTGTTTCTATGAAAAATAAACATACACAACACAGTTTAAGAAAATTTGTATTTAAGCTAGTCATTTTACAGGGCAGTTATAAATTACTGGACTCATTTCAAAAATTAATGAAAAAAACTAATGATGTTATAACTACGATTTTTTTAAAATAAGAGAACATTTTTAAGTTTTTTGCAGACAGTTAACACGCCGTTACGGTATTCTAGGAGGTCGTAAATTATAGGACATCTCCCATTTTTGAGAGCCATAATCTGCGAAACTATTAAAGCTAGAAGAAAAATAAAAGTATGTATTTGTAGGGAATTTTAACTCTTTAATTTGTTAAATCAATTGCAATTCGAAAGCTGAATAGTTTTCTTCGAGATATTCAAAAAATATTATAGAAGGAAACCAGAAAACGCCCATCGGCTTTTGCTGATCGGTAGCCATTGCGTATGGAAATCTCTCGCTATAGCAAATTTAGAACCCGTAATGGTACCACTTAACTAAAAAAAATTTTTTTTGCTCTCGCATTGAAAAAAACTACTGTTGTAAAATAATTAGATTTTTTTTATTAATTTTTTAAAATGGATCTAGTAATTTATGACTACCCTGTATATAAGGAAAAGTGGAGTAAAATCAGGTAGCTAAGGTTCGAAGGCCTATTGGAGCTGAAATATACGACTCAGAGATTGTCAAATTTTATTAAAATATTCATTATTTATCGGAGTACAATATATCTTTCTAGAAAAGTTGCAGTTTCATTGCTTTTCTCATCAATAATTCTTTTATAAAAGAATATCAAACTTCCCCGTTTTACCCCACTTGTGTGGGTACACATGTTAACTTGTGCGGGTACAAAGGTTAACTTGTGCGGGTACACATGTTAACTTGTGCGGGTACACATGTT